>JAPDOI010000040.1:910000-1345000 GCA_029168955.1 Aplectana chamaeleonis
GGGCCGGTTTCTCCTACCCCCCTCCCTCTACGTGGTATTCGTACCACTTCGCCGAACGATAGGCCGGCTTCGCCGAACCCCTTCACTCTACGTAGTATTCGTTTGGTTTCTCACTGAGCGATGGGCCGCCTTCGCCGGCCACCCTCCGTGTAGTATTCGCTTCGCCGAACAATGGGCCGGTTTCGCCGGCTGCCATCCATGGTGTATTCCTTCGGCTTCGCCGAACGATGGGCCGGCTTTGCCGACCCCCCTCTACGAGGTATTCGTTTGGTTTCACCGAACGATGGGCCGCCTTCGCCGGCCACCCTCCGTGTAGTATTCGCTTCGCCGAACAATGGGCCGGTTTCTCCTACCCCCCTCCCTCTACGTGGTATTCGTACCACTTCGCCGAACGATAGGCCGGCTTCGCCGAACCCCCTTCCTCTACGTAGTATTCGTTTGGTTTCACCGAGCGATGGGCCGCCTTCGCCGGCCACCCTCCGTGTAGTATTCGCTTCGCCGAACAGTGGGCCGTCTTTGCCGACCCCCCTCACTCTACGTGTGGTAATCGTTCGGCCTCGCCGAACAATGAGCCGGCTTCTCCTACCCCCCTCCCTCTACGTGGTATTCGTACCACTTCGCCGAACGATAGGCCGGCTTCGCCGAACCGCCTTCCTCTACGTAGTATTCGTTTGGTTTCACCGAGCGATGGGCCGCCTTCGCCGGCCACCCTCCGTGTAGTATTCGCTTCGCCGAACAATGGGCCGGTTTCGCCGGCTGCCATCCATGGTGTATTCCTTCGGCCTCGCCGAACGATGGGCCGGCTTTGCCGACCCCCCTCTACGAGGTATTCGTTTGGTTTCACCGAACGATGGGCCGCCTTCGCCGGCCACCCTCCGTGTAGTATTCGCTTCGCCGAACAATGGGCCGGCATTGCCGTCCACCCTCCGTGTAGTATTCGTTCGGCTTCGCCGAACACTGGGCCTGCTTTGCCTACCCACCTCCCTCTACGTAGTATTCGTTTGGTTTCACTGAACGATGGGCCGCCTTCGCCGGCCACCCTCCGTGTAGTATTCGTTCGGCTTCGCCGAACAAATGGAGCCGGCTTCGCCGGCCACCCTCCGTGTAGTATTCGCTTCGCCGAACAGTGGGCCGTCTTTGCCGACCCCCTCCTCTACGTGTAGTAATCGTTCGGCTTCGCCGAACAATGAGCCGGCTTCTCCTACCCCCCTCCCTCTACGGGGTATTCGTACCACTTCGCCGAACGATAGGCCGGCTTCGCCGAACCCCCTTCCTCTACGTAGTATTCGTTTGGTTTCACCGAACGATGGGCCGCCTTCGCCGGCCAATCTCCGTGTAGTATTCGCTTCGCCGAACAATGGGCCGGTTTCGCCGGCTGCCATCCATGGTGTATTCCTTCGGCTTCGCCGAACGATGGGCCGGCTTTGCCGACCCCCCTCCCTCTACGAGGTATTCGTTTGGTTTCACCGAACGATGGGCCGCCTTCGCCGGCCACCCTCCGTGTAGTATTCGCTTCGCCGAACAATGGGCCGGTTTTGCCGGCTGCCATCCGTGTAGTATTCGTTCGGCTTCGCCGAACAGTGGGCCATCTTTGCCGACCCCCCTCCCTCTACGTGGTATTCGTTCGGCTTCGCCGAACGATGGGCCGCCTTCGCCGGCCACCCTCCGTGTAGTATTCGCTTTGCCGAACAATGGGCCGGTTTCGCCGGCTGCCATCCATGTAGTATTCTTTCAGCTTCGCCGAACGATGGGCCGGCTTTGCCGACCCCCCTCCCTCTACGAGGTATTCGTTTGGCTTCGCCGAACGATGAGCCGCCTTCGCCGGCCACCCTCCGTGTAGTATTCGCTTTGCCGAACAATGGGCCGGTTTCGCCGGCTGCCATCCATGTAGTATTCCTTCGGCTTTGCCGAACATTGGGCCTGCTTTGCCTACCCACCTCCCTCTACGTAGTATTCGTTTGGTTTCACCGAACGATGGGCCGCCTTCGCCGGCCACCCTCCGTGTAGTATTCGTTCGGCTTCGCCGAACAATGGGCCGCCTTCGCCGGCCACCCTCCGTGTAGTATTCGCTTCGCCGAACAGTGGGCCGTCTTTGCCGACCCCCCTCCCTCTACGTAGTTTTCGTTCGGCTTCACCGAACGATGGGCCGCCTTCGCCGGCCACCCTCCGTGTAGTATTCGCTTCGCCGAACAGTGGGCCGTCTTTGCCGACCCCCCTCCCTCTACGTGGTATTCGTTCGGCTTCGCCGAACGATGGGCCGGCTTCGCCGGCCACCCTCCCTCTACGTAGTTTTCGTTCGGCTTCAACGAACGATGGGCCGCCTTCGCCGGCCACCTCCGTGTAGTATTCGCTTTGCCGAACAATGGGCCGGTTTCGCCGGCTGCCATCCATGTAGTATTCTTTCAGCTTCGCCGAACGATGGGCCGGCTTTGTCGACCCCCCTCCCCCTACGTAGTTTTCGTTCGGCTTCACCGAACGATGGGCCGCCTTCGCCGGCCACCCTCCGTGTAGTATTCGCTTTGCCGAACAATGGGCCGGTTTCGCCGGCTGCCATCCATGTAGTATTCTTTCAGCTTCGCCGAACGATGGGCCGGCTTTGCCGACCCCCCTCCCTCTACGAGGTATTCGTTTGGCTTCGCCGAACGATGAGCCGCCTTCGCCGGCCACCCTCCGTGTAGTATTCGCTTTGCCGAACAATGGACCGGTTTCGCCGGCTGCCATCCATGTAGTATTCCTTCGGCTTCGCCGAACATTGGGCCTGCTTTGCCTAGCCACCTCCCTCTACGTAGTATTCGTTTGGTTTCACCGAACGATGGGCCGCCTTCGCCGGCCACCCTCCGTGTAGTATTCGTTCGGCTTCGCCGAACAATGGGCCGCCTTCGCCGGCCACCCTCCGTGTAGTATTCGCTTCGCCGAACAATGGGCCGGCATCGCCGTCCACCCTCCGTGTAGTATTCGTTCGGCTTCGCCGAACATTGGGCCTGCTTTGCCTACCCACCTCCCTCTACGTAGTATTCGTTTGGTTTCACCGAACGATGGGCCGCCTTCGCCGGCCACCCTCCGTGTAGTATTCGTTCGGCTTCGCCGAACAATGGGCCGGCTTCGCTGGCCACCCTCCGTGTAGTATTCGCTTCGCCAAACAATGGGCCGGTTTCGCCGGCTGCCATCCAAGGTGTATTCCTTCGGCTTCGCCGAACGATGGGCCGGCTTTGCCGACCCCCCCTCCCTCTACGAGGTATTCGTTTGATTTCACCAAACGATGGGCCGCCTTCGCCGGCCACCCTCCGTGTAGTATTTGCTTCGCCGAACAATGGGCCGGTTTCGCCGGCTGCCATCCGTGTAGTATTCGTTCGGCTTCGCCGAACAGTGGGCCGTCTTTGCCGACCCCCCTCCCTCTACGTGGTATTCGTTTGGTTTCACCGAACGATGAGCCGCCTTCGCCGGCCACCCTCCGTGTAGTATTCGTTCGGCTTCGCCGAACAATGGGCCGGCTTCGCCGGCCACCCTCCGTGTAGTATTCGCTTCGCCAAACAATGGGCCGGTTTCGCCGGCTGCCATCCATGGTGTATTCCTTCGACTTCGCCGAACGATGGGCCGGCTTTGCCGACCCCCCTCCCTCTAGGAGGTATTCGTTTGGTTTCACCGAACGATGGGCCGCCTTCGCCGGCCACCCTCCGTGTAGTATTCGCTTCGCCGAACAATGGGCCGGCTTCGCCGTCCACCCTACGTGTAGTAATCGTTCGGCTTCGCCGAACAATGGGCCGGCTTCTCCTACCCCCCTCCCTCTACGTGGTATTCGTACCACTTCGCCGAACGATAGGCCGGCTTCGCCGAACCCCCTTCCTCTACGTAGTATTCGTTTGGTTTCACCGAGCGATGGGCCGCCTTCGCCGGCCACCCTCCGTGTAGTATTCGCTTCGCCGAACAATGGGCCGGTTTCGCCGGCTGCCATCCATGGTGTATTCCTTCGGCTTCGCCGAACGATGGGCCGGCTTTGCCGACCCCCCTCTACGAGGTATTCGTTTGGTTTCACCGAACGATGGGCCGCCTTCGCCGGCCACCCTCCGTGTAGTATTCGCTTCGCCGAACGATGGGCCGCCTTCGCCGGCCACCCTCCGTGTAGTATTCGCTTCGCCGAACAGTGGGCCGTCTTTGCCGACCCCCCTCCCTCTACGTGGTATTCGTTCGGCTTCGCCGAACGATGGGCCGGCTTCGCCGGCCACCCTCCCTCTACGTAGTTTTCGTTCGGCTTCAACGAACGATGGGCCGCCTTCGCCGGCCACCCTCCGTGTAGTATTCGCTTTGCCGAACAATGGGCCGGTTTCGCCGGCTGCCATCCATGTAGTATTCTTTCAGCTTCGCCGAACGATGGGCCGGCTTTGTCGACCCCCCTCCCCCTACGTAGTTTTCGTTCGGCTTCACCGAACGATGGGCCGCCTTCGCCGGCCACCCTCCGTGTAGTATTCGCTTTGCCGAACAATGGGCCGGTTTCGCCGGCTGCCATCCATGTAGTATTCTTTCAGCTTCGCCGAACGATGGGCCGGCTTTGCCGACCCCTCCTCTACGAGGTATTCGTTTGGCTTCGCCGAACGATGACCCGCCTTCGCCGGCCACCCTCCGTGTAGTATTCGCTTTGCCGAACAATGGACCGGTTTCGCCGGCTGCCATCCATGTAGTATTCCTTCGGCTTCGCCGAACATTGGGCCTGCTTTGCCTAGCCACCTCCCTCTACGTAGTATTCGTTCGGCTTCGCCGAAAGATGGGCCGCCTTCGCCGGCCACCCTCCGTGTAGTATTCGTTCGGCTTCGCCGAACAATGGGCCGCCTTCGCCGGCCACCCTCCGTGTAGTATTCGCTTCGCCGAACAATGGGCCGGCATCGCCGTCCACCCTCCGTGTAGTATTCGTTCGGCTTCGCCAAACATTGGGCCTGCTTTGCCTACCCACCTCCCTCTACGTAGTATTCGTTTGGTTTCACCGAACGATGGGCCGCCTTCGCCGGCCACCCTCCGTGTAGTATCTGTTCGGCTTCGCCGAACAATGGGCCGGCTTCGCTGGCCACCCTCCGTGTAGTATTCGCTTCGCCAAACAATGGGCCGGTTTCGCCGGCTGCCATCCAAGGTGTATTCCTTCGGCTTCGCCGAACGATGGGCCGGCTTTGCCGACCCCTCCTCTACGAGGTATTCGTTTGATTTCAACCAAACGATGGGCCGCCTTCGCCGGCCACCCTCCGTGTAGTATTTGCTTCGCCGAACAATGGGCCGGTTTCGCCGGCTGCCATCCGTGTAGTATTCGTTCGGCTTCGCCGAACAGTGGGCCGTCTTTGCCGACCCCTCCCTCTACGTGGTATTCGTTTGGTTTCACTGAACGATGAGCCGCCTTCGCCGGCTACCCTCCGTGTAGTATTCGTTCGGCTTCGCCGAACAATGGGCCGGTTTCGCCGGCCACCCTCCGTGTAGTATTCGCTTCGCCAAACAATGGGCCGGTTTCGCCGGCTGCCATCCATGGTGTATTCCTTCGACTTCGCCGAACGGTGGGCCGGCTTTGCCGACCCCTCCCTCTAGGAGGTATTCGTTTGGTTTCACCGAACGATAGGCCGCCTTCGCCGGCCACCCTCCGTGGAGTATTCGCTTCGCGGAACAATGGGCCGGCTTCGCCGGCCACCCTACGTGGAGTAATCGGTCGGCTTCGCCGAACAATGGGGCGGCTTCTCCTACCCCCCTCCCTCTACGTGGTATTCGTACCACTTCGCCGAACGATAGGCCGGCTTCGCCGAACCCCCTTCCTCTACGTAGTATTCGTTTGGTTTCACCGAGCGATGGGCCGCCTTCGCCGGCCACCCTCCGTGTAGTATTCGCTTTGCCGAACAATGGACCGGTTTCGCCGGCTGCCATCCATGTAGTATTCCTTCGGCTTCGCCGAACATTGGGCCTGCTTTGCCTAGCCACCTCCCTCTACGTAGTATTCGTTTGGTTTCACGGACCGATGGGCCGCCTTCGCCGGCCCCCCTCCGTGTAGTATTCGTTCGGCTTCGCCGAACAATGGGCCGCCTTCGCCGGCCACCCTCCGTGTAGTATTCGCTTCGCCGAACAATGGGCCGGCATCGCCGTCCACCCTCCGTGTAGTATTCGTTCGGCTTCGCCAAACATTGGGCCTGCTTTGCCTACCCACCTCCCTCTACGTAGTATTCGTTTGGTTTCACCGAACGATGGGCCGCCTTCGCCGGCCACCCTCCGTGTAGTATTCGTTCGGCTTCGCCGAACAATGGGCCGGCTTCGCTGGCCACCCTCCGTGTAGTATTCGCTTCGCCAAACAATGGGCCGGTTTCGCCGGCTGCCATCCATGGTGTATTCCTTCGGCTTCGCCGAACGATGGGCCGGCTTTGCCGACCCCCCCTCCCTCTACGAGGTATTCGTTTGATTTCACCAAACGATGGGCCGCCTTCGCCGGCCACCCTCCGTGTAGTATTTGCTTCGCCGAACAATGGGCCGGTTTCGCCGGCTGCCATCCGTGTAGTATTCTGTTCGGCTTCGCCGAACAGTGGGCCGTCTTTGCCGACCCCCTCCCTCTACGTGGTATTCGTTTGGTTTCACTGAACGATGAGCCGCCTTCGCCGGCCACCCTCCGTGTAGTATCTGTTCGGCTTCGCCGAACAATGGGCCGGCTTCGCCGGCCACCCTCCGTGTAGTATTCGCTTCGCCAAACAATGGGCCGGTTTCGCCGGCTGCCGTCCCTGGTCTATCCCTTCGACTTCGCGGAACGATGGGCCGGCTTTGCCGACCCGCCTCCCTCTAGGAGGTATTCGGGTGGTTTCACCGAACGATGGGCCGCGTTCGCCGGCCACCCTCCGTGTAGTATTCGCTTCGCCGAACAATGGGCCGGCTTCGCCGTCCACCCTACGTGTAGTAATCGTTCGGCTTCGCCGAACAATGGGCCGGCTTCTCCTACCCCCTCCCTCTACGTGGTATTCGTACCACTTCGCCGAACGATAGGCCGGCTTCGCCGAACCCCCTTCCTCTACGTAGTATTCGTTTGGTTTCACCAAGCGAAGGGCCGCCTTCGCCGGCCACCCTCCGTGTAGTATTCGCTTCGCCGAACAATGGGCCGGTTTCGCCGGCTGCCATCCATGGTGTATTCCTTCCGCTTCCCCGGACGATGGGCCGGCTTTGCCGACCCTCTACGAGGTATTCGTTTGGTTTCACTGAACGATGGGCCGCCTTCGCCGGCCACCCTCCGTGTAGTATTCGCTTCGCCGAACAATGGGCCGGCATTGCCGTCCACCCTCCGTGTAGTATTCGTTCGGCTTCGCCGAACATTGGGCCTGCTTTGCCTACCCACCTCCCTCTACGTAGGATTCCGTTGGTTTCACCGAACGATGGGCCGCCTTCGCTGGCCACCCTCCGTGTAGTATCTGTTCGGCTTCGCTGAACAATGGGCCGGCTTCGCCGGCCACCCTCCGTGTAGTATTCGCTTCGCCAAACAATAGGCCGGTTTCGCCGGCTGCCATCCATGGTGTATTCCTTCGGCTTCGCCGAACGATGGGCCGGCTTTGCCGACCCCCCTCCCTCTACGAGGTATTCGTTTGGTTTCACCGAACGATGGGCCGCCTTCGCCGGCCACCCTCCGTGTAGTATTCGCTTCGCCGAACAATGGGCCGGTTTCGCCGGCTGCCACCTGTGTAGTATTCGTTCGGCTTCGCCGAGCAGTGGGCCGGCTTTGCCGACCCCCCTCCCTCTACGTGGTATTCGTTCGGCTTCGCCGAACGTTGGGCCGGCTTCGCCGCCCTCCCTTCCTCTACGTAGTTTTCGTTCGGCTTCACCAAACGATGGGCCGCCTTCGCCGGCCACCCTCCGTGTAGTATTCGCTTCTCTGAACAATGGGCCGGCTTCGCCGTCCACCCTCCGTGTAGTAATCGTTCGGCTTCGCCGGAACAATGGGCCGGCTTCTCCTACCCCCCTCCCTCTACGTGGTATTCGGTCCACTCCGCCGAACGAGAGGCCGGCTTCGCCGGACCCCCTTCCTCTACGTAGTATTCGTTTGGTTTCACCGAGCGATGGGCCGCCTTCGCCGGCCACCCTCCGTGTAGTATTCGCTTCGCCGAACAATGGGCCGGTTTCGCCGGCTGCCATCCATGGTGTATTCCTTCGGCTTCGCCGAACGATGGGCCGGCTTTGCCGACCCCCCTCTACGGAGTATTCGTTTGGTTTCACCGAACGATGGGCCGCCTTCGCCGGCCACCCTCCGTGTAGTATTCGCTTCGCCGAACAATGGGCCGGTTTCTCCTACCCCCCCCCTCTACGTGGTATTCGTACCACTTCGCCGAACGATAGGCCGGCTTCGCCGAACCCTCTTCCTCTACGTAGTATTCGTTTGGTTTCACCGAGCGATGGGCCGCCTTCGCCGGCCACCCTCCGTGTAGTATTCGCTTCGCCGAACAGTGGGCCGTCTTTGCCGACCCCCCTCCCTCTACGTGTAGTAATCGTTCGGCTTCGCCGAACAATGAGCCGGCTTCTCCTACCCCCCTCCCTCTACGTGGTATTCGTACCACTTCGCCGAACGATAGGCCGGCTTCGCCGAACCCCCTTCCTCTACGTAGTATTCGTTTGGTTTCACCGAGCGATGGGCCGCCTTCGCCGGCCACCCTCCGTGTAGTATTCGCTTCGCCGAACAATGGGCCGGTTTCGCCGGCTGCCATCCATGGTGTATTCCTTCGGCCTCGCCGAACGATGGGCCGGCTTTGCCGACCCCCCTCTACGAGGTATTCGTTTGGTTTCACCGAACGATGGGCCGCCTTCGCCGGCCACCCTCCGTGTAGTATTCGCTTCGCCGAACAATGGGCCGGCATTGCCGTCCACCCTCCGTGTAGTATTCGTTCGGCTTCGCCGAACACTGGGCCTGCTTTGCCTACCCACCTCCCTCTACGTAGTATTCGTTTGGTTTCACCGAACGATGGGCCGCCTTCGCCGGCCACCCTCCGTGTAGTATTCGTTCGGCTTCGCCGAACAATGGGCCGGCTTCGCCGGCCACCCTCCGTGTAGTATTCGCTTCGCCGAACAGTGGGCCGTCTTTGCCGACCCCCCTCCCTCTACGTGTAGTAATCGTTCGGCTTCGCCGAACAATGAGCCGGCTTCTCCTACCCCCTCCCTCTACGTGGTATTCGTACCACTTCGCCGAACGATAGGCCGGCTTCGCCGAACCCCCTTCCTCTACGTAGTATTCGTTTGGTTTCACCGAGCGATGGGCCGCCTTCGCCGGCCACCCTCCGTGTAGTATTCGCTTCGCCGAACAATGGGCCGGTTTCGCCGGCTGCCATCCATGGTGTATTCCTTCGGCTTCGCCGAACGATGGGCCGGCTTTGCCGGCCACCCTCCGTGTAGTATTCGCTTCGCCGAACAATGGGCCGGTTTCGCCGGCTGCCATCCGTGTAGTATTCGTTCGGCTTCGCCGAACAGTGGGCCGTCTTTGCCGACCCCCCTCCCTCTACGAGGTATTCGTTTGGTTTCACCGAACGATGGGCCGCCTTCGCCGGCCACCCTCCGTGTAGTATTCGCTTCGCCGAACAATGGGCCGGTTTCGCCGGCTGCCATCCGTGTAGTATTCGTTCGGCTTCGCCGAACAGTGGGCCGTCTTTGCCGACCCCCCTCCCTCTACGTGGTATTCGTTCGGCTTCGCCGAACGATGGGCCGCCTTCGCCGGCCACCCTCCGTGTAGTATTCGCTTCGCCGAACAATGGGCCGGTTTCGCCGGCTGCCATCCGTGTAGTATTCGTTCGGCTTCGCCGAACAGTGGGCCATCTTTGCCGACCCCCCTCCCTCTACGTGGTATTCGTTCGGCTTCGCCGAACGATGGGCCGCCTTCGCCGGCCACCCTCCGTGTAGTATTCGCTTTGCCGAACAATGGGCCGGTTTCGCCGGCTGCCATCCATGTAGTATTCTTTCAGCTTCGCCGAACGATGGGCCGGCTTTGCCGACCCCCCTCCCTCTACGAGGTATTCGTTTGGCTTCGCCGAACGATGAGCCGCCTTCGCCGGCCACCCTCCGTGTAGTATTCGCTTTGCCGAACAATGGGCCGGTTTCGCCGGCTGCCATCCATGTAGTATTCCTTCGGCTTTGCCGAACATTGGGCCTGCTTTGCCTACCCACCTCCCTCTACGTAGTATTCGTTTGGTTTCACCGAACGATGGGCCGCCTTCGCCGGCCACCCTCCGTGTAGTATTCGTTCGGCTTCGCCGAACAATGGGCCGCCTTCGCCGGCCACCCTCCGTGTAGTATTCGCTTCGCCGAACAGTGGGCCGTCTTTGCCGACCCCCCTCCCTCTACGTAGTTTTCGTTCGGCTTCACCGAACGATGGGCCGCCTTCGCCGGCCACCCTCCGTGTAGTATTCGCTTCGCCGAACAGTGGGCCGTCTTTGCCGACCCCCCTCCCTCTACGTGGTATTCGTTCGGCTTCGCCGAACGATGGGCCGGCTTCGCCGGCCACCCTCCCTCTACGTAGTTTTCGTTCGGCTTCACCGAACGATGGGCCGCCTTCGCCGGCCACCCTCCGTGTAGTATTCGCTTTGCCGAACAATGGGCCGGTTTCGCCGGCTGCCATCCATGTAGTATTCTTTCAGCTTCGCCGAACGATGGGCCGGCTTTGTCGACCCTCCCCTACGTAGTTTTCGTTCGGCTTCACTGAACGATGGGCCGCCTTCGCCGGCCACCCTCCGTGTAGTATTCGCTTTGCCGAACAATGGGCCGGTTTCGCCGGCTGCCATCCATGTAGTATTCTTTCAGCTTCGCCGAACGATGGGCCGGCTTTGCCGACCCCCCTCCCTCTACGAGGTATTCGTTTGGCTTCGCCGAACGATGAGCCGGCTTCGCCGGCCACCCTCCGTGTAGTATTCGCTTTGCCGAACAATGGACCGGTTTCGCCGGCTGCCATCCATGTAGTATTCCTTCGGCTTCGCCGAACATTGGGCCTGCTTTGCCTAGCCACCTCCCTCTACGTAGTATTCGTTTGGTTTCACTGAACGATGGGCCGCCTTCGCCGGCCACCCTCCGTGTAGTATCTGTTCGGCTTCGCCGAACATTGGGCCTGCTTTGCCGGCCACCCTCCGTGTAGTATTCGCTTCGACGAACAATGGGCCGGCATCGCCGTCCACCCTCCGTGTAGTATTCGTTCGGCTTCGCCGAACATTGGGCCTGCTTTGCCTACCCACCTCCCTCTACGTAGTATTCGTTTGGTTTCACTGAACGATGGGCCGCCTTCGCCGGCCACCCTCCGTGTAGTATCTGTTCGGCTTCGCCGAACAATGGGCCGGCTTCGCTGGCCACCCTCCGTGTAGTATTCGCTTCGCCAAACAATGGGCCGGTTTCGCCGGCTGCCATCCATGGTGTATTCCTTCGGCTTCGCCGAACGATGGGCCGGCTTTGCCGACTTCCTCCTCTACGAGGTATTCGTTTGATTTCACCAAACGATGGGCCGCCTTCGCCGGCCACCCTCCGTGTAGTATTTGCTTCGCCGAACAATGGGCCGGTTTCGCCGGCTGCCATCCGTGTAGTATTCGTTCGGCTTCGCCGGAACAGTGGGCCGTCTTTGCCGACCCCTCCCTCTACGTGGTATTCGTTTGGTTTCACTGAACGATGAGCCGCCTTCGCCGGCCACCCTCCGTGTAGTATTCGTTCGGCTTCGCCGAACAATGGGCCGGCTTCGCCGGCCACCCTCCGTGTAGTATTCGCTTCGCCAAACAATGGGCCGGTTTCGCCGGCTGCCATCCATGGTGTATTCCTTCGACTTCGCCGAACGATGGGCCGGCTTTGCCGACCCCCTCCTCTAGGAGGTATTCGTTTGGTTTCACTGAACGATGGGCCGCCTTCGCCGGCCACCCTCCGTGTAGTATTCGCTTCGCCGAACAATGGGCCGGCTTCGCCGTCCACCCTACGTGTAGTAATCGTTCGGCTTCGCCGAACAATGGGCCGGCTTCTCCTACCCCTCCCTCTACGTGGTATTCGTACCACTTCGCCGAACGATAGGCCGGCTTCGCCGAACCCCTTCCTCTACGTAGTATTCGTTTGGTTTCACTGAGCGATGGGCCGCCTTCGCCGGCCACCCTCCGTGTAGTATTCGCTTCGCCGAACAATGGGCCGGTTTCGCCGGCTGCCATCCATGGTGTATTCCTTCGGCTTCGCTGAACGATGGGCCGGCTTTGCCGACCCCCTCTACGAGGTATTCGTTTGGTTTCACTGAACGATGGGCCGCCTTCGCCGGCCACCCTCCGTGTAGTATTCGCTTCGCCGAACAATGGGCCGGCATTGCCGTCCACCCTCCGTGTAGTATCTGTTCGGCTTCGCCGAACATTGGGCCTGCTTTGCCTACCCACCTCCCTCTACGTAGTATTCGTTTGGTTTCACCGAACGATGGGCCGCCTTCGCTGGCCACCCTCCGTGTAGTATCTGTTCGGCTTCGCTGAATAAATGGGCCGGCTTCGCCGGCCACCCTCCGTGTATTATTCCCTTCGCCAAACAATGGGCCGGTTTCGCCGGCTGCCAACCATGGTGTATTCCTTCGGCCTCGCTGTACGATGGGCCGGCTTTGCCGACCCCCCTTCCTCTACGAGGTATTCGTTTGGTTTCACCGAACGATGGGCCGCCTTCGCCGGCCACCCTCCGTGTAGTATTCGCTTCGCCGAACAATGGGCCGGTTTCGCCGGCTGCCAACCGTGTAGTATCTGTTCGGCTTCGCCGAACAGTGGGCCGTCTTTGCCGACCCCCTCCTCTACGTGGTATTCGTTCGGCTTCGCCGAACGATGGGCCGGCTTCGCCGGCCACCCTTCCTCTACGTAGTTTTCGTTCGGCTTCACCAAACGATGGGCCGCCTTCGCCGGCCACCCTCCGTGTAGTATTCGCTTCTCTGAACAATGGGCCGGCTTCGCCGTCCACCCTCCGTGTAGTAATCGTTCGGCTTCGCCGAACAATGGGCCGGCTTCTCCTACCCCCTCCCTCTACGTGGTATTCGTTCCACTCCGCCGAACGATAGGCCGGCTTCGCCGAACCCCTTCCTCTACGTAGTATTCGTTTGGTTTCACTGAGCGATGGGCCGCCTTCGCCGGCCACCCTCCGTGTAGTATTCGCTTCGCCGAACAATGGGCCGGTTTCGCCGGCTGCCATCCATGGTGTATTCCTTCGGCTTCGCCGAACGATGGGCCGGCTTTGCCGACCCCCCTCTACGAGGTATTCGTTTGGTTTCACCGAACGATGGGCCGCCTTCGCCGGCCACCCTCCGTGTAGTATTCGCTTCGCCGAACAATGGGCCGGTTTCTCCTCCCCCCCCCTCTACGTGGTATTCGTACCACTTCGCCGAACGATAGGCCGGCTTCGCCGAACCCCCTTCCTCTACGTAGTATTCGTTTGGTTTCACCGAGCGATGGGCCGCCTTCGCCGGCCACCCTCCGTGTAGTATTCGCTTCGCCGAACAGTGGGCCGTCTTTGCCGACCCCCCTCCCTCTACGTGTAGTAATCGTCCGGCTTCGCCGAACAATGAGCCGGCTTCTCCTACCCCTCCCTCTACGTGGTATTCGTACCACTTCGCCGAACGATAGGCCGGCTTCGCCGAACCCCTTCCTCTACGTAGTATTCGTTTGGTTTCACTGAGCGATGGGCCGCCTTCGCCGGCCACCCTCCGTGTAGTATTCGCTTCGCCGAACAATGGGCCGGTTTCGCCGGCTGCCATCCATGGTGTATTCCTTCGGCCTCGCCGAACGATGGGCCGGCTTTGCCGACCCCTCTACGAGGTATTCGTTTGGTTTCACTGAACGATGGGCCGCCTTCGCCGGCCACCCTCCGTGTAGTATTCGCTTCGCCGAACAATGGGCCGGCATTGCCGTCCACCCTCCGTGTAGTATCTGTTCGGCTTCGCCGAACACTGGGCCTGCTTTGCCTACCCACCTCCCTCTACGTAGTATTCGTTTGGTTTCACTGAACGATGGGCCGCCTTCGCCGGCCACCTCCGTGTAGTATCTGTTCGGCTTCGCCGAACAAATGGCCGGCTTCGCCGGCCACCCTCCGTGTAGTATTCGCTTCGCCGAACAGTGGGCCGTCTTTGCCGACCCCTCCTCTACGTGTAGTAATCGTTCGGCTTCGCCGAACAATGAGCCGGCTTCTCCTACCCCCTCCCTCTACGTGGTATTCGTACCACTTCGCCGAACGATAGGCCGGCTTCGCCGAACCCCTTCCTCTACGTAGTATTCGTTTGGTTTCACCGAGCGATGGGCCGCCTTCGCCGGCCACCCTCCGTGTAGTATTCGCTTCGCCGAACAATGGGCCGGTTTCGCCGGCTGCCATCCATGGTGTATTCCTTCGGCTTCGCCGAACGATGGGCCGGCTTTGCCGACCTCCTCTACGAGGTATTCGTTTGGTTTCACTGAACGATGGGCCGCCTTCGCCGGCCACCTCCGTGTAGTATTCGCTTCGCCGAACAATGGGCCGGTTTCGCCGGCTGCCATCCGTGTAGTATTCGTTCGGCTTCGCCGAACAGTGGGCCGTCTTTGCCGACCCCCCTCCCTCTACGTGGTATTTGTTCGGCTTCGCCGTACGATGGGCCGCCTTCGCCGGCCACCCTCCGCGTAGTATGCGCTTCGCCGCACAATGGGGCGGGTTCTCCTACCCCCCCCCCTCTACGTGGTATTCGTTCCACTCCGCCGAACGATAGGCCGGCTTCGCCGAACCCCCTTCCTCTACGTAGTATTCGTTTGGTTTCACCGAGCGATGGGCCGCCTTCGCCGGCCACCCTCCGTGTAGTATTCGCTTCGCCGAACAATGGGCCGGTTTCGCCGGCTGCCATCCATGGTGTATTCCTTCGGCTTCGCCGAACGATAGGCCGGCTTCGCCGAACCCTCTTCCTCTACGTAGTATTCGTTTGGTTTCACCGAGCGATGGGCCGCCTTCGCCGGCCACCCTCCGTGTAGTATTCGCTTCGCCGAACAGTGGGCCGGTTTCTCCTACCCCCCCCTCTACGTGGTATTCGTACCACTTCGCCGAACGATAGGCCGGCTTCGCCGAACCCTCTTCCTCTACGTAGTATTCGTTTGGTTTCACTGAGCGATGGGCCGCCTTCGCCGGCCACCCTCCGTGTAGTATTCGCTTCGCCGAACAATGGGCCGGTTTCTCCTACCCCTCTACGTGGTATTCGTACCACTTCGCCGAACGATAGGCCGGCTTCGCCGAACCTCTTCCTCTACGTAGTATTCGTTTGGTTTCACTGAGCGATGGGCCGCCTTCGCCGGCCACCCTCCGTGTAGTATTCGCTTCGCCGAACAGTGGGCCGTCTTTGCCGACCCTCCCTCTACGTGTAGTAATCGTTCGGTTTCGCCGAACAATGAGCCGGCTTCTCCTACCCCCTCCCTCTACGTGGTATTCGTACCACTTCGCCGAACGATAGGCCGGCTTCGCCGAACCCCTTCCTCTACGTAGTATTCGTTTGGTTTCACTGAGCGATGGGCCGCCTTCGCCGGCCACCCTCCGTGTAGTATTCGCTTCGCCGAACAATGGGCCGGTTTCGCCGGCTGCCATCCATGGTGTATTCCTTCGGCCTCGCCGAACGATGGGCCGGCTTTGCCGACCCTCTACGAGGTATTCGTTTGGTTTCACCGAACGATGGGCCGCCTTCGCCGGCCACCCTCCGTGTAGTATTCGCTTCGCCGAACAATGGGCCGGCATTGCCGTCCACCCTCCGTGTAGTATCTGTTCGGCTTCGCCGAACACTGGGCCTGCTTTGCCTACCCACCTCCCTCTACGTAGTATTCGTTTGGTTTCACCGAACGATGGGCCGCCTTCGCCGGCCACCCTCCGTGTAGTATCTGTTCGGCTTCGCCGAACAATGGGCCGGCTTCGCCGGCCACCCTCCGTGTAGTATTCGCTTCGCCGAACAGTGGGCCGTCTTTGCCGACCCCTCCCTCTACGTGTAGTAATCGTTCGGCTTCGCCGAACAATGAGCCGGCTTCTCCTACCCCTCCTCTACGTGGTATTCGTACCACTTCGCCGAACGATAGGCCGGCTTCGCCGAACCCCTTCCTCTACGTAGTATTCGTTTGGTTTCACTGAGCGATGGGCCGCCTTCGCCGGCCACCCTCCGTGTAGTATCTTCGCTTCGCCGAACAATGGGCCGGTTTCGCCGGCTGCCATCCATGGTGTATTCCTTCGGCTTCGCCGAACGATGGGCCGGCTTTGCCGACCCCCCTCCCTCTACGAGGTATTCGTTTGGTTTCACCGAACGATGGGCCGCCTTCGCCGGCCACCCTCCGTGTAGTATTCGCTTCGCCGAACAATGGGCCGGTTTCGCCGGCTGCCATCCGTGTAGTATTCGTTCGGCTTCGCCGAACAGTGGGCCGTCTTTGCCGACCCCCCTCCCTCTACGTGGTATTCGTTCGGCTTCGCCGAACGATGGGCCGCCTTCGCCGGCCACCCTCCGTGTAGTATTCGCTTCGCCGAACAATGGGCCGGTTTCTCCTCCCCCCCCCCCTCTACGTGGTATTCGTTCCACTCCGCCGAACGATAGGCCGGCTTCGCCGAACCCCCTTCCTCTACGTAGTATTCGTTTGGTTTCACCGAACGATGGGCCGCCTTCGCCGGCCACCCTCCGTGTAGTATTCGCTTCGCCGAACAATGGGCCGGTTTCGCCGGCTGCCATCCATGGTGTATTCCTTCGGCTTCGCCGAACGATAGGCCGGCTTCGCCGAACCCTCTTCCTCTACGTAGTATTCGTTTGGTTTCACCGAGCGATGGGCCGCCTTCGCCGGCCACCCTCCGTGTAGTATTCGCTTCGCCGAACAGTGGGCCGTCTTTGCCGACCCCCCTCCCTCTACGTGTAGTAATCGTTCGGCTTCGCCGAACAATGAGCCGGCTTCTCCTACCCCCCTCCCTCTACGTGGTATTCGTACCACTTCGCCGAACGATAGGCCGGCTTCGCCGAACCCCCTTCCTCTACGTAGTATTCGTTTGGTTTCACCGAGCGATGGGCCGCCTTCGCCGGCCACCCTCCGTGTAGTATTCGCTTCGCCGAACAATGGGCCGGTTTCGCCGGCTTCCATCCATGGTGTATTCCTTCGGCCTGCCGAACGATGGGCCGGCTTTGCCGACCCCTCTACGAGGTATTCGTTTGGTTTCACTGAACGATGGGCCGCCTTCGCCGGCCACCCTCCGTGTAGTATTCGCTTCGCCGAACAATGGGCCGGCATTGCCGTCCACCCTCCGTGTAGTATCTGTTCGGCTTCGCCGAACACTGGGCCTGCTTTGCCTACCCACCTCCCTCTACGTAGTATTCGTTTGGTTTCACTGAACGATGGGCCGCCTTCGCCGGCCACCCTCCGTGTAGTATCTGTTCGGCTTCGCCGAACAATGGGCCGGCTTCGCCGGCCACCCTCCGTGTAGTATTCGCTTCGCCGAACAGTGGGCCGTCTTTGCCGACCCCTCCCTCTACGTGTAGTAATCGTTCGGCTTCGCCGAACAATGAGCCGGCTTCTCCTACCCCCTCCCTCTACGTGGTATTCGTACCACTTCGCCGAACGATAGGCCGGCTTCGCCGAACCCCTTCCTCTACGTAGTATTCGTTTGGTTTCACTGAGCGATGGGCCGCCTTCGCCGGCCACCCTCCGTGTAGTATTCGCTTCGCCGAACAATGGGCCGGTTTCGCCGGCTGCCATCCATGGTGTATTCCTTCGGCTTCGCCGAACGATGGGCCGGCTTTGCCGACTCTCTCTACGAGGTATTCGTTTGGTTTCACTGAACGATGGGCCGCCTTCGCCGGCCACCCTCCGTGTAGTATCTCGCTTCGCCGAACAATGGGCCGGTTTCGCCGGCTGCCATCCGTGTAGTATCTGTTCGGCTTCGCCGAACAGTGGGCCGTCTTTGCCGACCCCCTCCTCTACGTGGTATTCGTCCGGCTCGGCCGAAAGATGGGCCGGTTCCGCCGGGCACCCTCCGTGTAGTATTCGCTTTGCCGAACAATGGGCCGGCTTCGCCGGCTGCCATCCATGTAGTATTCTTTCAGCTTCGCCAAACGATGGGCCGGCTTTGCCGACCCCCTCCTCTACGAGGTATTCGTTTGGCTTCGCCGAACGATGAGCCGCCTTCGCCGGCCACCCTCCGTGTAGTATTCGCTTTGCCGAACAATGGGCCGGTTTCGCCGGCTGCCATCCATGTAGTATTCCTTCGGCTTTGCCGAACATTGGGCCTGCTTTGCCTACCCACCTCCCTCTACGTAGTATTCGTTTGGTTTCACCGAACGATGGGCCGCCTTCGCCGGCCACCCTCCGTGTAGTATTCGTTCGGCTTCGCCGAACAATGGGCCGCCTTCGCCGGCCACCCTCCGTGTAGTATTCGCTTCGCCGAACAATGGGCCGGTTTCTCCTACCCCCCCCTCTACGTGGTATTCGTACCACTTCGCCGAACGATAGGCCGGCTTCGCCGAACCCTCTTCCTCTACGTAGTATTCGTTTGGTTTCACCGAGCGATGGGCCGCCTTCGCCGGCCACCCTCCGTGTAGTATTCGCTTCGCCGAACAGTGGGCCGTCTTTGCCGACCCCCCTCCCTCTACGTGTAGTAATCGTTCGGCTTCGCCGAACAATGAGCCGGCTTCTCCTACCCCTCCCTCTACGTGGTATTCGTACCACTTCGCCGAACGATAGGCCGGCTTCGCCGAACCCCTTCCTCTACGTAGTATTCGTTTGGTTTCACTGAGCGATGGCCGCCTTCGCCGGCCACCCTCCGTGTAGTATTCGCTTCGCCGAACAATGGGCCGGTTTCGCCGGCTGCCATCCATGGTGTATTCCTTCGGCCTCGCCGAACGATGGGCCGGCTTTGCCGACCCCTTCTACGAGGTATTCGTTTGGTTTCACTGAACGATGGGCCGCCTTCGCCGGCCACCCTCCGTGTAGTATTCGCTTCGCCGAACAATGGGCCGGCATTGCCGTCCACCCTCCGTGTAGTATCTGTTCGGCTTCGCCGAACACTGGGCCTGCTTTGCCTACCCACCTCCCTCTACGTAGTATCTTCGCGTTTGGTTTCACTGAACGATGGGCCGCCTTCGCCGGCCACCCTCCGTGTAGTATCTGTTCGGCTTCGCCGAACAATGGGCCGGCTTCGCCGGCCACCCTCCGTGTAGTATTCGCTTCGCCGAACAGTGGGCCGTCTTTGCCGCCCCCCCTCCCTCTACGTGTAGTAATCGTTCGGCCTCGCCGAACAATGAGCCGGCTTCTCCCTCCCCCCTCCCTCTCCCTGGTACTCGTACCACTTCGCCGAACGATAGGCCGGCTTCGCCGAACCCCCTTCCTCTACGTAGTATTCGTTTGGTTTCACCGAGCGATGGGCCGCCTTCGCCGGCCACCCTCCGTGTAGTATTCGCTTCGCCGAACAATGGGCCGGTTTCGCCGGCTGCCATCCATGGTGTATTCCTTCGGCTTCGCCGAACGATGGGCCGGCTTTGCCGACCCCCCTCCCTCTACGAGGTATTCGTTTGGTTTCACCGAACGATGGGCCGCCTTCGCCGGCCACCCTCCGTGTAGTATTCGCTTCGCCGAACAATGGGCCGGTTTCGCCGGCTGCCATCCGTGTAGTATTCGTTCGGCTTCGCCGAACAGTGGGCCGTCTTTGCCGACCCCCCTCCCTCTACGTGGTATTCGTTCGGCTTCGCCGAACGATGGGCCGCCTTCGCCGGCCACCCTCCGTGTAGTATTCGCTTTGCCGAACAATGGGCCGGTTTCGCCGGCTGCCATCCATGTAGTATTCTTTCAGCTTCGCCAAACGATGGGCCGGCTTTGCCGACCCCTCCTCTACGAGGTATTCGTTTGGCTTCGCCGAACGATGAGCCGCTTTCGCCGGCCACCCTCCGTGTAGTATTCGCTTTGCCGAACAATGGGCCGGTTTCGCCGGCTGCCATCCATGTAGTATTCCTTCGGCTTTGCCGAACATTGGGCCTGCTTTGCCTACCCACCTCCCTCTACGTAGTATTCGTTTGGTTTCACTGAACGATGGGCCGCCTTCGCCGGCCACCCTCCGTGTAGTATCTGTTCGGCTTCGCTGAACAATGGGCCGCCTTCGCCGGCCACCCTCCGTGTAGTATTCGCTTCGCCGAACAGTGGGCCGTCTTTGCCGACCCCTCCCTCTACGTAGTTTTCGTTCGGCTTCACTGAACGATGGGCCGCCTTCGCCGGCCACCTCCGTGTAGTATTCGCTTCGCCGAACAGTGGGCCGTCTTTGCCGACCCCCTCCTCTACGTGGTATTCGTTCGGCTTCGCCGAGCATGGGCCGGCTTCGCCGGCCACCCTCCTCTACGTAGTTTTCGTTCGGCTTCACCTAACGATGGGCCGCCTTCGCCGGCCACCCTCCGTGTAGTATTCGCTTTGCCGAACAATGGGCCGGTTTCGCCGGCTGCCATCCATGTAGTATTCTTTCAGCTTCGCCGAACGATGGGCCGGCTTTGTCGACCCCCTCCCCTACGTAGTTTTCGTTCGGCTTCACTGAACGATGGGCCGCCTTCGCCGGCCACCTCCGTGTAGTATTCGCTTTGCCGAACAATGGGCCGGTTTCGCCGGCTGCCATCCATGTAGTATTCTTTCAGCTTCGCCGAACGATGGGCCGGCTTTGCCGACCCCTCCTCTACGAGGTATTCGTTTGGCTTCGCCGAACGATGAGCCGCCTTCGCCGGCCACCCTCCGTGTAGTATTCGCTTTGCCGAACAATGGACCGGTTTCGCCGGCTGCCATCCATGTAGTATTCCTTCGGCTTCGCCAAACATTGGGCCTGCTTTGCCTAGCCACCTCCCTCTACGTAGTATTCGTTTGGTTTCACTGAACGATGGGCCGCCTTCGCCGGCCACCCTCCGTGTAGTATCTGTTCGGCTTCGCCGAACAATGGGCCGCCTTCGCCGGCCACCCTCCGTGTAGTATTCGCTTCGCCGAACAATGGGCCGGCATCGCCGTCCACCCTCCGTGTAGTATCTGTTCGGCTTCGCCGAACATTGGGCCTGCTTTGCCTACCCACCTCCCTCTACGTAGTATTCGTTTGGTTTCACTGAACGATGGGCCGCCTTCGCCGGCCACCCTCCGTGTAGTATCTGTTCGGCTTCGCCGAACAATGGGCCGGCTTCGCTGGCCACCCTCCGTGTAGTATTCGCTTCGCCAAACAATGGGCCGGTTTCGCCGGCTGCCATCCATGGTGTATTCCTTCGGCTTCGCCGAACGATGGGCCGGCTTTGCCGACTTCTCCTCTACGAGGTATTCGTTTGATTTCACCAAACGATGGGCCGCCTTCGCCGGCCACCCTCCGTGTAGTATTTGCTTCGCCGAACAATGGGCCGGTTTCGCCGGCCACCCTCCGTGTAGTATTCGTTCGGCTTCGCCGAACAATGGGCCGCCTTCGCCGGCCACCCTCCGTGTAGTATTCGCTTCGCCGAACAGTGGGCCGTCTTTGCCGACCCCCCTCCCTCTACGTAGTTTTTGTTCGGCTTCACCGAACGATGGGCCGCCTTCGCCGGCCACCCTCCGTGGAGTATTCGCTTCGCCGAACAGTGGGCCGTCTTTGCCGACCCCCCTCCCTCTACGTGGTATTCGTTCGGCTTCGCCGAAAGATGGGCCGGCTTCGCCGGCCACCCTCCCTCTACGTAGTTTTCGTTCGGCTTCACCTAACGATGGGCCGCCTTCGCCGGCCACCCTCCGTGTAGTATTCGCTTTGCCGAACAATGGGCCGGTTTCGCCGGCTGCCATCCATGTAGTATTCTTTCAGCTTCGCCGAACGATGGGCCGGCTTTGTCGACCCCTCCCTACGTAGTTTTCGTTCGGCTTCACTGAACGATGGGCCGCCTTCGCCGGCCACCCTCCGTGTAGTATTCGCTTTGCCGAACAATGGGCCGGTTTCGCCGGCTGCCATCCATGTAGTATTCTTTCAGCTTCGCCGAACGATGGGCCGGCTTTGCCGACTCCTCCTCTACGAGGTATTCGTTTGGCCTCGCGGAGCGATGAGCCGCCTTCGCCGGGCACCCTCCGTGTAGTATTCGCTTTGCCGAACAATGGACCCGTTTCGCCGGCTGCCATCCATGTAGTATTCCTTCGGCTTCGCCAAACATTGGGCCTGCTTTGCCTAGCCACCTCCCTCTACGTAGTATTCGTTTGGTTTCGCCGAACGATGAGCCGCCTTCGCCGGCCACCCTCCGTGTAGTATTCGTTCGGCTTCGCCGAACAATGGGCCGCCTTCGCCGGCCACCCTCCGTGTAGTATTCGCTTCGCCGAACAATGGGCCGGCATCGCCGTCCACCCTCCGTGTAGTATCTGTTCGGCTTCGCCGAACATTGGGCCTGCTTTGCCTACCCACCTCCCTCTACGTAGTATTCGTTTGGTTTCACTGAACGATGGGCCGCCTTCGCCGGCCACCCTCCGTGTAGTATCTGTTCGGCTTCGCCGAACAATGGGCCGGCTTCGCTGGCCACCCTCCGTGTAGTATTCGCTTCGCCAAACAATGGGCCGGTTTCGCCGGCTGCCATCCATGGTGTATTCCTTCGACTTCGCCGAACGATGGGCCGGCTTTGCCGACCCCTCCCTCTACGAGGTATTCGTTTGATTTCACCAAACGATGGGCCGCCTTCGCCGGCCACCCTCCGTGTAGTATTTGCTTCGCCGAACAATGGGCCGGTTTCGCCGGCTGCCATCCGTGTAGTATTCGTTCGGCTTCGCCGAACAGTGGGCCGTCTTTGCCGACCCCTCCCTCTACGTGGTATTCGTTTGGTTTCACTGAACGATGAGCCGCCTTCGCCGGCCACCCTCCGTGTAGTATCTGTTCGGCTTCGCCGAACAATGGCCGGCTTCGCCGGCCACCCTCCGTGTAGTATTCGCTTCGCCAAACAATGGGCCGGTTTCGCCGGCTGCCATCCATGGTGTATTCCTTCGACTTCGCCGAACGATGGGCCGGCTTTGCCGACCCCCTCCTCTACGAGGTATTCGTTTGGTTTCACTGAACGATGGGCCGCCTTCGCCGGCCACCCTCCGTGTAGTATTCGCTTCGCCGAACAATGGGCCGGCTTCGCCGTCCACCCTACGTGTAGTAATCGTTCGGCTTCGCCGAACAATGGGCCGGCTTCTCCTACCCCCTCCCTCTACGTGGTATTCGTACCACTTCGCCGAACGATAGGCCGGCTTCGCCGAACCCCTTCCTCTACGTAGTATTCGTTTGGTTTCACTGAGCGATGGGCCGCCTTCGCCGGCCACCCTCCGTGTAGTAGTCGCTTCGCCGACCAATGGCCCGCTTTCGCCGGCTGCCAATCATGGTGTATTCCTTCGGCTTCGCCGAACGATGGGCCGGCTTTGCCGACCCCCCCCTACGAGGTATTCGTTTGGTTTCACCGAACAATGGGCCGCCTTCGCCGGCCACCCTCCGTGTAGTATTCGCTTCGCCGAACAATGGGCCGGCATTGCCGTCCACCCTCCGTGTAGTATTCGTTCGGCTTCGCCGAACATTGGGCCTGCTTTGCCTACCCACCTCCCTCTACGTAGTATTCGTTTGGTTTCACCGAACGATGGGCCGCCTTCGCTGGCCACCCTCCGTGTAGTATTCGTTCGGCTTCGCCGAACAATGGGCCGGCTTCGCCGGCCACCCTCCGTGTAGTATTCGCTTCGCCAAACAATGGGCCGGTTTCGCCGGCTGCCATCCATGGTGTATTCCTTCGGCTTCGCCGAACGATGGGCCGGCTTTGCCGACCCCCCTCCCTCTACGAGGTATTCGTTTGGTTTCACCGAACGATGGGCCGCCTTCGCCGGCCACCCTCCGTGTAGTATTCGCTTCGCCGAACAATGGGCCGGTTTCGCCGGCTGCCAACCGTGTAGTATTCGTTCGGCTTCGCCGAACAGTGGGCCGTCTTTGCCGACCCCCCTCCCTCTACGTGGTATTCGTTCGGCTTCGCCGAACGATGGGCCGGCTTCGCCGGCCACCCTTCCTCTACGTAGTTTTCGTTCGGCTTCACCAAACGATGGGCCGCCTTCGCCGGCCACCCTCCGTGTAGTATTCGCTTCTCTGAACAATGGGCCGGCTTCGCCGTCCACCCTCCGTGTAGTAATCGTTCGGCTTCGCCGAACAATGGGCCGGCTTCTCCTACCCCCCTGCCTCTACGTGGTATTCGTTCCACTCCGCCGAACGATAGGCCGGCTTCGCCGAACCCCTCCTCTACGTAGTATTTGTTTGGTTTCACTGAACGATGGGCCGCCTTCGCCAGCCACTCTCCGTGTAGTATTTGCTTCGCCGAACAATGAGCCGGTTTCGCCGGCTGCCATCCATGGTGTATTCCTTCGGCTTCGCCGAACGATGGGCCGGCTTTGCCGATCCCCCCTACGAGGTATTCGTTTGGTTTCACTGAACGATGGGCCGCCTTGGCCGGCCACCCTCCGTGTAGTATTCGCTTCGCCGAACAATGGGCCGGCATCGCCGTCCACCCTCCGTGTAGTATCTGTTCGGCTTCGCCGAACATTGGGCCTGCTTTGCCTACCCACCTCCCTCTACGTAGTATTCGTTTGGTTTCACCGAACGATGGGCCGCCTTCGCCGGCCAACCTCCGTGTAGTATTCGTTCGGCTTCGCCGAACAATGGGCCGGCTTCGCCGGCCACCCTCCGTGTAGTATTCGTTTCGCCAAACAATGGGCCGGTTTCGCCGGCTGCCATCCATGGTGTATTCCTTCGGCTTCGCCGAACGATGGGCCGGCTTTGCCGACCCCCCTCCCTCTACGTGGTATTCGTTCGGCTTCGCCGAACGATGGGCCGGCTTCGCCGGCCACCCTTCCTCTACGTAGTTTTCGTTCGGCTTCACCAAACGATGGGCCGCCTTCGCCGGCCACCCTCCGTGTAGTATTCGCTTCGCCGAACAATGGGCCGGTTTCGCCGGCTGCCATCCGTGTAGTATTCGTTCGGCTTCGCCGAACGATGGGCCGGCTTTGCCGATCCCCCCCCCCCTACGAGGTATTCGTTTGGTTTCACCGAACGATGGGCCGCCTTGGCCGGCCACCCTCCGTGTAGTATTCGCTTCGCCGAACAATGGGCCGGCATCGCCGTCCACCCTACGTGTAGTAATCGTTCGGCTTCGCCGAACATTGGGCCTGCTTTGCCTACCCACCTCCCTCTACGTAGTATTCGTTTGGTTTCACCGAACGATGGGCCGCCTTCGCCGGCCAACCTCCGTGTAGTATTCGTTCGGCTTCGCCGAACGATGGGCCGCCTTCGCCGGCCACCCTCCGTGTAGTATTCGCTTCTCTGAACAATGGGCCGGCTTCGCCGTCCACCCTCCGTGTAGTAATCGTTCGGCTTCGCCGAACAATGGGCCGGCTTCTCCTACCCCCCTCCCTCTACGTGGTATTCGTTCCACTCCGCCGAACGATAGGCCGGCTTCGCCGAACCCCCTCCCTCTACGTAGTATTTGTTTGGTTTCACCGAACGATGGGCCGCCTTCGCCAGCCACTCTCCGTGTAGTATTTGCTTCGCCGAACAATGGGCCGGTTTCGCCGGCTGCCATCCATGGTGTATTCCTTCGGCTTCGCCGAACGATGGGCCGGCTTTGCCGATCCCCCCCCCTACGAGGTATTCGTTTGGTTTCACCGAACGATGGGCCGCCTTGGCCGGCCACCCTCCGTGTAGTATTCGCTTCGCCGAACAATGGGCCGGCATCGCCGTCCACCCTACGTGTAGTAATCGTTCGGCTTCGCCGAACAATGGGCCGGCTTGTCCTACCCCCCTCCCTCTACGTGGTATTCGTACCACTTCGCCGAACGATAGGCCGGCTTCGCCGAACCCCTTCCTCTACGTAGTATTCGTTTGGTTTCACTGAGCGATGGGCCGCCTTCGCCGGCCACCCTCCGTGTAGTATTCGCTTCGCCGAACAATGGGCCGGTTTCGCCGGCTGCCATCCATGGTGTATTCCTTCGGCTTCGCCGAACGATGGGCCGGCTTTGCTGACCCCCTCTACGAGGTATTCGTTTGGTTTCACTGAACGATGGGCCGCCTTCGCCGGCCACCCTCCGTGTAGTATTCGCTTCGCCGAACAATGGGCCGGCATTGCCGTCCACCCTCCGTGTAGTATTCGTTCGGCTTCGCCGAACATTGGGCCTGCTTTGCCTACCCACCTCCCTCTACGTACTATTCGTTTGGTTTCACTGAACGATGGGCCGCCTTCGCTGGCCACCCTCCGTGTAGTATCTGTTCGGCTTCGCCGAACAAATGCCGGCTTCGCCGGCCACCCTCCGTAGTATTCGCTTCGCCAAACAATGGGCCGGTTTCGCCGGCTGCCATCCATGTAGTAATCTTTCGGCTTCGCCGAACGATGGGCCGGCTTTGCCGACCCCCCTCTACGAGGTATTCGTTTGGTGTCACCGAACGATGGGCCGCCTTCGCCGGCCACCCTCCGTGTAGTATTCGCTTCGCCAAACAATGGGCCGGTTTCGCCGGCTGCCCTCCGTGTAGTATTCGTTCGGCTTTGCCGAACAGTGGGCCGGCTTTGCCGACCCCCCTTCCTCTACGTGGTATTCGTTCGGCTTCGCCGAACGATGGGCCGGCTTCGCCGGCCACCCTTCCTCTACGTAGTTTTCGTTCGGCTTCACCAAACGATGGGCCGCCTTCGCCGGCCACCCTCCGTGTAGTATTCGCTTCTCTGAACAATGGGCCGGCTTCGCCGTCCACCCTCCGTGTAGTAATCGTTCGGCTTCGCCGAACAATGGGCCGGCTTCTCCTACCCCCTCCCTCTACGTGGTATTCGTTCCACTCCGCCGAACGATAGGCCGGCTTCGCCGAACCCCCTCCCTCTACGTAGTATTTGTTTGGTTTCACCGAACGATGGGCCGCCTTCGCCAGCCACTCTCCGTGTAGTATTTGCTTCGCCGAACAATGGGCCGGTTTCGCCGGCTGCCATCCATGGTGTATTCCTTCGGCTTCGCCGAACGATGGGCCGGCTTTGCCGATCCCCCCCCCCCTACGAGGTATTCGTTTGGTTTCACCGAACGATGGGCCGCCTTGGCCGGCCACCCTCCGTGTAGTATTCGCTTCGCCGAACAATGGGCCGGCATCGCCGTCCACCCTCCGTGTAGTATTCGTTCGGCTTCGCCGAACATTGGGCCTGCTTTGCCTACCCACCTCCCTCTACGTAGTATTCGTTTGGTTTCACCGAACGATGGGCCGCCTTCGCCGGCCAACCTCCGTGTAGTATTCGTTCGGCTTCGCCGAACAATGGGCCGGCTTCGCCGGCCACCCTCCGTGTAGTATTCGTTTCGCCGAACGATGGGCCGGCTTCGCCGGCCACCCTTCCTCTACGTAGTTTTCGTTCGGCTTCACCAAACGATGGGCCGCCTTCGCCCTCCACCCTCCGTGTAGTATTCGCTTCTCTGAACAATGGGCCGGCTTCGCCGTCCACCTCCGTGTAGTAATCGTTCGGCTTCGCCGAACAATGGGCCGGCTTCTCCTACCCCCCTCCCTCTACGTGGTATTCGTTCCACTCCGCCGAACGATAGGCCGGCTTCGCCGAACCCCCTCCCTCTACGTAGTATTCGTTTGGTTTCACCGAACGATGGGCCGCCTTCGCCAGCCACTCTCCGTGTAGTATTTGCTTCGCCGAACAATGGGCCGGTTTCGCCGGCTGCCATCCATGGTGTATTCCTTCGGCTTCGCCGAACGATGGGCCGGCTTTGCCGACCCCCCCCTACGAGGTATTTGTTTGGTTTCACCGAACGATGGGCCGCCTTGGCCGGCCACCCTCCGTGTAGTATTCGCTTCGCCGAACAATGGGCCGGCATCGCCGTCCACCCTCCGTGTAGTATTCGTTCGGCTTCGCCGAACATTGGGCCTGGTTTGCCTACCCACCTCCCTCTACGTAGTATTCGCTTGGTTTCACCGAACGATGGGCCGCCTTCGCCGGCCACCCTCCGTGCAGTATTCGTTCGGCTTCGCCGAACAATGGGCCGGCATCGTCGGCCACCCTCCGTGTAGTATTCGCTTCGCCAAACAATGGGCCGGTTTCGCCGTCTGCCATCCATGGTGTATTCCTTCGGCTTCGCCGAACGATGGGCCGGCTTTGCCGACCCCTTCCTCTACGTAGTTTTCGTTCGGCTTCACCAAACGATGGGCCGCCTTCGCCGGCCACCCTCCGTGTAGTATTCGCTTCTCTGAACAATGGGCCGGCTTCGCCGTCCACCTCCGTGTAGTAATCGTTCGGCTTCGCCGAACAATGGGCCGGCTTCTCCTACCCCTCCCTCTACGTGGTATTCGTTCCACTCCGCCGAACGATAGGCCGGCTTCGCCGAACCCCCTCCCTCTACGTAGTATTCGTTTGGTTTCACCGAACGATGGGCCGCCTTCGCCAGCCACTCTCCGTGTAGTATTTGCTTCGCCGAACAATGGGCCGGTTTCGCCGGCTGCCATCCATGGTGTATTCCTTCGGCTTCGCCGAACGATGGGCCGGCTTTGCCGCCCCCCTACGAGGTATTCGTTTGGTTTCACCGAACGATGGGCCGGCTTCGCCGAACCCCCTCCCTCTACGTAGTATTCGTTTGGTTTCACCGAACGATGGGCCGGCTTCGCCGTCCACTCTCCGTGTAGTATTTGCTTCGCCGAACAATGGGCCGGTTTCGCCGGCTGCCATCCATGGTGTATTCCTTCGGCTTCGCCGAACGATGGGCCGGCTTTGCCGATCCCCCCCCCCTACGAGGTATTCGTTTGGTTTCACCGAACGATGGACCGCCTTGGCCGGCCACCCTCCGTGTAGTATTCGCTTCGCCGAACAATGGGCCGGCATCGCCGTCCACCCTCCGTGTAGTATTCGTTCGGCTTCGCCGAACATTGGGCCTGCTTTGCCTACCCACCTCCCTCTACGTAGTATTCGTTTGGTTTCACCGAACGATGGGCCGCCTTCGCCGGCCAACCTCCGTGTAGTATTCGTTCGGCTTCGCCGAACAATGGGCCGGCTTCGCCGGCCACCCTCCGTGTAGCATTCGTTTCGCCAAACAATGGGCCGGTTTCGCCGGCTGCCATCCATGGTGTATTCCTTCGGCTTCGCCGAACGATGGGCCGGCTTTGCCGACCCCCCTCCCTCTACGTGGTATTCGTTCGGCTTCGCCGAACGATGGGCCGGCTTCGCCGGCCACCCTTCCTCTACGTAGTTTTCGTTCGGCTTCACCAAACGATGGGCCGCCTTCGCCGGCCACCCTCCGTGTAGTATTCGCTTCTCTGAACAATGGGCCGGCTTCGCCGTCCACCCTCCGTGTAGTAATCGTTCGGCTTCGCCGAACAATGGGCCGGCTTCTCCTACCCCCTCCTCTACGTGGTATTCGTTCCACTCCGCCGAACGATAGGCCGGCTTCGCCGAACCCTCCCTCTACGTAGTATTCGTTTGGTTTCACCGAACGATGGGCCGCCTTCGCCAGCCACTCTCCGTGTAGTATTTGCTTCGCCGAACAATGGGCCGGTTTCGCCGGCTGCCATCCATGGTGTATTCCTTCGGCTTCGCCGAACGATGGGCCGGCTTTGCCGACCCCCTACGAGGTATTTGTTTGGTTTCACTGAACGATGGGCCGCCTTGGCCGGCCACCCTCCGTGTAGTATTCGCTTCGCCGAACAATGGGCCGGCATCGCCGTCCACCCTCCGTGTAGTATCTGTTCGGCTTCGCCGAACATTGGGCCTGGTTTGCCTACCCACCTCCCTCTACGTAGTATTCGTTTGGTTTCACCGAACGATGGGCCGCCTTCGCCGGCCACCCTCCGTGCAGTATTCGTTCGGCTTCGCCGAACAATGGGCCGGCATCGTCGGCCACCCTCCGTGTAGTATTCGCTTCGCCAAACAATGGGCCGGTTTCGCCGTCTGCCATCCATGGTGTATTCCTTCGGCTTCGCCGAACGATGGGCCGGCTTTGCCGACCCCCCTTCCTCTACGTAGTTTTCGTTCGGCTTCACCAAACGATGGGCCGCCTTCGCCGGCCACCCTCCGTGTAGTATTCGCTTCTCTGAACAATGGGCCGGCTTCGCCGTCCACCCTCCGTGTAGTAATCGTTCGGCTTCGCCGAACAATGGGTCGGCTTCTCCTACCCCCCTCCCTCTACGTGGTATTCGTTCCACTCCGCCGCACGATAGGCCGGCTTCGCCGGACCCCCTCCTCTACGTAGTATTCGTTTGGTTTCACTGAACGATGGGCCGCCCCCGCCAGCCACTCTCCGTGTAGTATTTGCTTCGCCGAACAATGGGCCGGTTTCGCCGGCTGCCATCCATGGTGTATTCCTTCGGCTTCGCCGAACGATGGGCCGGCTTTGCCGACCCCCCCCCCTACGAGGTATTCGTTTGGTTTCACCGAACGATGGGCCGGCTTCGCCGAACCCCCTCCCTCTACGTAGTATTCGTTTGGTTTCACCGAACGATGGGCCGCCTTCGCCAGCCACTCTCCGTGTAGTATTTGCTTCGCCGAACAATGGGCCGGTTTCGCCGGCTGCCATCCATGATGTATTCCTTCGGCTTCGCCGAACGATGGGCCGGCTTTGCCGACCCCCCCTACGAGGTAATCGTTTGGTTTCACCGAACGATGGGCCGCCTTGGCCGGCCACCCTCCGTGTAGTATTCGCTTCGCCGAACAATGGGCCGGCATCGCCGTCCACCCTCCGTGTAGTATTCGTTCGGCTTCGCCGAACATTGGGCCTGCTTTGCCTACCCACCTCCCTCTACGTAGTATTCGTTTGGTTTCACCGAACGATGGGCCGCCTTCGCCGGCCACCCTCCGTGTAGTATTCGTTCGGCTTCGCCGAACAATGGGCCGGCTTCGTCGGCCACCCTCCGTGTAGTATTCGCTTCGCCAAACAATGGGCCGGTTTCGCCGTCTGCCATCCATGGTGTATTCCTTCGGCTTCGCCGAACGATGGGCCGGCTTTGCCGACCCCCCTTCCTCTACGTAGTTTTCGTTCGGCTTCACCAAACGATGGGCCGCCTTCGCCGGCCACCCTCCGTGTAGTATTCGCTTCTCTGAACAATGGGCCGGCTTCGCCGTCCACCCTCCGTGTAGTAATCGTTCGGCTTCGCCGAACAATGGGCCGGCTTCTCCTACCCCCTCCCTCTACGTGGTATTCGTTCCACTCCGCCGAACGATAGGCCGGCTTCGCCGAACCCCTCCTCTACGTAGTATTCGTTTGGTTTCACCGAACGATGGGCCGCCTTCGCCAGCCACTCTCCGTGTAGTATTTGCTTCGCCGAACAATGGTCCGGTTTCGCCGGCTGCCATCCATGGTGTATTCCTTCGGCTTCGCCGAACGATGGGCCGGCTTTGCCGACCCCCTACGAGGTATTCGTTTGGTTTCACCGAACGATGGGCCGCCTTGGCCGGCCACCCTCCGTGTAGTATTCGCTTCGCCGAACAATGGGCCGGCATCGCCGTCCACCCTCCGTGTAGTATTCGTTCGGCTTCGCCGAACATTGGGCCTGCTTTGCCTATCCACCTCCCTCTACGTAGTATTCGTTTGGTTTTACCGAACGATGGGCCGCCTTCGCCGGCCACCCTCCGTGTAGTATTCGTTCGGCTTCGCCGAACAATGGGCCGGCTTCGTCGGCCACCCTCCGTGTAGTATTCGCTTCGCCAAACAATGGGCCGGTTTCGCCGTCTGCCATCCAAGGTGTATTCCTTCGGCTTCGCCGAACGATGGGCCGGCTTTGCCGACCCCCTCCTCTACGAGGTATTCGTTTGGTTTCACCGAACGATGGACCGCCTTCGCCGGCCACCCTCCGTGTAGTATTCGCTTCGCCGAACAATGGGCCGGTTTCGCCGGCTGCCATCCGTGTAGTATTCGTTCGGCTTCGCCGAACAGTGGGCCCTCTTTGCCGACCCCCTCCCCCCACGTACTATTCCTTTGGTTTTACTGAACGATGGGCCGCCTTCGCCGGCCACCCTACGTGTAGTATCTGTTCGGCTTCGCCGAACAATGGGCCGGCTTCGTCGGCCACTCTCCGTGTAGTATTCGCTTCGCCAAACAATGGGCCGGTTTCGCCGTCTGCCATCCATGGTGTATTCCTTCGGCTTCGCCGAACGATGGGCGGGCTTTGCCGCCCCCCCTCCCTCTACGAGGTATTGGTTTGGTTTCACGGAACGATGGGCCGCCTTCGCCGGCCACCCTCCGTGTAGTATTCGTTCGGCTTGGCCGCACAATGGGCCGGCTTCGCCGGCCACCCTCCGTGTAGTATTCGCTTCGCCGAACAATGGGCCGGTTTCGCCGGCTGCCATCCGTGTAGTATTCGTTCGGCTTCGCCGAACAGTGGGCCGTCTTTGCCGACCCCCTCCCTCTACGTGGTATTCGTTCGGCTTCGCCGAACCATGAGCCGGCTTCGCCGGCCACCTCCCTCTACGTAGTTTCCGTTCAGCTTCACCAAACGATGGGCCGCCTTCGCCGGCCACCCTCCGTGTAGTATTCGCTTCTCTGAACAATGGGCCGGCTTCGCGGCCCACCCTCCGTGTAGTATCTGTTCGGCTTCGCCGAACAATGGGCCGGCTTTGCCTACCCCTCCTCTACTTGGTATTCGTTCGACTTCGCCGAACGATGGGCCGTCTTCGCCGGCCACCCTCCCTCTACGTAGTATTCGTTTGGTTTCACCGAACGATGGGCCGCCTTCGCCGGCCACCCTCCATGTAGTATTCGCTTCGCCAAACAATGGGCCGGTTTCGCCGTCTGCCATCCATGGTGTATTCCTTCGGCTTCGCCGAACGATGGGCCGGCTTTGCCGACCCCCCTCCCTCTACGAGGTATTCGTTTGGTTTCACCGAACGATGGGCCGCCTTCGCCGGCCACCCTCCGTGTAGTATTCGTTCGGCTTCGCCGAACAATGGGCCGGTTTCGCCGGCTGCCATCCGTGTAGTATTCGTTCGGCTTCGCCGAACAGTGGGCCGTCTTTGCCGACCCCCTCCCTCTACGTGGTATTCGTTTGGTTTTACCGAACGATGGGCCGCCTTCGCCGGCCACCCTCCGTGTAGTATTCGTTCGGCTTCGCCGAACGATGGGCCGCCTTCGCCGGCCACCCTCCGTGTAGTATTCGTTCGGCTTCGCCGAACAATGGGCCGGCTTCGTCGGCCACCCTCCGTGTAGTATTCGCTTCGCCAAACAATGGGCCGGTTTCGCCGTCTGCCATCCATGGTGTATTCCTTCGGCTTCGCCGAACGATGGGCCGGCTTTGCCGACCCCCCTTCCTCTACGTAGTTTTCGTTCGGCTTCACCAAACGATGGGCCGCCTTCGCCGGCCACCCTCCGTGTAGTATTCGCTTCTCTGAACAATGGGCCGGCTTCGCCGTCCACCCTCCGTGTAGTAATCGTTCGGCTTCGCCGAACAATGGGCCGGCTTCTCCTACCCCCCTCCCTCTACGTGGTATTCGTTCCACTCCGCCGAACGATAGGCCGGCTTCGCCGAACCCCCTCCCTCTACGTAGTATTCGTTTGGTTTCACCGAACGATGGGCCGCCTTCGCCAGCCACTCTCCGTGTAGTATTTGCTTCGCCGAACAATGGTCCGGTTTCGCCGGCTGCCATCCATGGTGTATTCCTTCGGCTTCGCCGAACGATGGGCCGGCTTTGCCGACCCCCCCCCTACGAGGTATTCGTTTGGTTTCACCGAACGATGGGCCGCCTTGGCCGGCCACCCTCCGTGTAGTATTCGCTTCGCCGAACAATGGGCCGGCATCGCCGTCCACCCTCCGTGTAGTATTCGTTCGGCTTCGCCGAACATTGGGCCTGCTTTGCCTATCCACCTCCCTCTACGTAGTATTCGTTTGGTTTTACCGAACGATGGGCCGCCTTCGCCGGCCACCCTCCGTGTAGTATCTGTTCGGCTTCGCCGAACAATGGGCCGGCTTCGTCGGCCACCCTCCGTGTAGTATTCGCTTCGCCAAACAATGGGCCGGTTTCGCCGTCTGCCATCCAAGGTGTATTCCTTCGGCTTCGCCGAACGATGGGCCGGCTTTGCCGACTCTCCTCTACGAGGTATTCGTTTGGTTTCACTGAACGATGGACCGCCTTCGCCGGCCACCCTCCGTGTAGTATTCGCTTCGCCGAACAATGGGCCGGTTTCGCCGGCTGCCATCCGTGTAGTATTCGTTCGGCTTCGCCGAACAGTGGGCCGTCTTTGCCGACCCCTCCCTCTACGTAGTATTCGTTTGGTTTTACCGAACGATGGGCCGCCTTCGCCGGCCACCCTACGTGTAGTATCTGTTCGGCTTCGCCGAACAATGGGCCGGCTTCGTCGGCCACTCCGTGTAGTATTCGCTTCGCCAAACAATGGGCCGGTTTCGCCGTCTGCCATCCATGGTGTATTCCTTCGGCTTCGCCGAACGATGGGCCGGCTTTGCCGACCCCCTCCTCTACGAGGTATTCGTTTGGTTTCACTGAACGATGGGCCGCCTTCGCCGGCCACCCTCCGTGTAGTATCTGTTCGGCTTCGCCGAACAAATGGCGCCGCCTTCGCCGGCCACCCTCCGTGTAGTATTCGCTTCGCCGAACAATGGGCCGGTTTCGCCGGCTGCCATCCGTGTAGTATTCGTTCGGCTTCGCCGAACAGTGGGCCGTCTTTGCCGACCCCCTCCCTCTACGTGGTATTCGTTCGGCTTCGCCGAACTATGGGCCGGCTTCGCCGGCCACCCTCCCTCTACGTAGTTTCCGTTCAGCTTCACCAAACGATGGGCCGCCTTCGCCGGCCACCCTCCGTGTAGTATTCGCTTCTCTGAACAATGGGCCGGCTTCGCGGCCCACCCTCCGTGTAGTATTCGTTCGGCTTCGCCGAACAATGGGCCGGCTTTGCCTACCCCCCTCCCTCTACTTGGTATTCGTTCGACTTCGCCGAACGATGGGCCGGCTTCGCCGACCCCCCTCCCTCTACGTAGTATTCGTTTGGTTTCACCGAACGATGGGCCGCCTTCGCCGGCCACCCTCCGTGTAGTATTCGCTTCGCCGAACAATGGGCCGGTTTCGCCGGCTGCCATCCATGGTGTATTCCTTCGGCTTCGCCGAACGATGGGCCGGCTTTGCCGACCCCCCTCCCTCTACGAGGTATTCGTTTGGTTTCACTGAACGATGGGCCGCCTTCGCCGGCCACCCTCCGTGTAGTATCTGTTCGGCTTCGCCGAACAATGGGCCGGTTTCGCCGGCTGCCATCCGTGTAGTATTCGTTCGGCTTCGCCGAACAGTGGGCCGTCTTTGCCGACCCTCCCTCTACGTGGTATTCGTTCGGCTTCGCCGAACTACGGCCGGCTTCGCCGGCCACCCTCCCTCTACGTAGTTTCCGTTCAGCTTCACCAAACGATGGGCCGCCTTCGCCGGCCACCCTCCGTGTAGTATTCGCTTCTTCTGAACAATGGGCCGGCTTCGCGGCCCACCCTCCGTGTAGTATTCGTTCGGCTTCGCCGACAATGGGCCGGCTTCCCGACCCCTCCCTCTACGCGGTATTTGTTCGGCTTCGATGAACGATAGATCGGCTTCGTCGGCCACCCTCCATGCAGTATTTGTTTGGCTTCGCCGAACGATAGACCGGCTTTGTCGGCCACCCTCCATGCAGTATTTGTTTGGCTTCGCCAAACCAAACGATGGGCAGGCTTCGCCGGCTACTCTCCATGCAGTATTCGTTTGGCCCCGCCAAACGTTCGGCAGTCTTCGCCGCCCCCCACTCTACGCATTCTTCGTCTGGGTCGGGTTCGCCGGCCCCTTTCCATTAATCGGGTACAGTGTTCTTTTGGCTCAGCCAAACGATAGGCCGTCCCCAACAACCTCTCTTGAATCACCGCGGGCAGCATGTTCTGCTTCTTCGAATCCTTTTCAATAACCGCCGTCATCATTCGATTGGCTTTGACAACCTTTCCCTACATCAAACGATGGCCTACTTCGCCGACCCTTTTTCATCACGCCCGTATTAGATCTAGGTGAGTTTTGCCGAAAACACAAAATTTCATCTCTAATCATCTTCGGACGGGGTGATAAACAACTTACGCTTGTCAATTTAATGCCAAAGCGAAATACAAACCACACCCACCCGTCCCTTTCCCTTTAGTAAAACTTCGCGAATATTTCGCGTGTGCTTAGTACTCTGTTGTTTCGGAACGACGTTTACTCAGGTTTATCGCGCGTGAATGCTGCGCCTCCTCCTGTCTTGCAGTCTCAGTCTTCGCTCAGTCCACGCACACGGAGGAATCTAGAAAACTTCAAACCAAAACAGAGAATACCTTTTCGTTCAGAGCCAAACTTACTTTATTCCTTCGCGTGCATTTGCAGAACAAAGTAGGATACAGAGAAACAGAGTGGAGAAGAACAAGAATAATTGTACGCTCGCACACTCACGCGATATATCTTAGCTCCGTAGTGGGATGTAATATGTCTGCCCACTCCACGATTTTTTCATTCAGCAAAGGCTTCAATTTTCCGCATTCCCAAAGCATTAAAATTTTCTCCATTGAAAAAGTGTCAAACATGGGATTTTCAGGAACCACAATTTTTATGCTGACAGCATTTTATATCATGGGATCGCAAAATCGTCCATCCCCCAGAAAGGACATCTGATAAAATTAGAAGAAGTTTCGAGGAGAATTCCTTGCTAGCAGGCCTATTAGAACCACTTTTCTTAAAAAAATACTCATTCAATTTGAGCAAATCTCAAACATTTAGTTTTTCAAGAAGCCAGGGTTTCTCAAATTTTTGACGGATTTCTGCTTCAAGAAGATTTACTGTTTCTGTGAGAGCATCTCGTCCTGAATTTTTGTAAAGACTAATATTTTGTTCCCAACCGTGAACTCTCATAACGGTGAAAAACCTGAAAATTTTTGTGATTTTTTCCAGTTTGCGTTCCAACTTGAGCATTCTGGAAAAAGTTATTTCTTATAAAACCTCAATGTATAATATGAAAATCGTATGAAAGTTAAAATAATGGGGAAGCAAACAAAGAAGATAACACGAAAAACAAGAAATGGACCATCCAAAAAGAAGAGGGGAGGCAAGTGCGCTCCGTCGTCATCATGATGCGCAGGTTTCGGGATACTGAAGGGATGGCGCGACATCCTCGCGTTTTGTGCTGAAATCCCACTTTTTTGAATTGCCTCGTGCGATTCTTTATATATAGAGGATTCGAAATATTTTCGAAAATTTGAAATTCGAAAAAAAAACGATTTTTGAATTTATTCAAAAAATTGAGGTTTTTAACAGTTTTTCCCAGGTATAGTATCAACAATAACGGTTCACGATTTTCAGTTCTGCTCTAGTCAACCAAAGTACCACAACAATAGCTTAGAAATCAAGACACGATATAAAAAGAAAACACGCAAATGGGGAGAGCAACTAGTATAAGGCTAACCTTTCCACTGTGAAGAGAACGCCTGGTGCATATTGACGATGTTCGCAATATTGACAATACCGAGTCCTGAAAAAGAGGGTGTCATTGAGTGTTAGGGAACAAAACGGCACAAAAAGTAGAAAATATCGAATGAGTAAGAAATTACTCATGAAGGCCTAAACAAGAAAGAACAATCAATGAAATGAGGAATCAAATACTCCAACGAAGGAGAATTTGATGAAGGAAGTAACACCAAAGACGAGAGATATTGATCCAGAGGAAAACGGGTGTCCACGGCTGGCGCGTGAACTTTGCTCCAATCATCAGCCACTGGCTCTGAGGGCGACCAAAATCTACTCGGGAGTAGATTTTCGGAGATGGCGACCTCGCCGTCTCTCCCTCCTCTACGACACACTATTTCTCCGTCCTCTCGCACAGAGAACGAGATGACGCTCTTGTGCCCCTCATGTGAACGAGAAGACCACCCGGAAATGGCTGCGAAAGGTCCTCATGAGGTCGACGTAATGTCGAGCTCTCGTGTATTTTTTCGATTTTTGAGCTTCTGGCACCCTAATTAACAATTCTACGAAAATGTGTCAAAAACTTTAGGTGCCACTTAAGTGGCACTTTAAGCTCACCCCTACGTCCCGCTCTCGCCTGGTTTACTACCACCCCAGGTCTGGTCACTCCCTGGTTAAAGAAAACTATATCGGCACTCCGATTTCAGATATTGAAATGGCCGTTGCGACCAGGGATATACGGAAATCTTTTTAAACAGAAAATTTAGTTTGACAGAAAACATAAAATTCAGTTTGACAGAAAACAGAAAAAAAATCTCAAAAATTGGTAGAAAACAGAAAACAGACAATTTCTCAAAAATAAATAAACAGTGTTCAGTGTACAGTTATTGAGATTTTTACAGCATTAAACTTTTTACACATTTCTTCTTTATGTTTTTTTTTGCACAATACGAACGCCAACAGTTGGCTAAAGGAAGGAATGTAGACTTCCGAAAAAGGCAGATTATAAGCGCAGAATGTCCCTCTAAACTCCCTTTTCCTGAGACAATAACGCTCGATTATCTGATCAGAAGCTCAATATGTGCAAGGATTACATAGCCTTAGTCGGAACAGACTTGCCCCTCCCCAGTTTACATATTTTGAAGATAATTTCGAGATAAGTGCTTGGTTGAACACTGTAAATCTTTGCCCTACCTCGTTTAGAGGGTAAGGTATTTGGGAAAGTGGTGGAGTGAGGGAAAATAGACACCGACGTGTGATCCGCTTTCCATTCTCGAGAGACTGGTAGGCTACGGTATGTATTCTCCTTATCGGAGAAAAATTTGACATCACCGTTGCGGACGACCGCTGTCGCAACACGCAGCTAAACGATAATCGTGCCGGGATCTCATGGACCCAGTACGATTGCACCTGGTCCTAGTATGATTTTGCTCCGAATGTGTGCAGCAACGGCTGTCGTCATCCGCAACTGCGGACCAAAATTCCACTACGATAAGAAGAGTATGATGGAAATCAACCGAGAAACACCTATAACTCCGCTAAGAAAATCTTTCCGCATCTACAGAAGAAGAATTCGAATTCATCGACAAAAATATTTCTATAAACGTATATCTCACTCAAAACAGCCACTTGGCCCGAATTTTCATCCTAGCAAGAGGTGGAGAAAATCCTCATTAAAAAGAAACAATACACCACAGCAGAGACCCATAAGGCCCAGATCATACTTCCCCGACGCACTGCCGCAACAGAGCAAATCAAGTAGTCGACTTTCGATCGACATGGATGGTAAACATTGCGTCGCGTCTACCGTCGCGGGAAGCATGGGCACACCCACCGCGCCTTTGAACACAAAAATTTCTGAGCAAGTATCGTCGGTGTACTTATAACAGTCTAAGGGCAAAAAAAACTTGAAGGCAGCATACACGCTCAAAAATGATACCGATTTTACGACAAAAATGGAAGGGTTAGAGCTGGTTTTTTGAATTGGAGTGGAAAAGGACGATTTACACCGCAGTATGCCCGCTCCATTGGAATAGCGGAGCTAGCGACAGAATGGATCAGATCGCGAAGCCAAAACACTCTTACGACCTGTACTGGAACGCTCACGTCGTTGGAAACATCAAAAACTAGCCAAAGTAAACCGCATTCTGGCAATCAATTTGGAAGTTTGCATTGATAGGCAAGAACTCTAAAAGAAATGGGCGGAGGCTGCATGTTTTGGTGGTTTATTATGGAGCAAATAAGATGAATCTGACTCGTTTTTGACTCTTTCAAGGGCGTGAGCGTTCTGGTAGAAGCCGCACCACTTCATTACCGTCGCTATCTCAACCACTTTTGCTAGCGTACATGCTGCCTCTAAAGTGTGTTCACAATGAAATCCGTCTTCGAGTTTCCACCGAAAGCCTTTCACAAGCAACATAACTGCTGAAAAAAAACGGCTAAGAACGAGCGATTAGTAGTCCTATGGGGTCGTAAATCAGACACCTATGGGTTCCGATTCAGCCATGATAGACTTTCGATTCGACTACAAAACGCTGTGGACGTTGGAGTTGGATGCAAGTTGGAGGACGAACAAAACACGATGCCCATGATTGAACACGTTGATCGATCGCTCCATAATTGGTCAGGCGCTTATCAGCCGCACAGTATAGTTGGTCCGAATCGAATAATTGAATGAGTATCCGACTGTTTCAGTCGGATGAAAAAGTCGACTTTTTGTTCGACAAGTCGAATAATCGAAAAAGTGCGATATCCGACTACAGTCGAAAAGTCGAATATTCGGAAGTGCAATATCCGACTATAGTCGGGATTCGGATATTCGAAACAAATTTCGTTCGGAACAAGTATACCGCACAGCTCGTATATAAGGGGCCCCATCCCATAGAAAGCGCAGTCGGCCTTTCAAGGCCGCTGGATGGTGACCGCTGGATGGTGACAACGAGTCACTCTCCGGACGATTTCTGACCGCTGAAGAGGTCTACCCCACGGTTCTCAGCGAAGGGAGCTCCCTCGCTGTCGACCGTGGCGAAGATGATGCCCTTTTCGCGGACGGGGTGAATCCCTGCTGCGGGCCGTGACTTAGACCGTATCCTTATTAGGGGAAACCCGCTCCCATCAAAGGGTTGAACCCCGTCCCCAGTGCCATGTGTTTCTATTATAGGACTACGTGCAGCTGCATGGGAAACGGGGTGCTGCAAAAGTAATGCATGCCTACGCCGCAAGCTTCTATTATACGACAAAGTGCTTCGCCGTGGGAAGGAGAGTGCGGCAAAAGTTTTGCCTCGCTGCGCCACGTAGCCCTATCAAACAGGCCACGTGCCCCTGGGAGCAGCACGTGCTGCTGCAAAAGTTCCTTTCAACTCGAAGAGGTATCCGATTGGAAAGCCTATCGTGGCCGAATCGGACCTTCCCCAGCATATGAGAAACTTGAATGTGGCATGCCTGCAGCGCCTTTTTTCAACAATCATCGAAGAAGTGGGCGTAGCGGGCATGCCACATTAAAGCAAGTGGGCCGTACAATTTATGTCCCACTTTTAGCCAATTTTTCGACACTATTACTGCAATGGACCTCAAACCTTTCGGAGTCCGGTGGAAACTCAAGAGATGTTCCTATAGTAAACACTGCTCCAAGAAGAGCCGGATTCTGTAAGTTAAAGGCATCGTACGCGCAGAAAACCGTATAGCATTTTTTCATGTTTTTGTGTAGCTTGGCCTCTCTAGTAAAGGAAAATGTCGAAAGGGCCCATGAAAAACCTTCATTTGTAAAGAAAAGTCAATGGGAACACATTGTAAATACGAATTTGAATTTCGCGCCAAAATCCTTTTTGAGATTTTTCTGCTTCTGGAGGTGTCGTCGCTGTCATTTTCGGAGTTTTTCTGCATGTGGAGTTCGTGCCGTAACTATTTTTCATGTTCTCTTACGGTCGTACCAACATTCTAGGAAAAAGTGCTAGATGACTGGTGAGAATTGGTGGCGGATCTTCATCTCTGACGCCTTCCAACCTCATTCCCCTTTTTTTTACGCGCCAAAGTTTACTAATGTGGTCTACCGGGCTCAATCATAAAATTGAGCCTGAAAAATGATGAATGATTTCCAGCGCGAACAATGCCTTTAAATGAGAAATCTCTTACACGACACCGTTAACCGTTACATATTAACCGTGAGGGATGTTAAGCTTTCCTCACAGAGCCGCCATAGCCGTTCAATCACTAGAATACAAAACTTAGATTATAGCTTTTAGTAGACCTGTTTATAGTACATTTTAGGCATTTCATGAAAAATTCAAAATTTTTTCGAACCGAGTTTTCTATGCAATATAGCACCTTACTAACAAAGCCGGGAATATGGTATTCAGGAAAAACTCGCGTTTCATCATAAAACCACACGATTTGAAATCAGAAACAGCAGATTTCATATGATAGAAGCGCAGTTCATGGAACGCGCTTAGATTGATCTTCAGAGGATGTTGCTATAGTTTCAGAGCCCAAAAAAATGAGCTAACACCATTGGACAGATTTCAGTCCGAAAAATATACCTTGTGCAAATTTTCGAGCTAAAGCAGCTCATTAGACAAGACGTTGAAGCTAGAACTTTTATAGGCGTTACCGTCCGCAGTTACAGACTCCTCGAAGTGACTTGCGACAGCGAATATGGATGTTAAGGTCCCTTTTTTGTTTTTCAGTACTTTATTGGCTACTCAGATATCGATAAATTGAATAGGTCATACAGATCAAACTGCGATAGGGACTAAACAGTAGGTTAGTGAGCGGAAAGTACACATGCTAGACAAATCTACCCTTATTTAGCAGAAAAGCGATACCAAACTTGTGGTCAGCTTCTTAAAATACTTCCTGCTTGTAAATTTTCGGTCAACTTCAGATCACAGTCGTAAGCGCGCTAATACGCACAATTGCCCGTAAATCAGAGTAAGAAACTCAAATTCATGGCAGGTGCCTGCCAAATAAAAGTTTTGAGCGAACTATGTCGTTCTCCATCAGCACAACACGTCTCCAAGAACCCTGCCTTCGCTTTTGCGGCGGTTCGCTACTCTTCGTTGTGTTTTGGCTTACAGCCAGCGACTTTTGAGGTGGTCCCGGAACCATTGTCTGTAGCGGTAGACGATGAAGCCTGTAAAAATCCTAGCTTCAACGTCTTGTGCTCACTAGATGCCAAATTGGATACTTTTAAAACCAAAATGAGCATAGTTTCAACGGAATCAATCTTGGAGTCGTAGAATATTCCTAATCTGTACACAAGTGAGCCCCTGAGTTCTGAAAATTTCAGAGCCTACTAAACTTCAAGAAGTTCCCAGTTTTGAAACAACTTTCCACAATTAAATACCAAAAAAAAAACTGAAAAAAAACCAGAACAGCCTTAACAAAAACGTACCTTTTTTCCCTGCGCGGCTACTTATTTACTGACCTGCAGCTTCTCCATCTTCGTCTTATGATCGTAGAGAACTGAAAGCATGTGAGCGACATTTAACTAACAGCATTCTTGCAGGGGAGTTTGAGCCTCCCGAATTCCCTTTAGGGTAGAATATTTAAAGGCACTATTCGCGATAAACTTCATCCTCGAATTTTCCATGACAAACGCTTCTCGTGGCTCTCAGAAGCAGAACAGCGTCGAAAAAACGTGACGAAAAGCTACCCAGAAACTGCGAAACGGCTTAGAAAAGTGGGAAAACCCCGCCATTCCCGCCTCTTCCCGCCCCTCGACGTGAACAAATGAACACTCGAAATCGTGAGTTGAGCGATGGTTTCCGATCAAAAGCCCCGTTCTTCCCTTCATTCTCAACTTCTCTCTTTACTCAGGTCAGCTCGCACACATTGGCTGCAAAAGACGGAAGTTACAAGCCTTGGACAACTCGTCCACCATTTTCCCTAGCTCAATTTTTGAAGAACCATAACTCCATTCCCAGAAGGTCGTGTACGATTCCAGAAGCATCATTGGAATCAGAATGGGACCGGTTTCAAGATAGGCAAAAAAACGGAAAAGCGATTTTCATCGCGAACAGTGCCTTTTAGGTCAATCTCTCGGATTATTATACAACAGTGCCTGTATCAAAATCAAGATTCAATCAGAGTGCCGTGGGTGAGGGTCGAGGCGGAGTCAAGCGCAGTTGTGTATTTTCCTAACGGATGATGAAGGGGTCGTAAAAACTTGAGCAGTGTCAAGCAGGGCGTTGCGTTAACTTTTTGAAATCGGAACCTCGTAAGCTTCAACTTGCTCTTTATACCACATTTCCTAATTCATGAAGACTACTGTTATACACCGATATTACTCTACAAAAGCGGTTCTTCCCTATGCCCCTCAACCTTTTGTCACTTCTTAGTTGCACCCACAGAATGCGTAGTGAACCAAACGTCAAATTCTCCAGCCTTCCGTGTTTAGAATGACTTTACCAGCAGAGTCATATTGACTGCAGCATCCGTTTCAAAAATGTAAAGTCGAAATTAAACACCAGGGAAGAAGCAGGTAGCGTGCATAAACAAGAAGACTTCCCCAAAAACAACATATTCGAGGTAGAACCAGTAACCAAACACACCTTTTGCGAAGCTCTTGTCGATCGGCTCGCTAAGCGGCGATTTGTCTCTGTCTGGCTCCATTGTACCTCTCCTCAACGATGGCTGAGTTACGCCTCCAATACTCCATCGAGGCTCGGAAATGGTCGTCAGCCGCCGCAGATGAGGATGAGGATGATACCCTAAAGAAGCGATAGAGAAGAATCAAGAGCACTGGAAAAAATGGGAAAACATAAAAACGGTCGAGCGACGACGAGGAGAATTTCTGAAAACAAATTCATGGAACAGAAGCTCATGGAAATTGAATAAGTTCATGCACGTAGTACCATCGATGGGTTACACATAGGGTGATAGAGCATATATAAAGGATTCATTAAGCGCTCACACTAAATCTTGTAACGCGCTTACCACGCGTCACATGCTCTTGTTGCAAAAGGTCAAGGAGTGAGATAGTTCAACTTTGGGTGAGGGCTCGAACAGCATGGGCGTGCGACGTGTGGCGAGCATGCAGTGCTCTCTTCTGGTATGGATAGCAGTTTTCTGGAGTTTTTTAATGCTTGCCATGTACATATGGTTTGCATCTTATTTCAAGGTAGTCGCTTTGAAGCTATTATCACGCTATCTTTGGAGTAGAGCGATTGTCTCTCCATTCTTACTATTGTGTTTTCTGAAACAACAGCTTCTATGATGGAGCTATGATAGGAGCCATACGGCTCCAACCCCCCCAACCAGAGATTGACGATATATACAGTTCACCGCAATGTTAAAAGGACATGGTGCGGTTGCGTACTCGCACTAAAACTACGGTAGAATCTGGCACTTTGCCAGATTTCGTCATCGATCAACGCCGCTGCTGATTTCTCGGTAAGTCACTGTTTTCGTTTGTTTTTCTTGCTTTTTTCTGCTTTATTTTTCTTTCTGACATTTTCAATATTTCGAATAGGGGCTTTTCATAGTGCGTGAGAAGAATTTCCTGTTCGTTCGGACTTTGAAGTCTTCTTTTTTCGAAATTCTTTTTCAAAATCAAAAAAAGTCAAAATAAGGCCGTTTCTTCACGGGATTTTTTTATATGGAGTATCAGTAAGTCGTATTCTATAATATTTCTAAATGCTCGAAATGTTTACGCAGGTTTCTCCCAGATGTAGCTTTAATGACAGCGTTTTTGGTGTTTTTTTGGGGGAAGTGCAAAATCGCATCTTTTCTTTGAAATGTGTCGTACTTTGAGCGTTCTACTTTATATAGGACGGTGTGAGACTTTTGTGACATTGATATCATTGGCTTCGCCCGGCTCGTTTCCCTAATTACTCATTTTAGGTGGCGACAACTGGCTGCAGCGGGCTCAACCGTCGTCTCTGTGCTCAACCACCTTGCTATTCTCTGAAATCATGTTTCACCTTCCCAGAGGGTGTTCTCGGCAGTCTTTCTCAGTAGCGAAGATTCTCGAGAACAGCCCTTTTAAATTGGTGATAGCTACATTTAGAACAAGTCTGGATTGCTGGCAGGTCTTCTCCAGCTGGAAATCACCTGATTCTGAGGCCATTCTATTCACTAATATTGTTCCGATTACGGCTTCAATTCTGCGGTCAGTTTCTTCTTTCACACAGATGCTGAATTTCGCTTACCTTTTCCTTTTATTCGTGTGTTTGCCGTTTATTTCAGGGATTTCATTCAGACGTAGCCCGTTCCCCTTTTCCAAACGTACCTTTTTCTCTTCAGACTATGAGGGGACGTTTCCGTTCAGGTGATGAGGAATCGCTGTGTGTGTGAATAGTTGCTCCCATTTACCCAGCACCTCACCTGATTGAAGTTAGGATAAAACTCGTTCCCGTTTTCCCAGAAATCCCCACTCAAAATGTCCACCCAGACCTTTTTTTAAAGGCAGTGGTCGCGATCAAATATGCTTGTCGTCTTTTTCTCCCCAAATCCTTTCCTGGGTCTCGAGTAGTAGGACCTATGAGAAAAAATCGCGAAAAAACCACTGTTTTGGGCCGAATTTGAAACCTGAACTTTCTTGTCTTTTGATGGTGGACGAGCCCTCTCCACATCATCGGCATCGATGACCTCTTATATCAAGAACATCAGCTAGCTTGAAATTGAATGTCAATCAATGAACCTTCGGATTTATGTACACAACTAGTCAAAAACATTGACTGAAGTGATGCTTTCATTATTCAACTGTTTTTATTCGTTAAATTTGCATTTATTTCGTCCTCTCAATGTCGATGATTTTTGACTGCTCGGCATGAGACTGCGATCTGTTTCGTCATCGCTGTGCACGTGTGCACGAACTAGCTTCTTTAAGCCCTAAAAACTCTATTTGTAGACCGTTTTTCACCGCGCTACCTTCATAGTTTTTCAGCTGTTTTTGATCTAAGCTGATTTTTGTTGTTTTTTTCGATAACGTTTTTCATCGTGACCACTGCCTTTAAAGCTTTTGAGGCCTCCTCTTGTCTCCGGAATCCCCTTTTCCGTTCAGGTGTTAGGAAATCGCTGTGGGTGTAAATAGCTACTCCTATTTACCCAGCACCTCACCTAATTAGGGTTAGGACGAACACTTACGTGCATGTCGCCCCTGAGCAAAATGCAGAGTTTGTATTTTATAGCAAGTCAATACTGGTCTCCCTTCCGTGGTCACAGAGGGCACTGCTGATGCGAAATGCCCTGGGATCTGCACTCGCCTATCAGCTATAACTCCTGGGCTGTTATCGCAGCTGACACACGAATTTGGCGTCAAATACGGTCGGAAGGCACATGCCATCATCTGCGGAGTACGACAGTTCTTTAAAAAGTAGAAGGAGATGCTAGGCCCTTGCTGCCAGGGGACGGTGTTTGCATCTCCCGTTGCTCTAACAGCAGCGGCATGTGGCATAGCTGACTCATCCGTAAAAAGGATCACGAGAAGTCAAAGCAGAGAGGAACTGTGATCAAATTCCTTCTTCTTCTTCTGCAGCCTCAAAGTGGTTTTTGTCATAGGTTCAGGAGCTGGGCGGCCTTCACAGGATTCGTCCAGAGGTCCATTGTTGTTAAGGAGGTAAGTCTCTTCGGGCACATGAACAAGTGCGCCGTGTCGTGTTCGGGAGCACCACCGAATTCCTTCCCTAGAGTTGCTGTAAAGCCTGCTCACACACGGAAACTGGAGAGAATGATAGTGCTGAGGAAGTACGGGCTGGTCTGGGGTGACCGTATTTGCCGCTTGATCCACAGTAAGCAGAAGGAGGAAGCAGATGTCACTCTGCAGTCATTGAAGCAGGACCTCTCTTCTATTTATGTAAATTTTGATATGTCGGAGAGAATGCTTCATCGACTATTGGGGGCCTCAGGCTTCTCATACATGATCATTCGAGGGCAACGGTACATTCTGGAGAGACCCGACCTCATCCGAAAGAGGTCCATCTACCTGCGGAAGATTGCGAAAGCAAGGGAGGCCGGTGACTGTCTTATCTATATGGACGAAACATGGGTGTTTAAAGGATTGGTGAAAAAGCGAGGTTGGTGCGATAACACCCTGCCACGTTTCCCAACGAACGAGACAATTCAACAGCTGTCGTGCGGGAAAACTGCAGGAAAGAACAAAGAGAAGCGCTGCATCGTCATTGGAGCCATCACAGAAAAGGGTGTTGTCCCCAACTGCACCCGTGTTGTCGTGAGCAGCCCCCTCGTCGGCGACCACGAGAGCAGGGAAATGGATCACGCAGTCTTTGAGGACTGGCTTGCCACCTCCATTCCTCATATGCGTGATTTCGCGCATTGTAGGAACATCACCTTCGTCATGGACAATGCGCAGTATCATTCGCGCCAGCTTGAAAAAGTAGACCTATGCGCTTTCAATCCTGTACGTTCTGGAAGTAGATCATTTATGTATGTATGTATGTTTATTACTTAAGATTAACTTATGTGAAAGGAATAAGAGTAGCTCAATTGAAACCAGCTAATAACAAATGATATCACATAAACACGAGATGTTGAAATGGACAGCGAGAACAGTATAGGCAAGCATCAGGATGTGAATCTACTAAGAATGAGCTTTTTGAATAAGTTGCGGCAAAAAGGAATTGCGGGTGTTCTGCAGAGTCTTTCAAACAATGGCACTGTTCTATTAATAAAGAAGTAACGCCTACAGTCTAGCCTGGCTCTTTTCAGTTAGCTTGAATGTACCCCCTCTAGTGACTGAAGCCCTCTCTGTGAAGAGGTTCGCAGATCGGAGACCACACTGGCCGTGGAGAATTTTATGAAGCAAAAGAAGATCGAACATTTTCCTTCTCATCGAAAGGCTTCGCAACCCAAAGTTTTCATTCCTTTGTTTACTCGAAGGTATTTGCTCATAAAGAAACCCGAGCGATCTTATCATCAATTTTCTTGCAAAACCATTTTGCACTCTTTCTAACTTTTCTATGCTTTCCCGCTTGTATGGCATAAACACTGGTGTACCATATTCCATTATAGGCCTTACATATCACTTGAACGCATGAATCAAAACACTGGTATTTTGCGCTGAAAGAGCTCTGAAAAGGTTATTGACCATTCTACTTGCTTTCATAGAGATGTTGTCACAGTGTTTGTCGAAACTGAGATTTTCGGTAAGCAGAAATCCGAGGTCTCTTACTTCTTCCGCTAATGCAGTTGAGGTACCGGGTATTTAGATTCCTACAAGGTCTTCTTCCAAAGAGGAAATATCTGAGTATCTGGCACGACATGGAATTGAGATGGCATTGAACAGTACGAAAGCCGCCTTAGTGGATGAGGTTGTGGTCCCTCGCACATTTTGCATACTTTTGAAGGTCTGTAATTTAGCTGTGCCTGTTCTACGAATGCCAAGGCGGGATGGATGCAATGCGCGTTTATGCTGCGAAGAGCATTTGTGCGGAAATGTGCGTGAGGGTCATCCGGCTGCCACCGTACCACTGTTTTTTCAATCCTATTGAGATGTGCTGGAGTCAACTGAAGGTGCATCTCGATCGGATTGGTAAACATGGTGATAAATTGGAAACAGTAAGATCTAAACATTCCTTACGTAGGCTGGTAAATCGTCTTCCTGTCCTCCATTAAGGTGAAGTCCAGGACTGAGCAGTGGATGACGGGTGTGCCAGCAGCATTCTGCGCGGCTAGGTTTCGTGAGGTGCGGCGAGAGGAGGACTCAGCGAGAGAAAAAGAGAGTGCGGATAGGAACAGTAACCCGACGGTGATGGGAGAAATCGACGCTGACTCGATCGAGGAAGATCTTCAAGGCGATCTGAATGATGAACTGGATCTTGAATTAGAGAGTATGAGGTCAGATGATTCTGATGATGAGGCTCCTTCCGAATTCAGCCTAGAATTGTAGCAACGTATATTATCTAATCTGCGAGCCTTCACATCCAATCCGATTGGTAAACAAATTATGTTCTTTCCAATCCTAACTTTCCACAGCCTTGGTTCAAGTTTGTGTCGTGTCATCGTTGTTCGTCCGTCTTTCGGTTATAACTTTGTTCTCTGTTCTTAGGCGGGTCAGCACTTCACTTTTTTGTTCACCGAGCTTGTACTATATGTGCTGTTAACCGGGTTTCTACTTTATGTTTGTTTATGTCGTGAAAAGACACTGGATCTGCTACAACTGTTTGTGTTGCCACTGTTGTCCTTCTTTTGAACGTTATAGGAGAGTCAGAACGAGTTTCGTCCTATCCCTAATCAGGTGAGGTGCTGGGTAAATAGGAGTAACTATTCACACCCACAGCGTTTCCCCAACACCTGAACGGAAAAAGGGATTTCGGAGACAAGAGGAGGCCTCGAAAGCTTTAAAAAAAGTCTGGTTGGACATTTTGAGTGGGGATTTCTGGGGAAACGGTAACGAGTTTAATCCTAATTTCAATCAGGTGAGGTGCTGGGTAAATAGGAGTAACTATTCACACACACAGCGATTCCTCATCACCTGAACGGAAACGTCCTCTCATAGTCTGAAGAGAAAAAGGTATGTCTGGAAAAGGGGAACGGGCTACGTCTGAATGAAATCCCTGAAATAAACGGCACAAACACGAATAAAAGGAAAAGGTAAGCGAAATTCAGCATCTGTGTGAAAGAAGAAACTGACCGCAGAATTGAAGCCGTAATCGGAACAATATTAGTGAATAGAATGGCCTCAGAATCAGGTGATTTCCAGCTGGAGAAGACCTGCCAGCAATCCAGACTTGTTCCAAATGTAGCTATCACCAATCCGAAAGGGCTGTTCTCGAGAATCTTTGCCACTGAGGAAGACTGCCGAGAACACCCTCTGGGAAGGTGAAGCATGATTCCAGAGAATAGGAAGGTGGTTGAGCACAGAGAAGACGGTTGAGCCCGCTGCAGCCAGTTGTCGCCACCTGAAAAAAGTAATTAGGAAAACGAGCCGGACGAAGCCAATGATATCAATGTCACAAAAGTCTCACACCGTCCTATATAAAGTAGAACGCTCAAAGTACGACATATTTCAAAGAAAAGATGTGATTTTGCACTTCTCCCCAAAAAACACCAAAACGCTGTCATTAAAGCTACATCTGGGAGAAACCTGTGTAAGCACTTCGAGCATTTAGAAATAATATAGACTGCGACTTACTGATACTCCAAATAAAAAAAAAATCCCGCGAAAAACGGCCCCATTTTGACTTTTTTTGATTTTGAGAAAGAATTTTGAAAAAAAAAGACTTCAAAGTCCGAACGAACAGGAAATTCTCCTAACGCACTATGAAAAGCCCCTATTCGAAATATTGAAAAAGTCAGAAAGAAAAATAAAGCAGAAAAAAGCAAGAAAAACAAACGAAAACAGTGACTTACCGAGAAATCAGCATCGATGACGAAATCTGGCAAAGTGCGAAATCTACTGTAGTTTTAGTGCGAGTACGCAACCGCACCATGTCCTTTTAACATTGCGGTGAACTGTATCACTTCTTCGTTTTCGAAGGCCCCTAGCACGATTAGTGTGCCAATTCCGCGTTATATTATTCTCCTGCGTCATGTACATATCTTTAGCTACGTCGAAACCCCTCGTTTACTTGAACTCTACTCAGTCATTGTTGAGAGTCAAGTTCGTGGTAGAATGGCACTCTCACACAGGGTTGAGCAGGCCGTTGCGCCAAATTTCGGCAGAGCTACGACCCCCTCCCTGTTGACCGAAATTGCTCAAAAATTACCCAAATTTTAACGATCCCTTCCCGAAATAAAAATTCCCTTAAAAAGGCACAGTCCAACCTCAGAATCGCTTTCAAGTTTCACTGCATGTCTTGGAGAGAATTTTGCGCTGATCACAACGATCTCTTCAACACCGCTCAGAACCCACTGTGAACGGAGTTATGGCCCCTCAAAAGTTTCGAATTGGAATTTCGTGGACGAGTTGTCTCGTGCTTGTTTTTCCTTATCATTCATAATCATGGCACTGGAGCAGACTACATTATAAAGATGTACGGATAAGAAATATAAGAACATAGATTTTGAACAAAATCTATGTCGTGTCTCGTCCGTACTGGGTTCGAAAGCTCTGGAGTGGGCGGAGCGAATGGGTGCTGATTTGGGAAAAGGATAGTAATAGCTTCTGCATTCCACATATAACTACTAATAGTTTATTGCAGCTAATGGCATCATGATAGATCAGTCCACTCGCTTCATCCTCCCGGTGCTCTCGTCGTTCCTCGTCCCCTGCTCCTCGCGTTTCATCCCTTTTATCCGCCGTCTCCGCCTCGGCTGATCGGCACCATTGATCTGAAACACGTCAGCACAAAGTGATGTCATGCCAGAACTTAGACACACTTACACCTTCCCCCTTACAAGAAGTCCGTCCCGGACTTTGACAAGAATGGCCTACCGTTGGTCTTTGGCTGCAGGTGTGTCGTGCTTGTGCTACGTCCACTATGTGGTACAAAGAACATATGATATTCGATGTGGAGTACCCGATGAAATGGTGTGGTGTGCGCACTGTGCTGGGCCAATGAGGACCACAAGTTGCACGAAGGCGAACCATCGATCTTAATCTGGATTGATCGAACCAAGGGGAGTTCTGACGGGTGATCACCAAAATGCGGACGGCTGACGACCCTCGCTGGAGGCTGAAGGTGCAGTGGCCAATCTGAACATAATAGCACCAGCCGTATGTATGAAGTGGGTCCGATTCGGAATGACATCTGTGTGCCACCATCCCTGCCTTACGGCGGATGTGTCAGCGAAGAGTCAAAAACAACTACTGCCTACCACTCGCGATGGTCGAGTAGCACTCATGAACGGTCAGTTCGAATCCGGCCTATGTGAGTATATAAAATTGAAAAGCATAATAACAAACTGAAGGAGATAAAATATGCAGACTACATGGGATTTGAAGGCCCGAAATGATTTCAACGGAAAAATTGTTCCAACGGCGTCGGAAGAAATGACGTCTGTTCGGCCCATCGTAGCAACGCTTCCCAGTGAGGAAGAGCACCCAACGAGTTCGCATCTCCTAAAACGAATTGACCGAATTTGCATCGAGTGACGGCAACGTTCAAACGCAAACGGTCATCAATAAACCCAGTCGAATCGGACTCCCGGAACTCGGTGCGCGTTGACAGGAGAACCACAACGTCAATCTCCCTGCCTTGAATCGAGTCAACCGTGGCTATCTCCACTCGATGTTTTTGCGCGAACTTTTCCAGTCGCCGCAACAGCTCCCCATAAAGGGCGATAACATACACTTGACTAGAAAGTAGTCCCACCTGCAGAAGCCGACTGACAAGGTCGGTGCAGACGAGGGCCTCGTCATCGTTCGCGTAGCAGCGCGATGCTGCTCGAGTCGCGGAACCGGCCACATTCACGAATAGGAATGAAAGGGCGGGGTTCGGGAAACGAAGGCGATCTAGGAGCATTTTCCGGTCGGCCGCACGTGCTCCACTTACCAAGGATCCGCCATAGGCAAGCATATTCGGTAAGCCATTGAGGGCGGGGTGTCCGCGAAACGTCGTCACCAGGGGCGCCCTTGGCATCAAAGCCGAGCGTGCCAGTACGGCCATTATACTTCGGCCACCAAAAACTGCGGGGTTCGCCTCCGGGTTGCATTTGACGTGCGGTTGCATCTGGTAGGTGTCTCCGATGTAAACCTGTATTGCCAGTGGGAATTGGGTGATGAAAGATGCAAAAACAGGCTCTGGTATCTGAGATGCTTCATCACAGATGAGGAACTTGCAATCGTTGAAGTGCGATTTGAAGATACCATGGGGCCCAGTGCAATTAAGCAAGGACGCCGAGGTGATCAACAAGACTGCCGGCCGCCGAACGCGAAGCATGATGTTGACGATGCGTTGCATGTTGTCGGAGACGTCCCTATCAGCAACGAGAAAAAAATCTCCTCGCTCTTTGTCGGTCATGTTCATGGATCGTTCCGGATCCCGGGCGTACTTCTCATAGATGACACGTCCGTCGCGGAAGAGCCTGCAGTAGGACTCCACCAGAACAGTCAGGGAGTCGTCAGGAGTGTCTCCGATAGATTTCAGAACCTCGTGTATATCTGCAGGCGTCGTGGGTGACTCGTCCAGAATTGCGGCATCCGAAACATAGCGAAGCACATTGAGCTTCTTGAATTCGTCGAAGGCTAGAAGCGTCGTTGTGAAATGTGCGATCGCGGTGTTTGTAGTGGAGACGGCGATCACTGGACCCGATCCTCGAGACGCTAGTAGTCCAGCCAATATAGCCCCAATGATGGTCTTGCCTGTGCCGAACGCTGCTTGTATCAAAGAGATCGGAACGTCGGACAGCCCAAGGCGCAAAGCCGTCGTTTGCTCACCACTGAGGCAGAGACGTTGACCTTTGTAGCGAAATTCGGTACGAACACCGGCGCCAGAGGAGTTGCTTGGTCGTGGGGGAGGCGGTGCCACAGGTTCCCCGTACACGAGGTCTAGTATGGCACTACCAGTCGTTCCAGGCGGCACGTGTTCAACCAGGTGAAGCATACGCGAGACTGCTTCAATCGCAAGGCTTGCCGCTCGCACCGGTTTCGCGAGTTTGACATAACCTTCCAGAGAGAAAGAATCGCTGTCTGGGCGTTCGAGAAGACGTATCAGCGTGGGGTGCGTCCATGTAAGGGCCGCTGCTCGAACACGCAGTTGCTTTGCAACAGTGTCGAAGACGGTGGATTCGATCCGCAGTTTCAGAGTTCTGTCACAGCCGAAAGTCCAAAAGTCAACTAGCCGTTCCTTGCTCCAACCACCGTCAGTCGCCATATCGTCCAAAACTATGTCGAGCCGTAGCGGACAAGCAGATAGAGAAGGGACTGTCGCAACGATCCAGTGAAGTGAGAAATCATCGCCAAGAGAACACAATGCGGCCAAAGTGGACGCAGCCACGTTGAACAGCTTGCCCATCTTGTGCTTAGCTCTAACCGTGTCGGTGATGTACGAACTGAAATTGTTGGCGCGATCTGTAAGCCAGTCCCTGTCCTTTGGACGTAAAGGCAGTACCTTCATCGAGAAAACTCCTTCATGAGAGCACACTGTAAGGAAGCGGGTGACCAACTGGCATAGAATTTCTCTCGCTTCTTGAGATACCGCTGGCTCTGAGAAACGCATGGCATGGGACACGTTTGCACGGGTCCGGGCTCTCAAGATGGAGAATTCGTACACAGGACCAAGGTCTGGATCACACAGCGACGGTGGTATAAGGACAGCTTCAGGCGCTCCCTCGAACACCGCACGGAAATTCTTGATTCGTCCGTTACGCTCCACCAGGCTAACAACTATGCCCAATCCATACTCATGATTGACATGAGACGTGACGAAAGCGAAGTGTTTTGCACGGAAAAAGAACGGTAAACGACCGTCTGCTGCTACCGGGCGAGGAATGCGTGCGCGAGTCAAGGTTGTGGTGGGATCACGAAGTGCAGTCCGGGCGGGGACCACATTGTAGACCCAGACAAAGTCCTTCATAGAGAGCATCGATTTATCGAATCCGCGCATTCCCGTGGTAACGTCAATCGAATATTGATCAAGAACAATGCAGTGAAGATCACGATGATCGAGACCCACGATGAAGAAGTCTTTAGCTTCTAGAATGACTCCGAAACCATGGCCTAACGCCACTATCTGATAGAGAACCGGTTGGCGTCCTTCGTACATAACTGGTACCAGCAAGGAAGAGTAGGACCCAAAGGGAGTTTGCGGTACATCGTACGACCATTCCTGAAATGAATGCTCCTCTGCTTGATGTAGACTTGTAAGAGAGTCGGAACGGAACTGAACTGAAGCCGCAAGAGTCTGCAACTCCATGATTGGAATCCTATTGCTGAGACTGGGAGGATCCAAGATGTAGACAGGGAACAAGGAACGCACGAAACGAGTAGCGTGATACCCAGCGGACGACGGTTGGCGGTATCGACCCAAAAGTAGATGGCTGGTGACTTCATCATCTCTCAAGTTAGCATATCGCGCAGGGCGAGGTTGAACGTATTGAGCCCACGGATGTGAGTTGTACAGTTCGTGAGTGAAGTCGAACAGCGTTTGCTCTGGGAGATCGGCGTACCAATTTCGCCAAGCGCCGCTGTTCTGATGTTGCGTACGGGGACCTGTTGAAGGTGCTCGATGACGAGCCAGCGCCGTGGTGTGTCGGCCATGACCTCGTCGCCAAAAAGTCGTAACCCGTTGAGGCCGAGGGGTGGAAAAGGATGAGGTCACCTTTGCTTTGCGAGCGGTGCGAAGGCCGTCCAAAGAACGTAGCGCCGATGTGATGTTGAAATAGCGGCCATGGGTTCTCGATCGTGTTGAAGTCCCAACCCACGCAGGGTTTGGGAACAGGGACGGTGAGTCGGAAGAACCGCCGGTGGCAGTGGTGGCAAGGCTGAAGAAGACAATGCTTCAGCGTGCTTCGGCGTGCTCCGATCTTCTAGAGACACTGTCTGTCTTGAAGACGCGTCTCTGCCGCTATCTGGCGATGATGTCCGCAGTAGGGCCTCGATGGAAAAATCGTGGCAAGACTCGGGGGTCCGTAAAAGATCGTCGACATCCATTGGCTCGTCTGACGCACCGATCTGCTTAGCGCCAGAAGTCATCCTATCTAACGAAGAAGTGCAACACACTAGGGAACCTGAGGTGTCAGCCACTATGTGGCCTAACTCCAAAGAAACAGAAGTAGACGTCGTACCGGAATCTGTGGCGGGAGTTACCGTAATAGAGACATCCCTGCAGAAAGTTTTCTTCCTGTCATCGGTCATCTGAGAAGGAGGGGAGCCATACATGACGAGTCACACACGCAGGAACAGTGCAGTCGTTTGAAGGTGTTAGCTAAACAGAAAGAAACCTAAATAAGATTGGATGTAACCGAGGAACTAATAGAATAGCGGAATCTTTGAGGGAGGATTAAAAAAAAAACGTTGAAGACCGCAAGACGAAAAAAAATAAATGAATGAAAGAATCGGAAAGGATTCTAAGACTGAAAGATTAGAGAGAGTTCAAACGCTTCTTGTATCAAGTATTATAGGGGTGTGCGATTGCTGGGTGAGCATCGTGAATAAAGGTGCGTGAACGGGAATATCCGAGAAAGGGTACATCCGTCGCGTTGAGACACTCCAAAGCCCCGTGTTCGAGCTGAGGTATCCACGGAGACGTGAACACCGGACCTGTCAGTTCGAAACACCGTTTCACTTGATTCATATGTACTTGTTTTGGTGGAGAAGAGGGCGATGATATACTGACCAAAGTGAGATGCGGGTGGCTAACGGATACAACGCGGAACTGACCTAACCAAGGCATGCAAAGCTTTTGCGAAAGACCTGGAGGAGGTTGGGTAAAGTTTCTGAGATAAACACGATCACCAACCCCTATGTCTAGAGCCGATAGGTGCGACTGATCATATTGCGTCTTATACTTTTCGCGTTGTTGGATGTTAAAGTCAAACGCTATCTGCCAGGAGGAGTGAAGGACCTTCAACAGGTGCTCAAGATAGTCACGTGTTCCAGAGTCAGTGATGACGTGACGCTCTTCGTGATGACGAATAATAAGATCGACATTGAAGAGTGGGTCCCTACCGAACATCAGGAAAAATGGCGTGTTATTGGTACTTGCGTGGACGGAGGTATTATACGTGAACGTGCATGGTGCCACGTAATGATCCCAGTCCGACTGATCCTCCTTGATATAGGACCAGAGCATGAGTTGAAAAGTGGCAAAGATACGTTCACAAGCGCCGCTACCTTCGTGATGGTAAGTGGTACAAAAATACCGATAGATGCGAAGAAGCTTGCCAAGCTCCGTCATGGTTTCTGACCGTAAATAGGAGCCATTGTCAGACACCAGTTCTGTGATGACCCCATACTTCAAAATACACTCATTCATCATGAGTGTATTCATCATGAGTGACTGGTCATCGTTTTTACACCACTCTTGATCTCGCATCCGGCTATATGCAATTACTCATGTCTCCGGAAAGCCAAGAGAAATGTGGATGGGCAACGCACAAGGGCATATACCAATTTGTGTATCTCCCTTTCGGGTTGCGCAACGCAGGCGCCTATTTTTGCCGAGCCATGTCTCGTATTCTCTCCGGGATTGATGATAATTGCCTAGCTTATATTGATGATATCATAATCCTTAATAAGACCTTCGAAGATCATCTTGTTTCTTTCCGCAAGGTTTTCGATCGTTTTCGAGCATTTGACATCAAGACTTCAGGGAAGAAGTTGACTGAAATCGCCCGTTCCACAATTACGTTTTTCGGACATGAGATTTCCCACACGTCCTACAGTCCGGCTGATCGTAATGTCCTCGCTATACGCGAGTTCCCCACGCCTAAATCGGCAAAGGACGTGAAACGTTTTATTGGCATGCCGAACTTTTTCCGACGATTCATTCGAGATTTTGCTGGCATTGCTGCTTCTCTGTACGAACTCATGAGGGACACCTCAAGATTTATGTGGGGCACTCGTCAGAAAGAGACCTTTGAAACGCTGCGTCAGCGACTTCTCGCAAAACCTTGTCTTGCATATCCCCGCGACGCGGACTTCATCCTCCATACAGATGGAAGTACCCTGGCAGTAGGAGCAGGTCTGTTCCAATACGACTAGCAAACGGTTGGTAGCAGTTGGTTTCTTCAGCAAATCGCTCCCCGACTCGCAGCGGCGCTGGAGCCCCACTCACATCGAGTTGTTCGCCATGGTGAGCGCCCTGAGATTTTTCCGCGCAACTGTTTACGGGAATTTGACTCGGATATTCTCCAATCACAAACCGTTGACTTTCCTGCTGAAACATAACAAAGCTCATGACACCCTCTCTCGCTGGATAGTAGAGTTGCAGAGTTACAACATCTCGATCAAGTACATCAAGGGTTCAGCCAACTCCGTCGCCGATTGTCTCTTCCGCGTGGCAATTCCTGGTTCGCAACGCATTGATGGTTCTCCCGAAACGGACGACATCATAGAGTTTCCACGGTGCCTTCCAGCAGAGCCGGCGTTCTCTACAGCCTATAGTGCCACTGTTTTGACAGGTTCACCTTCGGCGATCAAGTCATACGATCTTCTGGTTGAGCAAAAGCAGGATCGGTTATGCAATGCGCTCATGCATTTTCTTTCACAGGGAACCTTTGAGAAGGGTGTCTTGGACAAGGACAAACCTGCCTTCTCTCTCTTGCTGAACGTTGTGTCATTCGTCGCAATGGTTGCCTTTATTATAGGCGCCTTCATGACAACCCGGGTATTCATCATGAGTTACTCATGGTGCCCGAAAAGTTGAAGGAACCTATAATTCTCGCCTTCCATATGAGTCCCTCTGCTGGTGGTCATTTTTACTGGCGCAAGGCTTTGGCTAAAATAACTCGGAAGTATTTTTGGCCTGGTGTTGCTGAAGATGTATTTAAGCTATGCCGTTCTTGTGACGAATGCCAGCGGAAGCGAGCGGCGTCCATGAATCGTGAGTTGCTCCTGACCCCAGTTCCTGTCGCGATCTTCGATAAGATTTATTTCGACCTCACGGGGCCCATGCATACATCTGCAGCGGGTAACAAATACATATTAGCGTTTGTCGACCATTTTTCCAAATATCAACAACAATCCAAATAGCAATACAGCCATATCGATCAAGCGGCGCCGCCTGACGGCGCCGCGAGACGTTTAGAGTTTTTCTGCTCGAAATCTACCAAAGGTGCCGCACGCGGCCGCCGACTAGGTGCTGCCGCGTTGCCAGAGGAAAGCAGGCGGCGCGGCGGCCGCGTGCGATCCGCATTAACATAGTATGCTTATTTTGCTGTTATTTCATACACATTCTCAATTTTGTTCGTCTGATTCAACTCTTAAATTTCTTCCAAGGTCCTGGACGTTGTTTAGAGTAGGCTGGGTTGTGAAAAGTTCTTTTTTTTTTAGCTTTTGTAATCATTTTTCTAAGGAGAAATCGTTTGAGAAGACTCTGTCCGCCTTTGGGTGCTGTGTTATGGTACGAAAAATTATAGATGTTACTTGCACAAGAAATCACTCATTACAATCGGCCTTGTGTTATGTCAGAGCTACTCCAGGCTGTGTTTAACGTCATTCTGCGACGTCGCCGCGTAAATTCGATGCAGCCCGATTATACATCCTGGTGACGCGATTTTCGATGCGGCGCGGCAAGCCGCGCCGCCCCACTTATTGCCGCGCCGCTCCGCGGAGGAAGTATAAATGACCCCTTAGTGCCGCCCGGCTTAGTGATCGCCGCCTTGACAGTATCGTTAGTGGCATGAAACGAACATACCAATTCAAATAATGCTCCAAAACATGCTAGTTTACTTGATTTCACTTGAATGCTGTGATTTCGCGTCGCAGCCCTTTCCGCCGCGCGCGACGCAGAACGCACGGGTGAGCAATGACCGCTCCCCGCATTGACGAGAGACTTCATATTCTCAAAGCTGATCATGCTCGCATACTGATGCATCTATTTGATACAAAAACCGTTACTTCCAAAGTATAGAATCACAGAAAAATATTACTGAAAATGTTATTAATCATAAGTCTTCCAAAACGCAGAATATGAGAGATTTCTATGTGAGCAAGAAGATATCACTATGTTAGAAAATATGAATACAAGGATATTGAAACTACTCTGAAATGGGTTTCGTCAATCGGAAGTTCATATAAATGAGTGAAGTCATTATCAACTGCAAATCAAGGCGAGTGGGTGCAAGAAATCGAAAAAAAAACGCAATCGATCAGGAGAATAACGTTATCCAGCCCACCCCCCCCAATCGACTCATTGGCCGTGGGACAGATTTTTGCATTGGAGCACGCTTTTCGCGCTAGCCTTCCAATCTCCTTAGAAAGCATCAATATCACAGTTTTGCACGATTTTCCTATCATAGGAGCTAATTTCAAGGATAGAACAGCTCAATTGACATGTATAACTGGTTTCGATGTAGTCTGGCTTTGACTGACTTTGCTATGAAAATTTCTTCTGATTTTAAACGGTACATGAACTTTACTGAAATGTGGATCTGGTCTCGGTGCGGAACATTGATTAAATGAAGTTGAATTTAAGTCCAGTTATGTGCTGCATAAGCCTGTAATCTAAATAAAAGACATCGCTCATATTTGATCATTATACCAATTAAACCCCTCTGAAAGCATTAAAAGAAAAGTTCCAGATTCGATCTAAAATTATCCCAAATGGGTTACTTGGGGCGCTGATCACGAATCTGAGATTCATTTCCCGATTTTCCCAAGTTTTCGACTTGATTAGTTGAAAGCTTCCCATCAGTGGAAAATTTGATAGCAAATCACGACTTTCGACGATTTTCGGAGTGCTACGATAGATATGGCTCAAATTATGTCTCTGGGGGTAATTTGGAGTGTGAGCACGAATCTGACGTCCGCTTATCGATTTTTTTGCAGATTACGGTAGATTACGGTGGGTATACGGTTGTTCGGTAAAAGTCTCAGATTTGATGCAAAGTTTGTATGCGGGGGTGATTCGGGGCGGTGAACACGAATTCAGCATCCATTTGCCGATTTTCGAATAATTGAGGTATGTTTTGCTCTCCAAATGGCCTGGCACCTACCGTAACCTACGGTAAACCTCATAATTTCGAAAAACGGACTCCAGATTCGTGTTCATCACCCCAAGTTACTCCTACATTCAAGTTTTGAGCCGAATCCGAATTTTTTTCCAAAACACCCAAAAAATTTCATGGGGGGTAGTACCCTTACCCTGCTGCCAGGCTTTAAAAAACGCGTATTACTTTTTTTCAGAGTGGTTTTAGGCAGCAGCGAAGACCGTAATCGGTTTCTACGCCAAAAAGTACATTCATATTCATAATTATAAACATCACCGATGACTAAAACATTGTAATAAAATATAGCATTTCCACTATAATTCTATAGCGATACATTTCACAGTTGTACAGTCAAACTACATCGAAACCAGTTATACAAGTAAATTGAGCTGTTCTACCCTTGAAATTAGCTCTTACGATTGAGAAACCCTGCAAATTTTTGATATTGATGCCTTCTGAGGGAATTAGATGGCTAGCGCGAAAAGCGTGCTCCAATGCAAAAATCTGTCCCACGGTCAATGAGTCGATTGGGGGGGGGTGGGCTGGATAACATTATTCCGATCAGGGGCCGGATTCATCAATCTTCAGTTGGGTTTGGGTTGACCCACGGTAAGCCTGACCGCGTGTCTAACCTACCCAACACCTCCAATCCTGATTCACAAAGCGCAAAGCAGTGTAGCCTACGCTGACCGAGACTTTTAGGCTTCAGCGGTAATTCTAGTGCCCACAACACACGATATTCACCGCCGAATCTTAAAAATCCATAGAAGACTCGAGTAGGAATGAAATTCCTCGAAGAAGGGTGACAAAGCGACAGTTTTCTAGCAGAAAGGATGCGTTTTCCCCAGATTTCAAGTAATTTCTTATAGTTTCTGATGTGTCTACATTACCAAACATTGTCATTCTTACTATACAGGGAAAAATTGTCAATGGTCCTTCTTTTTTTCTTTTTCATTGGATCACAAAGGTGTATTTCCTAGAACAGCTAAATACTGTGCGCACATAAAGCTTATGAAACACACTCTTAACTTCTAAAAATAGCAGAATTTTTTTCACGTGAAAAAACAATGCATGGCTTCTTTTTTTACAACAAGGTTCTCCTGCTTGGTGGTCTAACATCAACTCACTGTCATGAAACTGGTTGATCATATACGTTTTTCAATTCTGCGATGAGCTAATGATGATGAAATATTCAAGTACCTAACCAAAATATTGAAGAAGTGGATGAAAAGTATTCAGGAAAGTGAAATAATTTTACAAAGTTAACACCTCAAATTGCTCGTTTAGGACGATAATGTGAAGCGGGAAGGATGGGTGCAAGGAAGGATTGTATTCAGCAAACCGTAGGTGGCTCACAGCATCAAATTTAGTGTGAGAACGACCACGGGCAGCAGATAAAAATCGCCAAGGAAATGGGAAAAAAGTTACTGAAGAGCTGAATAAAAGCTGAGTAGAATTCACTCTGAAATTATTAGTGGCAGGCTGATAAAATAATATTTGTTATGCAATTTCTTATCAATTAATATTCATATTTCTAGCAGATTTTGATAACACTGTTTTATTGTTGCATTCATTACCTAAATGTTCAAATGCTGCTTATTCACTTCAACGACGAAAAAAAATTATAAAGGAGTTTTGTTCAAGGAAATATTATTGAGCTTCCAAGACGGTTTCAAGAGAGATTATAGTTACGGAGAAATATTAATTTACTTCTAAAAATGTACTGGTAAGTGTTTTAGAAAAAAAATGAACCAAGAAATCGCCGTATAAGTAGCATAAAACTTCATTGAAACGTTAAGCATTGCTAAATGCGTAAAATAGCAGTGAAACAGCCAACAGCTGAATATAAGGAGTAGTAGTCATAGAAGAATAATGCCGACAGTCGAGAAATAGCCAAAGAATGACTAACAGAGTAGCAATATGCTACAAATAACAGTCCTCGTGAATCGATATCAAATTTGGCAAAGCTCCAGACCCGCTGCGCACTGCCGCACGCGCAGAGGCGCGCCGATTTGCATTGGTGCACGACTACTAGTGGGTTGCTTAGCCGCCTACCAGCCTCCTTCGCCCGGTAGCGCTGACCCAGTAACCAACCGAGCAGCGCGTGGGTTGGTAAGTTGATGAATCGCTGAAATCGTGCTGGGTTGGTAGGTTTGGGGCGCTAACCGTGGGTTTGCACGTTGATGAATCCGGCCCCAGGACAGGGACGCGGTGTTTGTTGGGCTTGGCTGCGTATTGAACGTGCAGCATGGCATTCAATACGCAGCCAAATGCGTTTAAGTGTTGTGATAAGTGGGTTTCTCGACGTTTTCTCGTATTTAGCACATTCATATGCCATTGGTTATCCTCTGCGTTTCTTCTGAAACATTTTGACAGCGAAAAAATTAACAAAAACTCATAAAAAAGTCATTTTTCCTAACAATTTATGGATTTTAATGTGGCGGAATCACGAAGTTCTTCTATATTAGTGATTTATTTGAGATAAAATGCAAGGCTTCGAGGAGAATTCAGGTATTGAAAGTTAAATGGAAATCGCGCCTTAAAATTGGGTTAATTATTTCATTTCACATTCAAAAAAGGTAGGTATCAGAGCGCATTTCCACAACCATGTGAGGAATTCGCTTTGCAATCTTTGCTTTTTCTCCTCATATGAAGAAATCATGTCCATAATCAGCCAGTATATGGAAATGCACCAAAACGAACAGTTGAAAAAAATGTCATTCAAAAATCTAAATTTTTTTATAAAGTGACCAATTGCAATTTTCATGCTGAAACACTCCTCGATTTCAATGTTTTTGTGTATAGCGCATGAATTTGTTCAGAAATTGTTTCGAAAACATAGAACTCCTAACCCTCTATCATTATTTTTCCAAAAATAAATAAATTATCGACAGTGAATGGTCACTGAGACCACAAAGTTTGAATTTCTTTCCAGATTTCTCTTTGAATTTCATGTATTTCTAGCTTCATTTTATGTATTTATTTCGAAAATGTGGGAATCGTGAAAATCTTCAATCTTTTTTTCCAAAAAAAAACAAATGAAATTTGAATTTTCTCTTAATTTCCATTTTCAGTGTGAAAACATTATAGGAAATTTTCGCTGTTCAAGTAGAGCGCATAAATTTAATCAGCATTCATTTTGAAAATGCTGAATTAAAAAAAGTAAATTCTTTCCGCGAAAAAAAATTTTAAATTGTAAAGTTGAATTTTCATTAAGAGAACAATTTTTAAATTTCGATACCAGGACCTTCTTTGAATCCCATGAATCTCGTCACAAGAGATTGTTTCAAGAATGCGATAATCAAGGAAATTTTCCATTTTTCTCTCAAAAAAAAAGAAATTTAAAAACTGAATTCTCAATAGAATTACCAGTTTTGAATTTCTTTCTTGAACACTTCTGGATTTTCTTACTATTGGAGTTCCAGTCGTGAGAATTAGTTTTTCTAGCTTTGCTACGTGGAATTGCGTCCCCATCATGGTATTTTTGAAAACTTTGCTTTTTTCCACAAAAAAATGGAAAAAATGTGAAAAAAAACCTTTTTTTTGGAAAACTTACCCAAAATTCTCATGAATTCCGTGTTTCTGAAAAATTCTACAAATGTTTCTGGAAAGTAATGCACCGACTGAATATGATGCTGAATTTTATGAGGTTTCATACTGGTTAGGATTTCAGGACAAATGTGATCGATAATCGGCCTGGATGGGGTGTGGGTTGGTAGAGCGACCTGGCGTAGGGGGAGGGCCGAACGACGGGGCGCTCATACACCAATTCCTACAATTGTATTTATTCAATATAATTAGTGAAACCCGAGATATTAAGGAATTCTAGAAGGGTTATGGAATGAGTTCTGACGCCGGTCTTTTCACCAGAAATTTAATTTCGAAATTTTATTTTTTTGTGGGGGAAACTTAAAATTCTTACGATTTTCACATTTTTGGGACGATTCCATGCAGTGGAGCAGCAAATGCACCAAAATCGAATTGAAATCTGGAAAATTCAGGATTTGTGGTATTGATGAGAATTTGACCTTATTTTTTTCCTTTTTTTTTTTTTTGAAAAACTTACCCAAAATTCTCATGAATTCCATGTTTCTGAAACAATTCTACAAAGTTTTTCGGAAAAATACAAGAAAACGTCGAGAAACCCACTTATCACAACACTTAAACGCCAGCCCCATTTGGACACGAGGGTCATTGGAAGGCTACCGTAACATAAAATCTTCCACTGAGTTCCATTTTAGAATTTTATACATCCAGTAGATCGCATTTTTGATGGTGATTCCGAATTTGGCCTCCATTTTCAGATTGAACCACTTTGAAGTGAGTTATTCAAAAACGACGCCAAACGGCGCGCTCCGGCGCTCTAGCGCGCCCAATGATCAAAAGATAGGGGCGGTATTGTATGTCCAAACAGTCGGTGTCGACCTTCTATTGCTGGCAAAAATAAATTCGAACTCTGGAGTACGAAGGGTACAGTGCGGCTAGTCCCAGCTTCAACTCGTTTTCGAATATCAAAGATGTTGTTTACGTCTATAGGAGGAACAATGATACTCCTTTGATTCTTTGGAGCGTCATCTCTCAGTGGGAAAGGGTGCCAACCCTCGTTCCCCTACTCGATAGGGGCGGGATCCCGGCTCTTCAGTAGATGCGGTATCCCAACCCTTCGACAGGGACGGAGTCTCCTCCGACAAGGATACTGTCCGTGTAACGGTCCGCAGCAAGTGGGTCACCCCCACCGCAGTCTGCAACAAGGTTATTATCCTCGACGCTGTCCACAGCAAGAAATCTTCCCTCGCTGAGGACCGTGGGGGGAGCAACTCCGGAGCGGACAAAAATTGTTCAGAAATACTTGTAGTCACCTCCCAGGAGCAGCTACGAAAGGTTACCTGGGATGGGGCTCCTTATATAAATGCTGCACGGCTGATACGCGCCTGATCAATTGTGGTGTGATTGACCAACATGTCCAGTCGGGAGGTTCGTGACTCGATTGCCATCCAAACATTCATTGTAGTAGAATCGAAAGGGAAATGTGGCCGAATCGGAAGCTGAAAAAAGGGACGAGAAAACCTGCTAGTAACTAGAACATTTGCGGATTTCATTCTCATTTGAGCGTAATGTGGCAAGCAATGACACGCAAAGTGAGGTGCGCGTTTCGCCTCATGCGAGAAACTCTCATCAGTCGAATACAAATCTTATCAGTGCGGGTACTTCAATGCTAATCCATAGGCAATTTCAGCTCCCAAACTTCGTTGAATAGGAACGAGTCATGCTTTATGAAAACACACAAAATCGTGAGTTGTTGGCAAGCCCCGGCAGCACATCGGCTCTGACTCGCCCGCTCGACACATGACGCTGCAAGAAGAAAATTGAAGGCTTCGAAATCGCTACCAACCTCTGTGGGTAGTATGAGAGTTGACAAAGAGCACATTACAGAGCGCGGAATCGTAAAAGCTGGGAAACAAATATTTCGGTTTTTGTTTATGCGTCTTCCAGAAAAAAAAAAGCAGAACAATGAAAAAAGCGTAAGTCGAAAGCCCTCGGAAGGCGAGAACCATCGGTAATCGCAAATTCCGAAATCTAATCACTTACCAGAAAAAAAAAACTAGTCACGCCCATCCGACTCAGTTTTTCAAGACCGAGTGAGATATTTCCAATAAAAAAATCGCCTGTTAGGAGTCGGCATCTTTACAGGTTGGTTTGAGGTCTTTGCCGAGACAAAACTTTTATTTCACGTGTTTGTCCATTTCCCTGTAGGAGAGCTGTGGGTGGTAAGCCCAAGTCGAAGGAGGGGACGCGAAACAAGAAACCGAATCGTTCGACAGAGAGAGAAGCGCAGATGTGGAATAATGAATTGAAGAGGCCGCGCATAGGTCTGCACAGATCTTGTAAGCCCGTCCTCGGCTAGCCGATAACGATCTTCTCTATCTCGCTATTAGCCTGATCACCTCGCGCTACACAGATCCCGCTAGTCGCTATCATACTTCAACAAAGACGAGTAATTCATCCAATATTTCCCTTTTCTGACCACTTGACCGCCATGGTAAGTGCGGAGGAACTAATTATTGCTGCACTGGTCATCCTGAATGCCGTTTCGAAAGCTGAACATTCCGATTACGAATTATCAACAGCATCTGGTAGGTTAGAGGAAATTTTGGTTTATTTCGTATTTATTGCTGGTGTGTGCACATTTGTTAAACGTCTACATCTCGCTACTCTACCGGTTAACTTACTGCGATGTTCCATTCATACACAGCTGAAATCGATAGGATAGCATCGATAAGGTCCGGTTCTATCGCCAACCCTGATCATGAAAAAGATGCAAGAACCGGAGTGTAGAGCCACTAGAAACCAAACATGAAAAGAGTTCTAGGGGGTTTTTAAAGCACATAGTCAAGTCCACTTACAAAATTCGTGTGGTGCTGTGTATTAGAGACCGCATTAACAAAACGATTTAAATTTTTTCTCTTCTGTTCATATTTTTCATCTAGAAAGTTTTGCTTCACGAAAGAGAGCGCATTGAAAGGAAATTATAAAAAACTCATAGAAGATAGATTTATTCCAGAACCACTATATTTATATTGATAACAAATGACCAATTTCACAATGGAATGTCACCGCTGTTGTGAAAATTGTTACTCGCGAGCGAGGCACCACTTTCACTTTGTGAGAACCCAATTTATCAAGTTTTTTTTTAAAGGTTTTTTCAAGCCAACTTCAGCGCTCTTCAGGATTCTTTGAAGCCAAAATCAGCCATGCCGTGCAATGCAGTCTTCAATGAGTGTAGAACTGCTTGCGATTCTTGCTGTTACCATATTTTTTCAAACCGCTGTTATTCATTCTGAAACCTACTGTTAAGGTTCTCAGTTTCAATCAATGCGGTCTTTCGATGGACGCATATAATTTTGTGAAGAACAAGTTGATGGCTTAGTAGGCGCAACAACATCCGTGATACTTGGAAAAACATGTTGTATCTGCACGACACTTCGTAGGAGAGTTCTCAGAGTGAAAGTAGGGTGTGATCTTAACTAGATTTATTGTAAAGAAAATTGTGCACTTGCGTTGTTCATTCAAGCAAAATATATGTAAGATCTCGTATCCAGGCCTATGACAGAATACCAAGTGCGGGAGCAAAGAATAGAGAGTTGAAACTCTAGCCCTTTGTTTGCATGGTTTTTAAAGGCGGCATACACGCTCGCAAAAGTAGTTGAGATAACGACTTTATGTAACTCAGACGACCAATACTGAAACGACTACGTCGTTGGAAGCATCAAAAACGAGCCAGAGCGACCGTTTTGAAGCAATAAAGTTGTATGAGAAGGTGCGGTTCCACAGGCTGTGGGCGTAACTCAACACATCGCTGCTCAAAATTGCTCTAGAAAAGGTCAGTTTGGCTCAATTTCGAGGCTTTAAATGGCGTAAACGTTCAGCACCCAACCTTGCAAGTGGAGTAACTTCGATAGTCCAATCATATTTACGCTCTTGTGCCTTTGCGGGCGCGTTGCTCGTTTTTAATAAAATTAAGAAACAACCCATTATCGCATCCTCCATCAAATAACCAGCGAATGCGACAGGTGCTGCAAACTGTTCTTCCGACAGCATTTTTGTACTGCGAGGACCTGGTCGCGACACGATTTGTAACCGTTGACCGCACCTGTCGCGGTCGGAAACTTTCGGTATAACAATAGCCTACCACGTGGCGGCCAGTCTTGTGTTCCCAGAGGGGCTGAGCAGAGTGCCATCAGGGCGCGGCGCGGCCTGATGGCATTTTGCTTAGCCTGATGGCACCCTTCTTCGAAAAGCCTAGGGCCTTTCCATTTGGACTAACACAACAATTCGTTTCGGGGACTTGAACATTTTATCCATGGAAATCGTCCTCAAAAAATATGTTCAATTCCTTGTAGACTCCCCCACTCATTTTACCTGATGTTCTTTTTTGTTGGAGCGTTTCGGCCACCGTCAAAATGATTTTACTTGAAGAGACCCATTTAGCTAGAAGTGTGACTTTGAGAATGTTTTCACCATTTTCACAGATGAATTTTTTTGAAAAACGTCCGCTTCTCATCTACGACTGTTATAAAACGACCTTCTGGATTTATTTGGTAAGAAGTAAGTAACCAACTTGCTAACCGATTCTCCTGTACCACCCCATGGAAAAAGCACAGGCTACAACGCCTTTCAGAGGGTAAATTTAAGAATCGAATACTCTAGAGATTCATTCTTTTTTTTTGGGGCCCAACCTTTTCAAGGGGACCGCTCGAAATTCATTCACATCAGATAACTCATCGCTTTATTAGACATTGCCTTCCTAGAGACTCTATTTTAAGCCTCAGACATCTGAAATCTGCATCTGCCACTCATGTTTGGAATTCTGAGTGCCCCCCCTCCCAGACTAGGATTTCTCCCATCCCTATACTGTACAGCCAAAGTAAATGAGCCCTCTCCGCGGAGACGCAGAGATAGCCAGTTTGTACTTTGGTCTGCCGAGAGAGTGCCAGGCCGGCTGGCAGCGCCTTTCTTTTCGTCCTCTGCGCTCATCACACTGACTCGGACACCCCGCGCGCCGGGTTGTCAATGCTCCGAAAACCCTCCATGTCAGACTTCACCGCGGGCGTTTGTTCGCGACGCCACTGCATCTGAAAATTTCGCTGCCTGTCACACTTTGTGGAAGAAAACATTAATACAAAAAATTTCAAAATGCGGAGGTTCGCAGGCTCCAAGGCTGCGGAAACTACGTTGCCTGAAAATTGGATGAAGCCGCCAAGGAAAAAAAAACGTCGAGATTGAGTAGTCGGAACAATCTGAGAAGGCCTTTGTGCACAAGATAGCCCCAAACGTGTTCCCAGAAGATAATTTTTTTTAGACAGTGCTGAGAGAATCTTGAAAACGTTAATTTTGAGAGCACCTGCTAGTCTGCGCGGTTTGCCGTGCCGTGCCCCTAAACCGAAAAAATTTAAGGCCTGGATGGGTACGGTTTTAGTTGAGAAATGGATAGGGCGTTGTCAGGATCCCTAAACGGCACAATTCCATTGCGTAAACAGTTAAAGGCAGTGTTCACGATGAATATCATATTCGAGTTCGACTCAAAAATGGGGCTGTTCGGTCGTGAGCTATTGAATAGAGAAGAAACGGCGAAGAAAAGCGCTCAGAATAAGCTGAAATAACGGTTTATAACGTTCAGAACGTGAACGAGCTTACGGGCCCTGCCAGCTTCCACAAGCGCGCGCTAATGGCGAAATGTGCGTGAATCGATCAGGCTGGAAGTGGCGAAGTTTCTTGGCAATTTGCCGTAGAAGACGTCCGTGGCACACCACGTTTGTCATAACGGGGCGGGGCGGGCTAAGGGCAGGCGTACTGGGTTTACGAAATCTTCACTTCGCCGTCAAATTTCATCGATTTCTGGCCCGTTTCCGCTGCTTTCTTGAACCCTATCCCCTCCAGCTTCTGCCAATGTAGTGTTTCACACTGAAAACTCAGAAACGAAATTTATCGTGAACACTGCCTTTAAGGACACTAAAATGCGTGCGACTTCTAAGAAAACCGTACTTTTGCAAGTGTATTATCATCAGGGTAAAGATTTTCGTAAAAACGGACTACGTGGAAGTCGAACGCACTTTCAAAACTGCTCTCCGAATTTCCCAGGGAAACGCAGTTGTTCTCAAGGAGTTCCTTTGGTACCGCCGTGTAAGCTTCCTTGCTAAGATCCCATATCCGACTTCAACGTTGACGCCTGTTGGCGACGTACTTGCTCCTGAGATTATCGTCACTGTTAAAATTTGAATGAATTTTTCGAAAGTCAATGTTGCCTCCTACTAATTTTATAGAGCTGAACTCTGCAGCCGTAGGTGGAACTAAAATATCGAGCCTGGAGAATGAAAGACTGATTCCAAATTTTTCTGCTGATTGGACTGCTGCAGTGCCTATCTGGAAGCTGATCACAGAGGAAGATTATTGGTCGAGCCTCAGTTTGATTGGTCCCGTTTGAGCCGAGAACGGGACCCAGGAAGTGACCGAAATATGGGTACTGGAAAATGGGAGAAATCTAAATTTACATGTCACAAAGTCATGCAAGATCCATTCAGGATGTCTCGCTAGGGTATCTGCAATGGTGATATAAACTTATTCAATCCTCCGACCCCAACTCCGCCTTCACGTTGCACGCACTCGATTGATTGTGTCGTGCCTATACGCTTTATTGCTGAGTAAAACATGTAACGGCTCAAAAGAAAGAGCTCTCAATGCTGATTCCAAATATCTCCCCAGATTCCTGAATGTACCACTTTGATAAGAGTTATGAGAAAAGGAAGCAAAAAACGCGTTTTTGCGTCTTTTTCGTCCAAAACGCAAAAGATATGACCAGTATTGTACCTTATATAGCGTACTCAATAAATAGATAAATAAAATAAATAAATAAACAGATCGATACCGCATTTTCTCGCCGCGATCCTAGTATGATTCCGGCCTATTGGGCGGTTTCGGGTTCGTTTAAAAAAATAATAAATAAAAATAAAAACCATGTCTGATTTTTTGGTGGAGATTGGCAGCTGCGGGGTCTAAAGCAACCCTAACGTTGAAAAACCTAAGAAAAATGAGCTCGGAACGGTCCCCTACGGCCTCAAAGTTGGACACCCGTCAGCTCGTCACACCCGAGAGCACTTTCCACGCCCCACCGACGCGAACAAATGAATGCTCGAGATTGTGAGATGAGCGATGGTTTCCGATCAATAGTCTCGTTCTTCCCTTTATTCCCAAGTTCTCTCTTTACTCAGGTCAGCTCGCATACATCGGCTGCAAAAGACGGAAGTTACAAGCCTCGGACAACTCGTCCACCATGCTTCCCTAGCTCAATATTTGAGGGACCATAACTCCGTTCCCTGAAGTTCTTGTGCGATTTCAGAGATATCATTGGAATCAGCATGGGATCGTTTTAAGATAGGCGGAAAAGTAGGAAAACGTTTCTTATCATGAACCCTGCTTTTAAGTCGCTTTCTTCGACACGCTGGGCTCAAAGTGGACCCGAAGTTTCCGCTTTTCGATGAGAATTCAAAGACTGTTCTTCTCATGAACTCTTCCCATGAGTAATTTTTGCAAGCGATTATTTTTCGCTCAAAGCATATTTGGCGTTCCAGGGTTCGCAGAGGGGACTCCAAATGTATCCCCTATTAAAAATCATCCCTGCTGGAGTCCTCACAAGAATTTTTTTCTAAAGTGAGGCACCCCTCTGCGGTCCGTGGGAGAGATCGGGCCACAGCAGGAAACCACCCGCCCCCCCTTTACCGTACTATGGGGAGATCCCCTCGGCAACAAAATTATCCTCCAGCATCTGGCGGATCTTCTGGGAAGTGACTCTGAGCCATCTCCCAGGTCCTGCTCAGGAGAGCCGACTGACAAGGGAGGCTTGTTACCTTCCGGTGGCGATTCTGAAAATCATGTTGTCGTTGCTGTAGGTCTGTGAGAGTATATAAATGATCCGTGCTTGAAATTGGCTAAATGGCTGCGGGGGTTCCAAAAACGGCATTTTTAATGCTTGAGAAAAAGTAAGGGTTCCCACACATCAGGGAATTCTTGGGGCGGCCAGAAACATTTTCTCCAATTCGGCTCAAAACTTTCAACTGGGTGTTATCTAGGGCGCTGAACCCGAATCTGGGGTCTATTCCGCGCCAGACGTAGAGTTACTGTAGGTTACGGTAGGCATAACGTCTTTTACCAGGCGATACCTACCGTAAAGTTTCGAAAATTAAAGAATGGACCTCAAATTCGTGTTCAGCGTCCCAAATAACACCCACAGTGAAATTTTGAGTCAAATCTGAGACTTTGACCGAGCTACCGTATACCCACCGTAACCTACCGTAATTTATCGAAATTCGATAAACGGGTTGCAGATTCGTGTTAGGCAGCCCGAATAGCCCCTATGTACAAGTTTTGAGGCGATTTGATCGTAGGGTTCTCGAAATCGTCAAAAGTCGCGTTTGGGTAGCAAAATTTCCCATTTTGAAGCTTCGGACCAAATCCAAAAAAAAACCAAAATTTTAGAAATATTGACAAATGGGCCTCAAATTCATAATCAGCACCCAAAACAGAAACAAGTTTTAAGCTCAATCCGAAACAATTTTTTCGAACGCCCTAAAAATTGTCATTCGTGTATCCCTTCTCCATTGGCAGAGCTATGGAAATGCCCACTTTTAGAAATCTCCTGTGAATCTCTGAGGCATTCAGCCGGTTCTGGGCACAGAATATTGGAGCACTGTGCTCCCCCTAGAACATATTAAAGCGGCATCTCGAAACTCCATCTTATGTGTGCAACCCTCCCTTGTGAGGGACACACAGAGCATCATATATGTATGTACTTTTCGAATATTCGACTTTTCAAATAATTCGGGATTTTGAACTTTTCGAATATTCGACTATTCGATCAAAAAGTCGACTTTTTCAATCGACTGTCGAATAATTTTTCGAATTTTTTTCAATCGAGTTTTCGAGTGAGTCAGAAAAAATTCGCCGTTCTCTCTACTTTGCAGAAAAAAAGCCCAATTACTTTAACTAGCACATTATATTTTTCTTTCGGGATTGAATTAAACAGTTCCTTATTAGTAAGTAAGTATAAAATAATAACCCGGGCCCAGTTTCACAAATAGACTCTCTTCAAAGGTATGGATGTATAACAATGTTATAACTATATAATTTGAGCCATCTGGTAATAATAGTTTTCCGATATACACAATTTATGTGGACAAACTCTAAACGTTCTCGCGGCTCCGCAGGACGTTTAGAGTTCGTCTGCATAAATTTTGTAAAAGGCGCCGCGGGCGGCCGTCGCCCCGCTGCCGCCGCGTCGTCTGACCGCTCGGCTTATTCGAAATAATATTGAGAACATTGACTTTATTGCACTCATTTGTTTTGATTATGCAGTTTACTTAAAGGCATTAGACCCTAAATCCTGAATAAATCCATAATCCCAACACGGCTGTAGAAGAGTTATAATGATCGAGCTCTTGGGAGTTCATAAACCTGATTTTTTAAGTGACTCGGCACATTCAATGAACTGCTCCATATTGGTTCTAATTCAATGTTCAGATTCTAAACTGTTCTGCTTCGCTGTAAAAGGATTATGATTTGGCAAAGTGGTATTTGTGAGAAGGTCGTAAAAGATGTGAAATACTTGAAGCATTAGATTTGGGATGGCATTTAACACCGAAGAAACGTTGAAAATTTGTTGAAATGATGTACTACGGATTTGGTGGTGCACTTTTCCGTTGAACATCGAAAATTCACTGTGGCATTGAAAGGCCATATCACGCGCGTCTCACTGAGTACACGTATTCGTGCTGACAGTATTTGCCTTATCATTGTATGATTTTATTTCCTCTAATATTTTCAAATGAAGCTTTTCCAGGCAATAGAAACAAAGATTAGCTGTAAGCCTTCGTTGGTTTCCAGATAGCGCGTGATTTGGATTTCCAATGCCACAGTGAATTTTAGATATTCAGTATAAAAGTGCACCGTCAAATCCGTAGTACATCATTTCAACAAATTTTAAACGTTTCTTCGGTGTTAAACCCCATCCCAAATCTAATGCTTTGAGTATTTCACATCTTTTAACGAACTTCTCACAAATACCACTATGCCAAATCATTAGTCTTTTATAACGAAGCAAAACAGTTTAGAATTTAATTTTATTTTACCGAAGCTTTCCTTCAAAAAAGGATGGATATAATGTGCCGCTTATGGCCTGCTCACTCTTGATGGAGTCCCACACACTTTCCTCGGCGCTCTGCGCACTTACTTTAGGGTAACGCCCACTTTTCCCGGCGCTCTGACTCAGAGAGTCGGGGGGTCCGATTCGGCCACGATAGGCTTTCTAATCGGGTACCTAGTCGAGTTGAAAGGAGCTTGTGTGTGTGTGTGTGTGTGTGTGTGTGTGTGTGTGTATGTGTGTGTGTGTGTGTGTGTATGTGTGTGTGTGTGTGTGTGTGTGTGTGTGTGTGTGTGTGTGTGTGTGTGTGTGTGTGTGTGTGTGTGTGTGTGTGTGTGTGTGTGTGTGTGTGTGTGTGTGTGTGTGTGTGTGTGTGTGTGTGTGTGTGTGTGTGTGTGTGTGTGTGTGTGTGTGTGTGTGTGTGTGTGTGTCCCGCATATCTTAGGAATTGCCGATCAAAACTTGTATGAAATGGTACCAACATTTAGTTGGGTGCGACATTTATCGATTGCCAAAAATCAGCCCGAGTCACCTCTTACGTGCCTCGGGGCAACCGAGTTTGTCCGTGGAGCGCACTTTTGGCCGTGGGTCATGATAACTTCTGATAGTTGTCTAGCGATGCAAAAATGCAGGGCGTCATAAAAGGTGGCGCAGGACCCCAGTGAGGGTGTGCAAGACGTCATAGAAAGTGTGCAGGACCCTAATCCGGGTGTGCAGGACGTCATAGAAAGTGCGCAGGTCCTATGTATGAACGTGTAGGACCCCAGCGGAAGTTTGCAGGGCGTCATAGAAAGTGTGCAGGACCCCAGAGGGAGTGTGCAAGACGTCAAAGAAAGTGTGCAGGACTCCAGTGGGGGTGTGCAGGGCGTCATAAAAGGTGTGCAGGACCCCAGTTAGGGTGTGCAAGAAGTCATAGAAAGTGTGCAGGACCTTAATCGGAGTGTGCAGGACGTCATAGAAAGTGCGCAGGTCCTAACAAGGGAAGTAACAAAGCGTAGGTCTGATCTGCCAAAACGACTAGTGTCGTTAGTATCTCTTGTGGCTCGATAGTAAAACTGCGCAGTATCCCGCCGCGAGCCGCAGGTTCCGAGAAGTAACAAGCTTAAAAAGCTCATTTTTTAGGCTTGTTGTACCTTCCAGAAAGCGCATTATTCTTCGGAAAATCCGGAAACGAACCTCATGAATGTGTTCAACACCCAAAACTACAAACCTGAGCAAATTTTGGGTGAACGAACATTTTCCATACTTTGTCCAGACTGACAGCGTTTTGGACTTGTACCGATTTTCGGTTCGGCGTTTATTTCTACTAATTGAGGGCTCTGGAAGCGTTTCAGAAAAATGTTCCAGATTTGACTTAAAATTCTCCCAGGGGGGTTTTCCGGGGCGCTGATCACGATTCTGTGATATATTAGTCGATTTTCAAAAGTTTTCGGCTCATTTCGTTTGAAGCTTCCCAACCGGGGAAAATTTCGAGGGAAAAACGCCACTTTCGAGATTTCCGGTTTTCTAGGATAGATATGTCTCAAAATCATTTGCTGAGGGTTATTTGGAGTGCTAAACACGAATCTGGAGTCCGTTTATCGATTTTTTGAAGATTACGGTAGATTACGGTGGGTATACGGTAGTTTGGTCAAAATCTCAGATTTCACTCAAAATTTGTATACGGGGGTTATTCGGGGTGGAGAATACGAATTTAACGTCCGTTTGTCGATTTTCAAACTACTAAGGTGGGTTTTTACCCCTAAATGACATGTTACCTACAGTGACCTACAGTAAACCTCAAATTTTCGACAAATGGACTCCAGATTCGTGTTCACCACCCTAGATTATCCCTACATACAACTTTTGAGCTAAATCCGAGAAAATTTTTTGAAACTCCAAAAAAAAAATGCCTGATGGGTACCCTTGCCTTTTCTCCAGGCTTAAAGGCACTGTTCGCGATAAAAATCGCTTTTCTGTTTCTTTGCCTATCTTGAAACCGGTCCCATTCTGATTCCAATGATGCTTCTGCAATCGTACAAGACCTTCTGGGAATGGAGTTATGGTTCCTCAAAAATTGAGCTAGGGAAAATGGTGGACGAGTTGTCCGAGGCTTGTAACTTCCGTCTTTTGCAGCCCATGTATGCGAGCTGACCTGAGTAAAGAGAGAAGTCGAGAATGAAGTAAACAACGGGACTATTGATCGGAAACCATCGCTCAACTCACGATTTCGAGTGTTCCTTTGTTCACGTCGAGGGGCGGGAAGAGGCGGGACTTGCCCACAATGGCGGGGTTTTCCCACTTTTCTAAGCCGTTTTGTGGCTCCTGGGTAGCTTTTCGTCCCGTTTTTTCGACGCTTTTCTGCTTCTGAGAGCCGCGAGAAGCGTTTGTCATGGAAAATTCGAGGATGAAGTTTATCGCGAACAGTGCCTTTAAAGGCAGTGTTCAGGAAAGAAAAGTTTCCCCTTTTTTTAGCTGAAACGTAAGCTTTGGGTCCCTATAATAAGAAGAACGAAAGTGCGACGAAAAACGGCCGGTAAGTAGGTGAAAATCTCGTGGGCCAGCCAACCCATTGGGCCACTCCGCTCACGTCCTATAACAGTTCCGCTGAATTTGTGGTTAAATGAGCGATGGTTTCCGATCAAAAGCCCCGTTCTTTCCTTCATTCTCAACGTCTCTCTTTACTCAGGTCAGCTCGCACACATCGGCTGCAAAAAACGGGAGTTACAAGCCTCGGACAACTCGTCCACAATTTTCCCTTGCTAAATTTCGAGGTGCCATAAGTGCGTTTCCAGGGGGTCTTGTACTATTCCAGGGACATCATTGGAATCGGCATGGGACCGTTTTCAAGATAGGCGGAAAAACAGAAAAACGACTTTTATCGTGAACACTGCCTTTAAAAAATGCTCATAACTTTTTTGAACCTGCGGCTTGCGGCGGGATACTGCGCATTTTTACTATTGAGCCAGAAGAGATACTAACCATACTAGTCGTTTTGGCAGATCCGACCTACGCTTTTTATACTTCCCTTGTAAGTAGGAATGTGCAGGACCCTATCGGAAGTATGCAGGAAGTCATAGAAAGTGTGCAGGACCCCAGTGGGAGTGTGCAGGGCGCCATATAAAGTGTGCAGGACCCCAGTGGGAGTGTGCAAGACGTCATAGAAAGTGTGCAGGACCCCAGTGGGGGTGTGCAGGGCGTCATAAAAGGTGTGCAGGACCCCAGTGAGGGTGTGCAAGAATTCAAAGAAAGTGCGCAGGACCCTAATCGGAGTGTGCAGGACGTCATAGAAAGTGCGCAGGTCCTAAGTAGGAATGTGCACGACCCCAGTGGGAGTGTGCAGGACGTCATTGAATGTGTGCAGGACCCCAACGGGAGTGTTCAGCACGTCACAGAAAGTGTGCAGGACCCAAATGGTAGGGTGCAGGGCGTCATAGAAAGTGTGAAGAACCCTAACGGGAGTGTGCTGGGCGTCATAGAAAATGCACAGGTCCCGAATGGGAGTGTGCAGGTCATCAAAAGTTAGCAGGACCGCAGTGGGAGTGTGCAGGACGTCACCAAGAGTGTAGAATTTGAAAAAAGGTTTTTCAATTATTTAATGCTTAATCTTAACCTTTTGTGGAGAAGAAATAGATAGGAAAACATGAATCTTGAGAAGCGTGCGACGCGTTTCGAGATTGACGCACAAACTCCTGAGACATTTTCTTGCCAGTTACAAGCAGCAGCTCCACTTCCGCACCTTCTCTGCTCGCCACTCATTGCAACCGCTCAGTCATTTCGAATCCTTAACTTCCAAAAACCAGTTTTATATATGTTGCAAGTCTGATTTTATCAAAATCTGCACCACAAAAACATAAAAAACCACCTTGTAATTTCATTCATTGAGAACAAGGGCGTGATGTTGGTCAATAAGGGAAACATCATATAATATGAGAATGCATTTTTCCTTATCATGATAGAGACGGTAAAGCGAGAATAATCGCTTGTGAACTTTACAAATTGGAAAAAAGGGCAGTGGGAAGCGACGTAAGGAAGAAGTGAAGAAGGGTTGTGAATTCTGTGCCGGTAGCAACCGACGATTTACCGCTGGCTTCTTATGTTTTGCTTTATGATCCCACGCTTTGATACCCCCACGGCCTGCTGTAAATGTACGGCACCCTGCTCTGCTCAGGAGAGTCCATACGTACAGCAACTTTCGGGTAGACGGAAGTCAGTCACCACCGACAACGTAATCCGTCTCAGGTAGTTGGCTCACCCAAAAGTTTCTGTTAGCGAAAACTTCGCTAGGTCTCGCTAGTAATAATAATAATAGTAATAATAATAATAATTATTATTATTATTATTATTATTATTATAATTATAATAATAATAATAATAATAATAATAATAATAATAATAATAATAATAATAATAATAATAATAATAATAATAATAATAATAATAATAATAATAATAATAATGAACAATAATAATAATAATAATACTAATAATAATAATAATAATAATAATAATAATAAAATAAATAATAATGATAATAATAATAATAATAATAATACTAATAATAATAATATTAATAATAATAATAATAATAATAATAATAAATATAATAATGATAATAATAATAATAATAATAATAATAATAATAATAATAATAATAATAATAATAATAATAATAATAATAATAGTAATAATAATAATAATAATAATAATAATAATAATAATAATAATAATAATAATAATAAATAATAATAATAATAATAATAAAAATAATAATACTAATAATAATAATAAAAATGATAATACTAATAATACAAATAATAATAATAATAACAATAATAATAATAATAATAATAATAAAAATAATAATAATAATAATAATAATAATAATAATAATAATAATAATAATAATAATAATAATAATAATAATAATAATAATAATAATCCTATATAAAAAGAATCGCTAGGGCAAGAAAAATAATCTTGACTATGGGGCTATAGGGGGCTACGAAGCTGCCCCATCACCAAGCAGGCGCTGTGCTTAGCGGGTGCCACGAAGGAGAGGATGAGCGTTCAGCACAGCGCCTGCATAGTGGTGGGGCAGCTTCGAAGAGGAGCCGATTGGGGCGCGTTATTCAGCGCCTTCACCACCGATTCGTCTTCTTTCTTTTTTTTTGCTTTGTTTATACTGCAAACGGATGACGTGGGAATTCAGTAGGGCTTCAGAAGACGTGATCGGGGTGCCGTGGGAATTTAGTACGACTTCAGAAGACGTGATGGGGGTGCCGTGGGAACTCAGTAGGACTTCAGAAGGCGTGATCGGGGTGACGTGGAAATTTAGTAGGGCTTCAGAAGCACGTGATCAGTGCCGTGGGAATTTAGTACGACTTCGGAAGACGTGATGGGGGTGCCGTGGGAACTCAGTAGGACTTCAGAAGGCGTGATCGGGGTGACGTGGAAATTTAGTGGGGCTTCAGAAGACGTGATCGGGGTGCCGTGGGAATTTAGTACGACTTCGGAAGACGTGATGGGGGTGCCGTGGGAACTCAGTAGGACTTCAGAAGGCGTGATCGGGGTGACGTGGAAATTTAGTGGGGCTTCAGAAGACGTGATCGGGGAGTTGTGAAAACTCAGTAGGACTTCAGAAGACGTCATCGGAGTGACGTGGGAATTCAGTAGGACTTCGGAAGACGTGATCGGGGTGACGTGGGAATTCAGTAGGGCTTCAGAAGACGTCATCGGGGTGACGTGGGAATTCAGTAGGACTTCAGAAGGCGTGATCGGGGTGACGTGGAAATTTAGTAGAGCTTCAGAAGACGTGATCGGGGTGACGTAGAAATTCAGTAGGGCATCAGAAGACGAAATCGGGGTGACGTGGAAATTTAGTAGGGCTTCAGAAGACGTGATCGGGGTGACGTGAAAACTCAGTAGGACTTCAGAAGGCGTGATCGGGGTGACGTGGAAATTCAGTAGGACTCCAGAAGACGTGATCGGGGTAACGTGGGAATTCAGTAGGGCTTCAGAAGACGTGATCGAGGTGTCGTGAATTTAGTAGGGCTTCAGAAGACGTGATCGGGGTGACGTGGAAACTCAGAAGGACTTCAGAAGACGTCATCAGTGTAACGTGGGAATTCAGTAGGACTTCAGAAGACGTCATCAGGGTGGCGTGGGAATTCAGTAGGACTTCAGAAGACGTGATCGGGGTGACGTGGAAATTCAGTAGGACTTCCCGAGACGTGTTCGGGGTGACAGTGGGAATTCAGTAGGACTTCAGAAGACGTGATTGATGGGGGTGACGTGAAAACTCAGTAGGACTTCAGAAGACGTCATCAGGGTGGCGTGGGAATTCAGTAGGACTTCAGAAGACGTGATCGGGGTGACGTGGAAATTTAGTAGGGCTTCAGAAGACGTGATCGTGGTGACGTGGGAACTCAGTAGGACTTCAGAAGACGTCATCGGGGTGACGTGGAAATTTAGTAGGGCTTCAGAAGACGTGATCGGGGTGTTGTGAAAACTCAGTAGGACTTCAGAAGACGTCATCGGAGTGACGTGGAAATTCAGTAGGACTTCAGAAGACGTGATCGGGGTGACGTGAATTTAGTAGGGCTTCAGAAGACGTGATCGGGGTGACGTGGAAACTCAGAAGGACTTCAGAAGGCGTGATCGGGGTGACGTGGAAATTTGGCAGCGCATCAGAAGGCGTGATCGGGATGACGTAGAAATTTAGTAGGACTCCAGAAGACGTCATCAGGGTGGCGGGAATTCAGTAGGACTTCAGAAGACGTGATCGGGGTGACGTGGGAATTTAGTAGGGCTTCAGAAGACGTGATCGGGGTGTCGTGGGAATTTAGTAGGGCTTCAGAAGACGTGATCGGGGTGACGTGGGAACTCAGTAGGACTTCAGAGGACGTAATCGGGGTGACGTGGAAATTCAGTAGGGCTTCAGAAGACGTGTTCGGTGTGCCGTGGGAATTTAATAGAACTTCAGAAGACGTGATGGGGTGCCGGGAATTCAGCAGCGCATCAGAAGGCGTGATCGCGGTGACGGCGAAACCAAACGAATACTACACGGAGGGTGGCCGGCGAAGTTGGCTCATCGTTTGGCGAAGCCAAACGAATACTACATAGAGGGTGGCCGGCGAAGCCGCTGTCGTTGGCGAAGCCAAACGAATACTACATGGAGGGTGGCCGGCGAAGCTGGCCCATCATTCTGGCAAAGTCAAACGAATACTACATGGAGGGTGGCCGGAGAAGTCGGCCCATCGTTTGGCGAAGCCAAACGAATACTACATATCTATCGCTGGGCGAAGCCAAACGAATACTGCATAGAGGGTGGCCGGCTGAAGCCGCTTAATGCTGGCGGAGCCAAACGAATACTACATGGAGGGTGGCCGCCAAGCCGGCCCATCGTTTGGCGAAGCCAAACGAATACTACAGGGAGGGTGGCCGGCGAAGCCGCTCATCGTTGGCGAAGCCAAACGAATACTACATCGAGGGTGACCGGCGAAGCCGCATCGTTGGCGAAGCCAAACGGATACTACTACATGGAGGGTGGCCGGCAAAGCTGGCTTATCGTTTGGCGAAGCCAGAACGAATACTACAGGGAGGGTGGCCGGCGAAGCCGGCCCATCGCTCTGACGAAGCCAAACGGAAACTACATGGAGGGTAGCCGGCGAAGCCGGCTTATCGTTTTGCGAAGCCAAACGAATACTACATGTCTATCGTTTGGCGAATCCAAACGAATACTACATAGAAAGTGGCCGGCGGAGTTGGTCCATCGTTGGTGAAGCCAAACGAATACTACAGGGAGGGTGGCCGGCGAAGCCGCTCATCGTTTGGCGAAGCCAAACGATTACTACATGGAGGGTTGGCCGGCGAAGCCGGCCATCGTTTGGCGAAGCCAAACGAATACTACATCGAGGGTGACCGGCGAAGCCGCCCATCGTTTGGCGAAGCCAAACGAATACTACTACATGGAGGGTGGCCGGCGAAGTTGGCTCCATCGTTTGGCGAAGCCAAACGAATACTACATCGAGGGTGGCCGGCGAAGCCGGCCATGGTTTGGCGAAGCCAAACGAATACTACATAGAGGGTGGCCGGCGGAGCCAGTCCATCGTTTGGTGAAGCCAAACGAATACTACAGGGAGGGTGGCCGGCGAAGCCGCACCATCAGCCTGGCGAAGCCAAACGATCACTACATAGAGGGTGGCCGGCGAAGCCGGCCCATCGTTTGGCGAAGCCAGACGAATACTACATGAAGGGTGGCCGGCGAAGTTGGCCCATCGTTTGGCGAAGCCAAACGATTACTACATAGAGGGTGGCCGGCGAAGCCGGCCCATCGTTTGGCGAAGCCAAACGAATACTACATCGAGGGTGGCCGGCGAAGCCGGCTCCATGGATTGGCGAAGCCAAACTAATACTACATAGAGGGTGGCCGGCGAAGCCGCTGCATCGTTGGCTAAGCCAAACGATGGGCCCTGGCTTCGCCAAACGATTACATAGAGGGTGGCCGGCGAAGCCGCCTGTCGTTTGGCGAAGCCAAACGAATACTACATCAAGGGTGGCCGGCGACCGCCTCGTTTGGCGAAGCCAAACGAATACTATATCGAGGGTGGCCGGCTAAGCTGGCTCGCGGCCATGTTGGCGAAGCCAAACTAATACTACATAGAGGGTGGCCGGCGAAGTTGGCCCATCGTTTGGCTAAGCCAAACGAATACTACGTGGAGGGTGGCCGGCGAAGGGCCCATCGTTTGGAGAAGCCAAACGATGACTGCATAGAGGTGGCCGGCGAAGTTGGCCCATCGTTTGGCCAAGCCAAACGAATACTATACGGAGGTTGGGCCGGCGAAGTTGGCCGCTTGGCGCGAAGCCAAACGAATACTACATCGAGGGTGACCGGCGAAGCCGGCCCATCGTTTGGCGAAGCCAAACGAATACTACTACATGGAGGGTGGCCGGCGAAGCCGGCCCATCGTTTGGCGAAGCCAAACGAATATTACATGTCTTTCGTTTGGCGAAGCCAAACGAATACTACATAGAGGGTAGCCGGCGGAGTTGGTCCATCGTCGGTGAAGCCAAACGAATACTACAGGGAGGGTGGCCGGCGAAGCTGGCCCATCGTTTGGCGAAGCCAAACGATTACTACATGGAGGTTGGCCGGCGAAGCCGTGTCATCGTTTGGCGAAGCCAAACGAATACTACATCGAGGGTGACCGGCGAAGTTGGCCCATCGTTTGGCGAAGCCAAACGAATACTACTACATGGAGGGTGGCCGGCGAAGTTGGCCGCATCGTTTGGCGAAGCCAAACGAATACTATCGAGGGTGGCCGGGCGAAGCTGGCTCCATGGGTTTGGCGAAGCCAAACGAATACTACATAGAGGGTGGCCGGCGGAGCTGGTCCATCGTTTGGTGAAGCCAAACGAATACTACAGGGAGGGTGGCCGGCGAAGTTGCTCCCATCGTTTGGCGAAGCCAAACGATCACTACATAGAGGGTGGCCGGCGAAGCCGGCCCATCGTTGGCGAAGCCAGACGAATACTACATGAAGGGTGGCCGGCGAAGCCGCCCATCGTTTGGCGAAGCCAAACGATTACTACATAGAGGGTGGCCGGCGAAGCCGCTCATCGTTGGCGAAGCCAAACGAATACTACATCGAGGGTGGCCGGCGAAGCTGGCCCATGGTTTGGCGAAGCCAAACTAATACTACATAGAGGGTGGCCGGCGAAGTTACCCATCGTTTGGCTAAGCCAAACGATGGGCCCTGGCTTCGCCAAACGATTACTACATAGAGGGTGGCCGGCGAAGCCGCCCATCGTTTGGCGAAGCCAAACGAATACTACATCAAGGGTGGCCGGCGAAGCCGCTTCCTCGTTTGGCGAGAAGCCAAACGAATACTATATCGAGGGTGGCCGGCTAAGCTGGCCCATGGTTTGGCGAAGCCAAACCAATACTACATAGAGGGTGGCCGGCGAAGCTGGCCCATCGTTTGGCTAAGCCAAACGAATACTACGTGGAGGGTGGCCGGCGAAGCCGCTGTCGTTTGGAGAAGCCAAACGATGACTACATAGAGGTGGCCGGCGAAGCCGGCTCATCGTTTGGCCAAGCCAAACGAATACTATACGGAGGGTAGCAGGCGAAGCGCTGGCCAATCGTTCGGCGAAGCCGAACGAATACTATACGGTGGGGTGGCGAAGCCACGGCCCATCGTTCGGGCCAAGCCGACCGAATACAACGCGTGGTGAATGGAGGTGGGTCGGCAAAGCCGGCCCATCATTTGGCGGAGCCAAACGAATACTACGCGTGGTGAATGGAGGTGGGTCGGCGAAGTTGGCTCATCGTTCGGCGAAGCCGAACGAATACTACGCGTGGTGAATGGAGGTGGGTCGGCGAAGTTGGCCCATCGTTTGGCGGAGCCAAACGAATACTACGCGTGGTGAATGGAGGTGGGTCGGCGAAGCTGGTCCATCGTTCGGCGAAGCCGAACGAATACTACGCGTGGTGATTAGAGGTGGGTCGGCGAAGCTGGCTCATCGTTCGGCGAAGCCGAACGAATACTACGCGTGGTGAATGGAGGTGGGTCGGCGAAGTCGGCCCATCGTTTGGCGGAGCCGAAACGAATACTACGCGTGGTGAATGGAGGTGGGTCGGCGAAGTTGGCCCAATCGTTCGGCGAAGCCGGACGAATACTATACGGAGGGTAGCAGGCGAAGTTGGCCCATCGTTCGGCGAAGCCGAACGGATACTACTACATGGAGGGTGGCCGGCGAAGTTGGCCCATCGTTTGGCGAAGCCAAACGAATACTACATCGAGGGTGGCCGGCGAAGTTGGCCCATGGTTTGGCGAAGCCAAACGAATACTACATAGAGGGTGGCCGGCGGAGCCGGCCCATCGCTCTGGAGAAGCCAAACGATGACTACATAGAGGGTGGCCGGCGAAGCTGGCCCATCGTTTGGCCAAGCCAAACGAATACTATACGGAGGGTAGCAGGCGAAGTTGGCCAATCGTTCGGCGAAGCCGAACGAATACTATACGGTGGGTGGCCGGCGAAGCTGGCCCATCGTTCGGCCAAGCCGACCGAATACAACGCGTGGTGAATGGAGGTGGGTCGGCAAAGCCGGCCCATCATTTGGCGGAGCCAAACGAATACTACGCGTGGTGAATGGAGGTGGGTCGGCGAAGTTGGCTCCATCGTTCGGCGAAGCCGAACGAATACTACGCGTGGTGAATGGAGGTGGGTCGGCGAAGTCGGCCCATCGTTCGGCGAAGCCGAACGAATACTACGCGTGGTGAATGGAGGTGGGTCGGCGAAGTCGGCCATCGTTTGGCGGAGCCAAACGAATACTACGCGTGGTGATTAGAGGTGGGTCGGCGAAGGGCTCATCGTTCGGCGAAGCCGAACGAATACTACGCGTGGTGAATGGAGGTGGGTCGGCGAAGTCGGCCCATCGTTTGGCGGAGCCGAACGAATACTACGCGTGGTGAATGGAGGTGGGTCGGCGAAGCCGGCCTATCAGCCCGGCGAAGCCGAACGAATACTATACGGAGGGTAGCAGGCGAAGTTGGCCCATCGTTCGGCGAAGCCGAACGAATACTACTACATGGAGGGTGGCCGGCGAAGCCGGCCCATCGTTTGGCGAAGCCAAACGAATACTACATCGAGGGTGGCCGGCGAAGCCAGCCCATGGTTTGGCGAAGCCAAACGAATACTACATAGAGGGTGGCCGGCGGAGCCGGTCCATCGTTTGGTGAAGCCAAACGAATACTACAGGAGGGTGGCCGGCGAAGCCGGCCCATCGCCTGTTTGGCGAAGCCAAACGATCACTACATAGAGGGTGGCCGGCGAAGCCGGCTCATCGTTTGGCGAAGCCAGACGAATACTACATGAAGGGTGGCCGGCGAAGTTGGCTCCATCGTTTGGCGAAGCCAAACGATTACTACATAGAGGGTGGCCGGCGAAGTTGGCCCATCAAGCCTGGCGAAGCCAAACGAATACTACATCGAGGGTGGCCGGCGAAGCTGGCGCATGGTTTGGCGAAGCCAAACTAATACTACATAGAGGGTGGCCGGCGAAGCTGGCCCATCGTTTGGCTCAGCCAAACGATGGCCCTGGCTTCGCCAAACGATTACTACATAGAGGGTGGCCGGCGAAGTTGGCCCATCGTTTGGCGAAGCCAAACGAATACTACTACATGGGTGGCCGGCGAAGTTGGCCGCATGGTTTGGCGAAGCCAAACGAATACTACATAGAGGGTGGCCGGCGAAGCTGGCCCATCGTTTGGCGAAGCCAAACGAATACTACGTGGAGGGTGGCTGGCGAAGCGGCCCATCGCTTTGGAGAAGCCAAAACGATGACTACATAGAGGGTGGCCGGCGAAGCCGGCCCATCGTTTGGCCAAGCCAAACGAATACTATACGGAGGGTAGCAGGCGAAGTCGGCCAATCGTTCGGCGAAGCCGAACGAATACTATATGGTGGGTGGCCGGCGAAGCTGGCCCATCGTTCGGCCAAGCCGACCGAATACAACGCGCGTGGTGAATGGAGGTGGGTCGGCAAAGCCGGCCCATCATTTGGCGGAGCCAAACGAATACTACGCGTGGTGAATGGAGGTGGGTCGGCGAAGCTGGCCCATCGTTCGGCGAAGCCGAACGAATACTACGCGTGGTGAATGGAGGTGGGTCGGCGAAAGTCGGGCTCCATCGTTTGGCGGAGCCAAACGAATACTACGCGTGGTGAATGGAGGTGGGTCGGCGAAGCCGGCTGCATCGTTCGGCGAAGCCGAACGAATACTACGCGTGGTGAATGGAGGTGGGTCGGCGAAGTGGCCCATCGTTTGGCGGAGCCAAACGAATACTACGCGTGGTGATTAGAGGTGGGTCGGCGAAGCTGGCTCATCGTTCGGCGAAGCCGAACGAATACTACGCGTGGTGAATGGAGGTGGGTCGGCGAAGTCGGCCCATCGTTTGGCGGAGCCAAACGAATACTACGCGTGGTGAATGGAGGTGGGTCGGCGAAGCTGGTCCATCAGTTCGGCGAAGCCGAACGAATACTATACGGAGGGTAGCAGGCGAAGTTGGCTCCATCAGTTCGGCGAAGCCGAACGAATACTACTACATGAGGGTGGCCGGCGAAGTTGGCCCATCGTTTGGCGAAGCCAAACGAATACTACATCGAGGGTGGCCGGCGGCTGGCTCCATGGTTTTGGCGAAGCCAAACGAATACTACATAGAGGGTGGCCGGCGGAGCGGTCCATCGTTTGGCGAAGCCAAACGAATACTACAGGGAGGGTGGCCGGCGAAGTTGGCCCATCGTTTGGCGAAGCAACGATGGCTTCGCCAAACGATCACTATACGGTGGGTGGCCGGCGAAGCCGGCTCATCGTTTGGCGAAGCCAAACGAATTACTATAGAGTGGTGAATGGCCGGGTCGGAAGTTGGCCCATCGTTTGGCGGAGCCAAACGAATACTACATCGAGGGTGAATGGAGCTGGGTCGGCGGTTTAAGCCGAACAATACTACATAGAGGGTGGCCGAAGCTGGCCCATCGCTCGCCCAGCCAAACGATGGGCCCCGGCTTCGCCAAACGGATTACGACATAGAGGGTGGCCGGCGAAGCGGCTTCATCGTTTGGCGAAGCCAAACGAATACGCGTGGTGAATGGAGGTGGGTCGGCGAAGTTGGCCTCGTTTGGCGAAGCCAAACGAATACTATTGAATGGAGGTGGGTCGGCGAAGTTGGCCCATCGTTTGGCGAAGCCAAACGAATACTAATGGAGGCGGTCGGCGAAGTCGGCCCATCGTTTGGCTAAGCCAAACGAATACTACGCGTGGAGATTAGAGGGTGGGCCGGCGAAGCCGGCCCATCGTTTGGCGAAGCCGAACGAATACTACGCGTGGTGAATGGAGGTGGGTGGGCGAAGCCGGCCCATCGTTCGGCGAAGCCGAACGAATACTATACGGAGGGTAGCAGGCGAAGCCGGCTCATCGTTCGGCGGAGCCGAACGAATACTACGCGTGGTGAATGGAGGTGGGTCGGCGAAGCCGGCCCATCCTTTGGCGAAGCCGAACGAATACTACGCGTTGTGATTGGAGGTGGGTCGGCGAAGCTGGCTCCATCGTTCCGCGAGGCCGAACGGATACTACGTGTGGTGAATGGAGCGTGGGTCGGCGAAGCCGGCCCATCGTTTGGCGGAGCCAAACGAATACTACGCGTGGTGAATGGAGGGTGGTCGGCGAAGTTGGCCCATCGTTCGGCGAAGCCGAACGAATACTACGCGTGGTGAATGGAGGTGGGTCGGCGAAGTCGGCCCATCGTTTGGCGGAGCCAAACGAATACTACGCGTGGTGATTGGAGGTGGATCGGCAAAGCCGGCCCATCGTTCGGCTAAGCCGAACGAATACTACATGGAGGGTGGCCGGTGAAGTCGGCTAAGCGTTTGGCGGAGCCAAACGAATACTACATCGAGGGTGGCCGGCGAAGCTGGTCGCGGTTTGGCGAAGCCAAACTAATACTACATAGAGGGTGGCCGGCGAAGCCGGGCTCCATCGTTTGGCCCAGCCAAACGATGGGCCCTGGCTTCGCCAAACGATTACTACATAGAGGGTGGCCGGCGAAGTTGGCCCATCGTGCCTGGCGAAGCCAAACGAATACTACATCAAGGGTGGCCGGCGAAGTTGGCCCCTCGTTTGGCGAAGCCAAACGAATACTATATCGAGGGTGGCCGGCGAAGCTGGCCCATGGTTTGGCGAAGCCAAACTAATACTACATAGAGGGTGGCCGGCGAAGCCGGCCCATCGTTTGGCTAAGCCAAACGAATACTACGTGGGAGGGTGGCCGGCGAAGCCGGCCCATCGTTTGGAGAAGCCAAACGATGACTACATAGAGGGTGGCCGGCGAAGTTGGCCCATCGTTTTGGCCAAGCCAAACGAATACTATACGGAGGGTAGCAGGCGAAGTTGGCTAATCGTTCGGCGAAGCCGAACGAATACTATACGGTGGGTGGCCGGCGAAGCTGGCCCATCGTTCGGCCAAGCCGACCGAATACAACGCGTGGTGAATGGAGGTGGGTCGGCAAAGCCGGCCCATCATTTGGCGGAGCCAAACGAATACTACGCGTGGTGAATGGAGTGTGGGTCGGCGAAGCTGGCCCATCGTTCGGCGAAGCCGAACGAATACTACGCGTGGTGAATGGAGGTGGGTCGGCGAAGTCGGCCCATCGTTTGGCGGAGCCAAACGAATACTACGCGTGGTGAATGGAGGTGGGTCGGCGAAGGGTCTCATCGTTCGGCGAAGCCGAACGAATACTACGCGTGGTGAATGGAGGTGGGTCGGCGAAGTCGGCCCATCGTTTGGCGGAGCCAAACGAATACTACGCGTGGTGATTAGAGGTGGGTCGGCGAAGTTGGCCGCATCGTTCGGCGAAGCCGAACGAATACTACGCGTGGTCAATGGAGGTGGGTCGGCGAAGTCGGCTCATCGTTTGGCGGAGCCAAACGAATACTACGCGTGGTGAATGGAGGTGGGTCGGCGAAGTTGGCTCATCGTTCGGCGAAGCCGAACGAATACTATACGGGAGGGTAGCAGGCGAAGCTGGCTCCATCGTTCGGCGAAGCCGAACGAATACTTCATTAAAGGGTGGCCGGCGAAGCCGGCCTCACCGTTCGGCGAAGCTGAACGAATACTATACGGTGGGTGGCCGGCGAAGCCTGCTCGCTGCGAGGATGCAAATGACACGTACCGATCTTGCGTGTCGCCACCTAAGAGTTTGAGAGAATTGGAAAACATTGAGCAGTTAAAAGGCTTTTGACGTCATGTTTGTTTGCTTGCTTGACCATTTTTCAAAAACTATACTACTGTCGTCGTGGTATTCGGTCTTTGGAACGGCGCTGGCCACATGGTTGTAGACGTACTGGTCTATTCACGTTGCTTTCACAAGCATGTTTAGGAGCTTGTACCGTACATTAGGGAGTGAAATTTATTGTTCCTTAGCGTGCGTATGTGGAGCTGGGATACAAACAGTGTGAGTGTGGGATAGTTGAGTAGCAGCATACGCGCACACGCGCGCGATACACCTTAGTGATTTTGACTCTGAAACAGAGGGTTTGCTGCCTCCAAGTCAAGTGGCTGCCCCGGGCTAGGGACCCGAAGGGTCACAATAATAATAATAATAATAATAATAATAATAGTAATAATAATAATGATATCCTATATAAAAAGAATCGCTAGGGCAAGAAAAATAATCTTGACTATGGGGCTATAGGGGGCTACGAAGCTGCCCCATCACCAAGCAGGCGCTGTGCTTAGCGGGTGCCACGAAGGAGAGGATGAGCGTTCAGCACAGCGCCTGCATAGTGGTGGGGCAGCTTCGAAGAGGAGCCGATTGGGGCGCGTTATTCAGCGCCTTCACCACCGATTCGTCTTCTTTCTTTTTTTTGCTTTGTTTATACTGCAAACGGATGACGTGGGAATTCAGTAGGGCTTCAGAAGACGTGATCGGGGTGCCGTGGGAATTTAGTACGACTTCAGAAGACGTGATGGGGGTGCCGTGGGAACTCAGTAGGACTTCAGAAGGCGTGATCGGGGTGACGTGGAAATTTAGTAGGGCTTCAGAAGACGTGATCGGGGTGCCGTGGGAATTTAGTACGACTTCGGAAGACGTGATGGGGGTGCCGTGGGAACTCAGTAGGACTTCAGAAGGCGTGATCGGGGTGACGTGGAAATTTAGTGGGGCTTCAGAAGACGTGATCGGGGTGTTGTGAAAACTCAGTAGGACTTCAGAAGACGTCATCAGGGTGGCGTGGGAATTCAGTAGGACTTCAGAAGACGTGATCGGGGTGACGTGGAAATTTAGTAGGGCTTCAGAAGACGTCATCGGGGTGACGTGGGAATTCAGTAGGGCTTCAGAAGACGTCATCGGGGTGACGTGGGAATTCAGTAGGACTTCAGAAGGCGTGATCGGGGTGACGTGGAAATTTAGTAGAGCTTCAGAAGACGTGATCGGGGTGACGTAGAAATTCAGTAGGGCATCAGAAGACGAAATCGGGGTGACGTGGAAATTCAGTAGGACTTCAGAAGGCGTGATCGGGGTGACGTGGAAATTTAGTAGAGCTTCAGAAGACGTGATCGGGGTGACGTAGAAATTCAGTAGGGCATCAGAAGACGAAATCGGGGTGACGTGGAAATTTAGTAGGGCTTCAGAAGACGTGATCGGGGTGACGTGAAAACTCAGTAGGACTTCAGAAGACGTCATCGGGGTGACGTGGGAATTCAGTAGGACTCCAGAAGACGTGATCGGGGTAACGTGGGAATTCAGTAGAGCTTCAGAAGACGTGATCGGGGTGACGTAGAAATTCAGTAGGGCATCAGAAGACGAAATCGGGGTGACGTGGAAATTTAGTAGGGCTTCAGAAGACGTCATCGGGGTGACGTGGGAATTTAGTACGACTTCGGAAGACGTGATCGGGGTGGCGTGGGAATTCAGTAGGACTTCAGAAGACGCCATCGGGGTGACGTGGGAATTCAGTAGGACTTCAGAAGACGTGATCGGGGTGACGTGGGAATTCAGTAGGGCTTCAGAAGACGTGATCGGGGTGCCATGGGAATTCAGTAGGGCTTCAGAAGGCGTGATCGGGGTGACGTAGAAATTTAGTAGAGCTTCAGAAGACGTGATCGGGGTGACGTGGGAACTCAGTAGGACTTCAGAAGACGTCATCGGGGTGACGTGGGAATTCAGTAGGACTTCAGAAGACGTGATCGGGGTGACGTAGAAATTTAGTAGGGCTTCAGAAGACGTGATCGGGGTGACGTGGGAACTCAGTAGGACTTCAGAAGACGTGATCGGAGTGCCGTGGGAATTTAGTAGGACTTCAGGAGACGTGATGGGGGTGCCGTGGGATATCAGTAGCGCATCAGAAGACGTCATCGGGGTGACGTGGGAATTCAGTAGGACTTCAGAAGGCGTGATCGGGGTGACGTGGAAATTTAGTAGAGCTTCAGAAGACGTGATCGGGGTGACGTAGAAATTCAGTAGGGCATCAGAAGACGAAATCGGGGTGACGTGGAAATTTAGTAGGGCTTCAGAAGACGTGATCGGGGTGACGTGAAAACTCAGTAGGACTTCAGAAGACGTGATCGAGGTGTCGTGAATTTAGTAGGGCTTCAGAAGACGTGATCGGGGTAACGTGGGAATTCAGTAGAGCTTCAGAAGACGTGATCGAGGTGTCGTGAATTTAGTAGGGCTTCAGAAGACGTGATCGGGGTGACGTGGAAACTCAGAAGGACTTCAGAAGACGTCATCAGGGTAACGTGGGAATTCAGTAGGACTTCAGAAGACGTCATCAGGGTGGCGTGGGAATTCAGTAGGACTTCAGAAGACGTGATCGGGGTGACGTGGAAATTCAGTAGGACTTCAGAAGACGTGTTCGGGGTGCAGTGGGAATTCAGTAGGACTTCAGAAGGCGTGATCGGGGTGACGTGGGAATTCAGTAGGGCTTCAGAAGACGTCATCAGGGTGGCGTGGGAATTCAGTAGGACTTCAGAAGACGTGATCGGGGTGACGTGGAAATTTAGTAGGGCTTCAGAAGACGTGATCGTGGTGACGTGGGAACTCAGTAGGACTTCAGAAGACGTCATCGGGGTGACGTGGAAATTTAGTAGGGCTTTAGAAGACGTGATCGGGGTGTTGTGAAAACTCAGTAGGACTTCAGAAGACGTCATCGGAGTGACGTGGAAATTCAGTAGGACTTCAGAAGACGTGATCGGGGTGACGTGGGAATTCAGTAGGGCTTCAGAAGACGTCATCGGGGTGACGTGGGAATTCAGTAGGACTTCAGAAGGCGTGATCGGGGTGACGTGGAAATTTAGCAGCGCATCAGAAGGCGTGATCGGGATGACGTAGAAATTTAGTAGGACTCCAGAAGACGTCATCAGGGTGGCGTGGGAATTCAGTAGGACTTCAGAAGACGTGATCGGGGTGACGTGGGAATTTAGTAGGGCTTCAGAAGACGTGATCGGGGTGTCGTGGGAATTTAGTAGGGCTTCAGAAGACGTGATCGGGGTGACGTGGGAACTCAGTAGGACTTCAGAAGACGTAATCGGGGTGACGTGGAAATTCAGTAGGGCTTCAGAAGACGTGTTCGGTGTGCCGTGGGAATTTAATAGAACTTCAGAAGACGTGATGGGGTGCCGTGGGAATTCAGCAGCGCATCAGAAGGCGTGATCGCGGTGACGGCGAAACCAAACGAATACTACATGATGGGTGGCCGGCGAAGCCGGCCCATCGTTTGGCGAAGCCAAACGAATACTACATAGAGGGTGGCCGGCGAAGCCGGCCCATCGTTTGGCGAAGCCAAACGAATACTACATGGAGGGTGGCCGGCGAAGCTGGCCCATCATTTGGCAAAGTCAAACGAATACTACATGGAGGGTGGCCGGAGAAGTCGGCCCATCGTTTGGCGAAGCCAAACGAATACTACATATCTATCGCTGGGCGAAGCCAAACGAATACTGCATAGAGGGTGGCCGGCGAAGCCGGCCCATCTTTTGGCGGAGCCAAACGAATACTACATGGAGGGTGGCCGCCAAGCCGGCCCATCGTTTGGCGAAGCCAAACGAATACTACAGGGAGGGTGGCCGGCGAAGCCGGCCCATCGTTTGGCGAAGCCAAACGAATACTACATCGAGGGTGACCGGCGAAGCCGGCCCATCGTTTGGCGAAGCCAAACGGATACTACTACATGGAGGGTGGCCGGCAAAGCCGGCCCATCGGTTGGCGAAGCCAAACGAATACTACAGGGAGGGTGGCCGGCGAAGCCGGCCCATCGTTTGGCGAAGCAAAACGAATACTACATGGAGGGTAGCCGGCGAAGCCGGCCCATCGTTTGGCGAAGCCAAACGAATACTACATGTCTTTCGTTTGGCGAAGCCAAACGAATACTACATAGAGGGTGGCCGGCGGAGCCGGTCCATCGTTTGGTGAAGCCAAACGAATACTACAGGGAGGGTGGCCGGCGAAGCCGGCCCATCGTTTGGCGAAGCCAAACGATTACTACATGGAGGCTGGCCGGCGAAGCCGGCCCATCGTTTGGCGAAGCCAAACGAATACTACATCGAGGGTGACCGGCGAAGCCGGCCCATCGTTTGGCGAAGCCAAACGAATACTACTACATGGAGGGTGGCCGGCGAAGCCGGCCCATCGTTTGGCGAAGCCAAACGAATACTACATCGAGGGTGGCCGGCGAAGCCGGCCCATGGTTTGGCGAAGCCAAACGAATACTACATAGACGGTGGACGGCGGAGCGGTCCATCGTTTGGTGAAGCCAAACGAATACTACAGGAGGGTGGCCGGCGAAGTTGGCCCATCGTTTGGGGACGCCAAACGATCACTACATAGAGGGTGGCCGGCGAAGCCGGCCCATCGTTTGGCGAAGCCAGACGAATACTACATGAAGGGTGGCCGGCGAAGCCGGCCCATCGTTTGGCGAAGCCAAACGATTACTACATAGAGGGTGGCCAGCGAAGCCGGCCCATCGTTTGGCGAAGCCAAACGAATACTACATCGAGGGTGGCCGGCGAAGCCGGCCCATGGTTTGGCGAAGCCAAACTAATACTACATAGAGGGTGGCCGGCGAAGCCGGCCCATCGTTTGGCTAAGCCAAACGATGGGCCCTGGCCTCGCCAAACGATTACTACATAGAGGGTGGCCGGCGAAGTTGGTCTCGTTTGGCGAAGCCAAACGAATACTATATCGAGGGTGGCCGGCTAAGCCGGCCCATGGTTTGGCGAAGCCAAACTAATACTACATAGAGGGTGGCCGGCGAAGCCGGCCCATCGTTTGGAGAAGCCAAACGATGACTACATAGAGGGTGGCCGGCGAAGCCGGCCCATCGTTTGGCCAAGCCAAACGAATACTATACGGAGGGTAGCAGGCGAAGTTGACAATCGTTCGGCGAAGCGGAACAAATACTATACGGTGGGTGGCCGGCGAAGCCGGCCCATCGTTCGGCCAAGCCGACCGAATACAACGCGTGGTGAATGGAGGTGGGTCGGCGAAGCCGGCCCATCGTTTGGCGGAGCCGAACGAGTACTACGCATGGTGAATGGAGGTGGGTCGGCGAAGTCTGCCCATCGTTCGGCGGAGCCGAACGAGTACTACGCATGGTGAATGGAGGTGGGTCGGCGAAGTCTGCCCATCGTTCGGCGGAGCCAAACGAATACTTAGCGTGGTGAATGGAGGTGGGTCGGCGAAGCCGGCCCACCGTTCGGCGAAACCGAACGATTACTACGCATGGTGAATGGAGGTGGATCGGCGAAGTCTGCCCATCGTTTGGCGGAGCCAAACGAATACTACGCGTGGTGATTAGAGGTGGGTCGGCGAAGCCGGCAATCGTTCGGCGAAGCCGAACGAATACTACGCGTGGTGAATGGAGGTGGGTCGGCGAAGTCGGCCCATCGTTTGGCGGAGCCGAACGAATACTACGCGTGGTGAATGGAGGTGGGTCGGCGAAGCCGGCCCATCGTTCGGCGAAGCCGAACGAATACTATACGGAGGGTAGCAGGCGAAGCCGGCCCATCGTTCGGCGAAGCCGAACGAATACTACTACATGGGGGGTGGCCGGGGAAGCTGGCCTACCAGCCGATTCATGAAGCCAAACGAATACTACATCGAGGGTGGCCGGCGAAGCCGGCCCATGGTTTGGCGAAGCCAAACGAATACTACATAGAGGGTGGCCGGCGGAGCCGGCCCATCGTTTGGAGAAGCCAAACGATGACTACATAGAGGGTGGCCGGCGAAGCCGGCCCATCGTTTGGCCAAGCCAAACGAATACTATACGGAGGGTAGCAGGCGAAGCCGGCCAATCGTTCGGCGAAGCCGAACAAATACTATACGGTGGGTGGCCGGCGAAGCCGGCCCATCGTTCGGCCAAGCCGACCGAATACAACGCGTGGTGAATGGAGGTGGGTCGGCAAAGCCGGCCCATCATTTGGCGGAGCCAAACGAATACTACGCGTGGTGAATGGAGGTGGGTCGGCGAAACCGGCCCATCGTTCGGCGAAGCCGAACGAATACTACGCGTGGTGAATGGAGGTGGGTCGGCGAAGTCGGCCCATCGTTTGGCGGAGCCAAACGAATACTACGCGTGGTGAATGGAGGTGGGTCGGCGAAGCCGGCCCATCGTTCGGCGAAGCCGAACGAATACTACGCGTGGTGAATGGAGGTGGGTCGGCGAAGTCGGCCCATCGTTTGGCGGAGCCAAACGAATACTACGCGTGGTGATTAGAGGTGGGTCGGCGAAGCCGGCCCATCGTTCGGCGAAGCCGAACGAATACTACGCGTGGTGAATGGAGGTGGGTCGGCGAAGTCGGCCCATCGTTTGGCGGAGCCGAACGAATACTACGCGTGGTGAATGGAGTGTGGGTCGCGAAGCCGGCCCATCGTTCGGCGAAGCCGAACGAATACTATACGGAGGGTAGCAGGCGAAGTTGGCCCATCGTTCGGCGAAGCCGAACGAATACTACTACATGGAGGGTGGCCGGCGAAGTTGGCCCATCGTTTGGCGAAGCCAGAACGAATACTACATCGAGGGTGGCCGGCGAAGCCGGCCCATGGTTTGGCGAAGCCAAACGAATACTACATAGAGGGTGGCCGGCGGAGCCGGCCCATCGTTTGGAGAAGCCAAACGATGACTACATAGAGGGTGGCCGGCGAAGCCGGCCCATCGTTTGACCAAGCCAAACGAATACTATACGGAGGGTAGCAGGCGAAGCCGGCCAATCGTTCGGCGAAGCCGAACGAATACTATACGGTGGGTGGCCGGCGAAGCCGGCCCATCGTTCGGCCAAGCCGACCGAATACAACGCGTGGTGAATGGAGGTGGGTCGGCAAAGCCGGCCCATCATTTGGCGGAGCCAAACGAATACTACGCGTGGTGAATGGAGGTGGGTCGGCAAAGCCGGCCCATCATTTGGCGGAGCCAAACGAATACTATGCGTGGTGAATGGAGGTGGGTCGGCGAAGCCGGCCCATCGTTCGGCGAAGCCAAACGAATACTACGCGTGGTGATTAGAGGTGGGTCGGCGAAGTCGGCCCATCGTTTGGCGGAGCCGAACGAATACTACGCGTGGTGAATGGAGGTGGGTCGGCGAAGCCGGCCCATCGTTCGGCGAAGCCGAACGAATACTATACGGAGGGTAGCAGGCGAAGCCGGCCCATCGTTCGGCGAAGCCGAACGAATACTACTACATGGAGGGTGGCCGGCGAAGCCGGCCCATCGTTTGGCGAAGCCAAACGAATACTACATCGAGGGTGGCCGGCGAAGCCGGCCCATGGTTTGGCGAAGCCAAACGAATACTACATAGAGGGTGGCCGGCGGAGCCGGCCCATCGTTTGGAGAAGCCAAACGATGACTACATAGAGGGTGGCCGGCGAAGCCGGCCCATCGTTTGGCCAAGCCAAACGAATACTATACGGAGGGTAGCAGGCGAAGCCGGCCAATCGTTCGGCGAAGCCGAACGAATACTATACGGTGGGTGGCCGGCGAAGCCGGCCCATCGTTCGGCCAAGCCGACCGAATACAACGCGTGGTGAATGGAGGTGGGTCGGCAAAGCCGGCCCATCATTTGGCGGAGCCAAACGAATACTACGCGTGGTGAATGGAGGTGGGTCGGCAAAGCCGGCCCATCATTTGGCGGAGCCAAACGAATACTACGCGTGGTGAATGGAGGTGGGTCGGCGAAGCGGGCCCATCGTTCGGCGAAGCCGAACGAATACTACGCGTGGTGAATGGAGGTGGGTCGGCGAAGTCGGCCCATCGTTTGGCGGAGCCAAACGAATACTATGCGTGGTGAATGGAGGTGGGTCGGCGAAGCCGGCCCATCGTTCGGCGAAGCCAAACGAATACTACGCGTGGTGAATGGAGGTGGGTCGGCGAAGCCGGCCCATCGTTCGGCGAAGCCGAACGAATACTACGCGTGGTGAATGGAGGTGGGTCGGCGAAGTCGGCCCATCGTTTGGCGGAGCCAAACGAATACTACGCGTGGTGATTAGAGGTGGGTCGGCGAAGCCGGCCCATCGTTCGGCGAAGCCGAACGAATACTACGCGTGGTGAATGGAGGTGGGTCGGCGAAGCCGGCCCATCGTTCGGCGAAGCCGAACGAATACTATACGGAGGGTAGCAGGCGAAGCCGGCCCATCGTTCGGCGAAGCCGAACAAATACTACTACATGGAGGGTGGCCGGCGAAGCCGGCCCATCGTTTGGCGAAGCCAAACGAATACTACATCGAGGGTGGCCGGCGAAGCCGGCCCATGGTTTGGCGAAGCCAAACGAATACTACATAGAGGGTGGCCGGCGGAGCCGGCCCATCGTTTGGAGAAGCCAAACGATGACTACATAGAGGGTGGCCGGCGAAGCCGGCCCATCGTTTGGCCAAGCCAAACGAATACTATACGGAGGGTAGCAGGCGAAGCCGGCCAAACGTTCGGCGAAGCCGAACGAATACTATACGGTGGGTGGCCGGCGAAGCCGGCCCATCGTTCGGCCAAGCCGACCGAATACAACGCGTGGTGAATGGAGGTGGGTCGGCAAAGCCGGCCCATCATTTGGCGGAGCCAAACGAATACTACGCGTGGTGAATGGAGGTGGGTCGGCGAAACCGGCCCATCGTTCGGCGAAGCCGAACGAATACTACGCGTGGTGACTGGAGGTGGGTCGGCGAAGTCGGCCCATCGTTTGGCGGAGCCAAACGAATACTACGCGTGGTGAATGGAGGTGGGTCGGCGAAGTCGGCCCATCGTTTGGCGGAGCCGAACGAATACTACGCGTGGTGATTAGAGGTGGGTCGGCGAAGCCGGCCCATCGTTCGGCGAAGCCGAACGAATACTACGCGTGGTGATTGGAGGTGGGTCGGCGAAGCCGGCCCATCGTTTGGCGAAGCCGATTGAATACTACGCTTGGTGATTGGAGGTGGGTCGGCAAAGCCGGCCCATGGTTCGGCGAAGCCGGACGAATACTATACGGAGGGTAGCAGGCGAAGTTGGCCCATCGTTCGGCGAAGCCGAACGGATACTACTATTGGAGGGTGGCCGGCGACCCCGTCCCATCGTTTGGCGAAGCCAAAAGAATACTACATCGAGGGTGGCCGGCGAAGCCGGCCCATGGTTTGGCGAAGCCAAACGATTACTACATAGGGGGTGGCCGGCGGAGCCGGCCCATCGTTTGGAGAAGCCAAACGAGGACTACATAGAGGGTGGCCGGCGGAGGCGGCCCACCGTTTGGCCAAGCCAAACGAATACTATACGGAGGGGAGCAGGCGAAGTTGCCAATCGTTCGGCGAAGCCGACCGAATACTATCGGGTGGGAGGCCGGCGAAGCCGGCCCATCGTTCGGCCAAGCCGACCGAATACAACGCGTGGTGAATGGAGGTGGGTCGGCAAAGCCGGCCCATCATTTGGCGGAGCCAAACGAATACTACGCGTGGTGAATGGAGGTGGGTCGGCGAAATTGGCTCATCGTTCGGCGAAGCCGAACTAATACTACGCGTGGTGAATGGAGGTGGGTCGGCGAAGTCGGCCCTTCGTTTGGCGGAGCCAAACGAATACTACGCGTGGTGAATGGAGGTGGGTCGGCGAAGTTGGCCCATCGTTCGGCGAAGCCGAACGAATACTACGCGTGGTGATTGGAGGTCGGTCGGCGAAGTCGGCCCATCGTTTGGCGGAGCCAAACGAATACTACGCGTGGTGATTGGAGGTGGGTCGGGGAAGCCGGCCCATCGTTTGGCGAAGCCGAACGAATACTACGCGTGGTGAATGGAGGTGGGTCGGCGAAGTCGGTCCATCGTTTGGCGGAGCCGAACGAATACTACGCGTGGTGAATGGAGGTGGGTCGGCGAAGCCGGCCCATCGTTCGGCGAAGCCGAACGAATACTATATGGAGGGTAGCAGGCGAAGCCGGCCCATCGTTCGGCGAAGCCGAACGAATACTACTACATGGAGGGTGGCCGGCGAAGCCGGCCCATCGTTTGGCGAAGCCAAACGAATACTACATCGAGGGTGGCCGGCGAAGCCGGCCCATGGTTTGGCGAAGCCAAACGAATACTACATAGAGGGTGGCCGGCGGAGCCGGTCCATCGTTTGGCTAAGCCAAACGAATACTACAGGGAGGGTGGCCGGCGAAGCCGGCCCATAGTTTGGCGAAGCCAAACGATCACTACATAGAGGGTGACCGGCGAAGCCGGCCCATCGTTTGGCGAAGCCAGACGAATACTACATGAAGGGTGGCCGGCGAAGCCGGCGATTACTACATAGAGGGTGGCCGGCGAAGCCGGCCCATCGTTTGGCGAAGCCAAACGAATACTACATCGAGGGTGGCCGGCGAAGCCGGCCCATGGTTTGGCGAAGCCAAACTAATACTACATAGAGGGTGGCCGGCGAAGCCGGCCCATCGTTTGGCTCAGCCAAACGATGGGCCCTGGCTTCGCCAAACGATTACTACATAGAGGGTGGCCGGCGAAGCCGGCCCATCGTTTGGCGAAGCCAAACGAATACTACATCAAGGGTGGCCGGCGAAGTTGCCCCTCGTTTGGCGAAGCCAACCGAATACTATATCGAGGGTGGCCGGCGAAGCCGGCCCATGGTTTGGCGAAGCCAAACTAATACTACATAGAGGGTGGCCGGCGAAGCCGGCCCATCGTTTGGCTAAGCCAAACGAATACTACGTGGAGGGTGGCCGGCGAAGCCGGCCCATCGTTTGGAGAAGCCAAACGATGACTACATAGAGGGGGACCGGCGAAGGGCCCATCGTTTGGCCAAGCCAAACGAATACTATACGGAGGGTAGCAGGCGAAGTTGGCCACTCGTCCGGCGAAGCCGAACGAATACTATACGGTGGGTGGCCGGCGAAGCCGGCCCATCGTTCGGCCAAGCCGACCGAATACAACGCGTGGTGAATGGAGGTGGGTCGGCAAAGCCGGCCCATCATTTGGCGGAGCCAAACGAATACTACGCGTGGTGAATGGAGGTGGGTCGGCGAAGCCGGCCCATCGTTTGGCGAAGCCGAACGAATACTACGCGTGGTGAATGGAGGTGGGTCGGCGAAGTCGGCCCATCGTTTGGCGGAGCCAAACGAATACTACGCGTGGTGAATGGAGGTGGGTCGGCGAAGCGGCTCATCGTTCGGCGAAGCCGAACGAATACTACGCGTGGTGAATGGAGGTGGGTCGGCGAAGTCGGCCCATCGTTTGGCGGAGCCAAACGAATACTACGCGTGGTGATTAGAGGTGGGTCGGCGAAGCCGGCCCATCGTTCGGCGAAGCCGAACGAATACTACGCGTGGTCAATGGAGGTGGGTCGGCGAAGTCGGCCCATCGTTTGGCGGAGCCAAACGAATACTACGCGTGGTGAATGGAGGTGGGTCGGCGAAGTTGGCCTGAATCAGTTCGGCGAAGCCGAACGAATACTATACGGAGGGTAGCAGGCGAAGCCGGCCCATCGTTCGGCGAAGCCGAACGAATACTTCACAAAGGGTGGCCGGCGAAGCCGGCCTACCGTTCGGCGAAGCTGAACGAATACTACGCGTGGTGAATGGAGGTGGGTCGGCGAAGTCGGCCCATCGTTTGGCGGAGCCAAACGAATACTACGCGTGGTGAATGGAGGTGGGTCGGCGAAGCCGGCCCATCGTTCGGCGAAGCCGAACGAATACTACGCGTGGTGAATGGAGGTGGGTCGGCGAAGTCGGCCCATCGTTTGGCGGAGCCAAACGAATACTACGCGTGGTGAAGGGAGGTGGGCCGGCGAAGCCGGCCCCTCGTTCGGCGAAGCCGAACGAATACTACGCGTGGTGAATGGAGGTGGGTCGGCGAAGTCGGCCCATCGTTTGGCGGAGCCAAACGAATACTACGCGTGGTGATTAGAGGTGGGTCGGCGAAGCCGGCCCATCGTTCGGCGAAGCCGAACGAATACTACGCGTGGTGATTAGAGGTGGGTCGGCGAAGCCGGCCCATTGTTCGGCGAAGCCGAACGAATACTACGCGTGGTCAATGGAGGTGGGTCGGCGAAGTCGGCCCATCGTTTGGCTAAGCCAAACGAATACTACGTGGAGGGTGGCCGGCGAAGCCGGCCCATCGTTTGGAGAAGCCAAACGATGACTACATAGAGGGTGGCCGGCGAAGCCGGCCCATCGTTGGGCCAAGCCAAACGAATACTATACGGAGGGTAGCAGGCGAAGCCGGCCAATCGTTCGGCGAAGCCGAACAAATACTATACGGTGGGTGGCCGGCGAAGCCGGCCCATCGTTCGGCCAAGCCGACCGAATACAACGCGTGGTGAATGGAGGTGGGTCGGCAAAGCCGGCCCATCATTTGGCGGAGCCAAACGAATACTACGCGTGGTGAATGGAGGTGGGTCGGCGAAGCTGGCTCATCGTTCGGCGAAGCCGAACGAATACTACGCGTGGTGAATGGAGGTGGGTCGGCGAAGTCGGCCCATCGTTTGGCGGAGCCAAACGAATACTACGCGTGGTGAATGGAGGTGGGTCGGCGAAGTTGGCCCATCGTTCGGCGAAGCCGAACGAATACTACGCGTGGTGAATGGAGGTGGGTCGGCGAAGTCGGCCCATCGTTTGGCGGAGCCAAACGAATACTACGCGTGGTGATTAGAGGTGGGTCGGCGAAGTTGGCCCATCGTTCGGCGAAGCCGAACGAATACTACGCGTGGTCAATGGAGGTGGGTCGGCGAAGTCGGCCCATCGTTTGGCGGAGCCAAACGAATACTACGCGTGGTGAATGGAGGTGGGTCGGCGAAGTTGGCCCATCGTTCGGCGAAGCCGAACGAATACTATACGGAGGGTAGCAGGCGAAGTTGGCTCATCGTTCGGCGAAGCCGAACGAATACTTCATTAAAGGGTGGCCGGCGAAGCCGGCCTACCGTTCGGCGAAGCTGAACGAATACTACGCGTGGTGAATGGAGGTGGGTCGGCGAAGTCGGCCCATCGTTTGCCGGAGCCAAACGAATACTACGCGTGGTGGAATGGAGTGTGGGTCGGCGAAGCTGGCTCCATCGTTCGGCGAAGCCGAACGAATACTACGCGTGGTGAATGGAGGTGGGTCGGCGAAGTCGGCCCATCGTTTGGCGGAGCCAAACGAATACTACGCGTGGTGAATGGAGGTGGGTCGGCGAAGCTGGCTCATCGTTCGGCGAAGCCGAACGAATACTACGCGTGGTGAATGGAGGTGGGTCGGCGAAGTCGGCCCATCGTTTGGCGGAGCCAAACGAATACTACGCGTGGTGATTAGAGGTGGGTCGGCGAAGCTGGCTCCATCGTTCGGCGAAGCCGAACGAATACTACGCGTGGTCAATGGAGGTGGGTCGGCGAAGTCGGCCCATCGTTTGGCGGAGCCAAACGAATACTACGCGTGGTGAATGGAGGTGGGTCGGCGAAGTTGGCCCATCGTTCGGCGAAGCCGAACGAATACTATACGGAGGGTAGCAGGCGAAGCCGGCCCATCGTTCGGCGAAGCCGAACGAATACTTCACAAAGGGTGGCCGGCGAAGCCGGCCTACCGTTCGGCGAAGCTGAACGAATACTATACGGTGGGTGGCCGGCGAAGCCTGCTCGCTGCGAGGATGCAAATGACACGTACCGATCTTGCGTGTCGCCACCTAAGAGCGCAGCATGTTTGGAGAATTGAAAACATTGAGCAGTTAAAAGGCTTTTTGACGTCATGTTTGTTTGCTTGCTTGACCATTTTTCAAAAAGGACAACTATACTACTGTCGTCGTGGTATTCGGTCTTTGGAACGGCGCTGGCCACATGGTTGTAGACGTACTGGTCTATTCACGTTGCTTTCACAAGCATGTTTAGGAGCTTGTACCGTACATTAGGGAGTGAAATTTATTGTTCCTTAGCGTGCGTATGTGGAGCTGGGATACAAACAGTGTGAGTGTGGGATAGTTGAGTAGCAGCATACGCGCACACGCGCGCGATACACCTTAGTGATTTTGACTCTGAAACAGAGGGTTTGCTGCCTCCAAGTCAAGTGGCTGCCCCGGGCTAGGGACCCGAAGGGTTACTAGTAATAATAATAATAATAATAATAATAATAATAATAATAATAATAATAATAATAATAATAATAATAATAATAATAATAATAGTAATAGTAATAATAATAATAATAATAATAATAATAATAATATTAATAATAACAATAATAACAATAATAAAAATAATAATGATTATTATTATTAGAATAATAATAATAACAATAACAGTATTAATAATAATAACAATAATAATAATTTATTGCGTAGTTTAGGACATACGTACGATATAAAGAAAAAAAAACAAATAGGGAGCACATAAATCGCAGTGCTATTCAGAAAGAATCTTTATTCTTTGCTAAATACTTGAACTCCTGAAAAATTGAGGGATAGCTTATAACCCATGCCCCAAGAACACGTATGCAGATCCCGCTCGGCAAGCAAATGCTGAAGGCTCTAAATTCGATTTTGATTTTCTATCGGGAATTTTCACTGGATCACCAGGAGTCCGTGATGGTAATAAAGTGTAGAATTGCGAAACATCAATTTTCATAATCCTTAAGATCCTCTTCGATACCATACATGCATCTCTCTTTTTTTATCGGCGCGAATCGAAACTACTCAGTTTCAAGGAATTGTTTCTTACTCTAGCTCGGGATATCCTCGAATGTGCAAGTCCAAATGTACGAATGAACAGTTTTCTCGTGTAACTGTTTTGCACTTTCTCAATCAGTGCAGTACCCTTCTTTTTGAACGGACAAAACACGGTTGTTCCAGTTCCGGCCAATGATCTGACATACGTTTTGTATGCCTTCAAAAGAACCTCCTTAGCCTTTTTGCAAAGACTTTTGAAAATCTGAAACGTTCGCGATTGTGTCTCTCTAGCTATCATTTTTAGATGCTTAGAAAAGTCCAACTTGTCATTATAATAAGATCTCTGACATTGAGATCTGTGCCCCGTCGTTCGCAGCCATCCCCCCGTAGCAGACCATACTGTAAAACCAGGCTGATAACAAATAAAAGAATGAAGATCTCAATCAAAATCCATAGCGTGTCTCGTCCCTATTGAGACCGAAAACTCTGTGTGCAGAGGGAATGGGAGCCGGTTTCGGGGGGGGGGGGCGGGGTGAATGAATGCTTGATTTTTCTCGCCTATTCTTGAGAGTTGAGTTCCCGCGTTTGGCAGGGTGGCTAGACGCGGCAGCAGAACCATACTATGAAATTTTGCCCACCAGCTTGGAATATGCCTCAAGGACATTAAATATGAAAGCTTGGTGTTTGAATGGTTTTTGGATTATTTCCTAATGTACATAAATTTCTGTTGGGTAGCCCCGTGATTGCGTTGCTGTGGTTGCTGTGGTTGAGTGTTGTCCAGCACCCAATTAGAGAGTGACAACGCTGGGGTGGTAGTAATTGGGGGTGTTAAACGCGATTTAACAGGTGTTAAGTTCGCGTTAAACGCGAGTTTAACCACAACAGAATCTGAGCAGGATTCCTAATAGTTGGGAGAGAATTCGCTCTAGTTTCACCCTAACATCCCTCAGTGGTAGGCATTTGTTACACTTTTAATGAAAACGCCTCGAAAAAGCGACAATTGTAACCTTTGTTACGAAAAATAGCGATTCCAAAACGTTTTCAGGTCTGTTTTTTTCTCTAAAATTCCCACATGTGGCATCCTCGCGGTAAGTTCGCGTTTAACATACTCTCGCAGACAGCACGGAAATAGTGCTGTTATGCGAGAGGAACTGGCGGTTAACGAAAAACTCCTCCCGAGGAGTTTTTGGATGCGGTTAGCAAGATACAGTAGGACCAGATTTGACCATCTATACTGAGGGCAAGTACGAGTTATATTAATGCAGAGGGTTGAGGAAGTTTGATAGCACTGTTAGCCATTTTGATTCTGGACGTCAGCCCATCTTTAAAACTGAAAGGTGTTTCAAGGGATAGTCTTTTAACGGCTTCCGCCAGGGAAACGGGCGATGAGGGATCAAAAACAAAGCAGAGATCATTGCTGAAACACGTTGGCCGTCTTCTTTGGTGGCACTAATCAATTCCTCCCAATCAGCTGTTAATTTTTCGGCGAGCGCCGACACTTCTCTCCTTTTTTTTCTATTTTCGCTCTGAATTTCTTGCGCTTTGCTGTTTTCAGGTTATTTTCCTCCTCACAATTCATTGCTTATCCTAGGCTTCAATGGGTGTGTAAATAAATAATTGTTTGCTCGCTTTTTGGAAGGATTTCCATAACTTTTTAGTGCCAAAAAATGAAAATTTCCCAAGCCACTTTAGTAATGTTTAATCACCATTAGTCGGGGCGTATCGGGCTAGTTTTGTGGGAAAGAAATGCGAACTTGTTTCTAAAACCAACTGTATTTGTTCTCCTTTTTCTGCAAGATTCGAATACTCCCCTTTCATTGCCAGATCAGTGCCATCGTGGCCTCTTTTTTTTTTGAGGGTCCGCGACGCACTTGCTTTGGTGTATTGGTAGAGTCACTCGAAGTGTTTCAAATTCTTGCCTTGAAATATGTGCACAAAATCTATTCCTTGCATGATGCGCATATGAGTGTGTAACAGTGTTTCTATATATTTTCAGCACTAACTGCGGGCGGGGGATTAGTTTCATTCTGAGAAGACGGCAAACACTTCACAAATCAACTGCATCAATGACCGAAACCACACCATTACCCCAATCGGACGCCAGACTTCAGTTGCACGCTCCCAAAAAAACACTTGAATTTATTTTCAAGAACGAAAATAGACCATCTAGTTTATCATCATTCTTATAGGTTTTTAACTATCCATTTCAGTTGAATACAGGACATTTTTTGAATTTGTGCATTACTCGACGAGTTTCGGAATGTCTTTTCCGCACCTAGCGTTACCTTTCCAAGAATACCTTGTAAATAATTCGTCCAGAAATTTTCAAATTTTCGTTCGCTCGAAATTTCCTTTGGAGAAATTTTTTGTTTTTCAAAAAAACTTTTGTTCGAAAAAAAACGTCAACAAAGTTACTACAAATGCAAACTTCTGTCAGATCACACGCATTTGATTGATTGATTGGGCCAATGATTAACCTAACATGTCTTTTCGAGAGTGGTCCTGAAAACTCACTGAGCTCATAAAAAATTACGAGAATTAGGATTTCCAAGGAAAATTTAAAAAATTGCGTTCTGATCGTGTTTCGAACAAGCGAAATATTACGAAGTTCCCTTTGAATGCTCTTCCTAATGAATAAAATAAATAGCATTACTTGTACAATCTTTCCGATCCCTCGTCTTTCCACCGTAAACGTCGTTCGTGTCCAAGTGTAGAAAATACTCATGCGGAAGAAGACCACGCAGAATGTATTTGTAAGCGGAGGGCAGCTTTCGTTAAACCGGCAACAAACCGTGGAACCTATGTCGCGGTTCCCTCCGGAACCCTCCGGAACATCTATGGAAACCCCACGGACCAATAATAACCACGTTTTGTGAGATGTTCGAGAAAATCGAAATTATCGATCGGTACCTATCGATAACGTGTAAGGCAAATAATGCCCAAATCGAGTTACCACCACTTTTCAAGGGTCACCACTCACAACCTTTTTCCTTGCTGCTCTGCGGCATCTTCGTTGCCGACCAGGAGGTGGCGGTTTGTTCGTGTTAATTTGGCGGCTCTACTGCATTTAATTCGCGGTATGTTGGCGACTTGGAGGTGGCGGTTTATTTGCGGTTAACACACCATTTACTACCACCCCTGGTTGGGCCTGCTGAGCGTTGTGCCATAAATTCCACTCAGCATCTAATGCTAACAAATCTGCTGTCCTACAAATATCATATTCCATATCATAGTCTTGTCCTGGGGCGTGTGTACTGGTTTGTTGGTACCTGCTCGTTGGTGCCCCTGCTTTCACTAGACCCAGCAGACGTTTAAGTATACCCATACATTGCATAAAGGTGCTGCCGTCCAGCACACTAAGACCTTTGGTTCATAACGCATAAGGATCCGTACCTAGGAGTTCATGGAGTCTTTGGCCACAAGCCACAATTTCGCAACCATGAACTGTCCATGGCTGTCGAGTGATATAAAAAAAATGCGCTATCCAGACTTCTGAGCTATTTCCATGCACCGTTTGCTGCTTTGCAGGGAACCTGCCTCGAGGATTAACCCGTCATCAACGTCGGAGGATATATAATCTACTGCGACAAAGCTGATGGTAAGAGAGTGGGAGGCTTAGCAGTAGCTGTAGGGAAGGACTTCAATGGTATGGTCAAGAAATTCGGCTCACCTCTTTTCGGAATGCATTCGTACGACTGCGGGATCCCAGTGGACTCAATCTGTGGATAGTGAGCGCTCATGAGCCCACTGACACCGCCGAGGACAATTCGAAGGATGCGTTTTATAAGGAACTCAATACGTTGCTGGCCAGGATACCTTGTCAACATGATGTTGTCGTGGGAATTGACGCAAATGCGAAGATGGGACTTGATCAGGAATCCGAAGTACTTGGTGAATGGTTCTACTCAGTGGAGCAAACGTCGGACAATGGCTTTCGCCTTGTCGACTTGTGTGAACGCAGCGATCTGATTATTGCATCGACATTCAAGAGGAATCATCGCCGCCATCAGCTTACGTGGCAGGGACCAACCCCGCTATCTCCAGAAGAGCAGCGGAAGCGGAAGATGACAACTTTGAAACTACAGCTTGACTATGTCCTGACGAGGAATATTCCAGTATCGGGCATTTGAAGATCTAGAGCTGTGTGGATGTCGCATTCGATAAGGATCACCGTCCTGTTCTGTTGAGCTTCACTGCGAAGATTCATAAGAGGAAGCCAGGGTTCAGTTTCCAGAGGATTGACATGACAAGTCTAAGAGATTAAGAATTCAGAAGAGAACTCCGACGACGCGTTTCTATTCACATCGGAGTACGGACAACGTAGAAACTTTGCGACGCGGGTTGTTTCATCAAGTGCATCCAAGACGCCTCGGAAGAGGCTTTCCCGTTTGTACAGCCTAGGAAGAAGTCTCAGCGAAAAAAAAACGTCTTCTTTCAACAAGGTGTGTGCTGTCCAAACTGGAGGAAACTACGTGGAGGAGAAGCGTCTGAGAAGGAAGTTGGGTCGGCAGCACTGTGGAGTTTAAGAAAGCTTGGAAGGAGAAGAATTCGAGGATAGCCTACACATTGCTGCGACAGTAGAGCGGTAAGGTAAAGAGATGTTCTCCTGTTTTGAACACTACCAATGAATTCGCAGTAGGTGATGCGACGCTTCAAATATATAAGGATAACTTCAGTTCACAACTAAATCGTTCAGCGCCATCAGTACCTGAGCTCCCGCATGTTCAGAGAGCACATTACGATGTCAGTGAGGAACCGCCGACTGAGTCCGAAGGTCGGGATGGTGTTCGGAAGAAGAAGAGTGGAAAGGCATGTAGAGATGACAACAGCACTGCTGGACGCTTAAAGGCAGTGTCCACGATAAAAACCATGTTCGTTTTTTGGTGGAGATCGGCTGATGCAGGGCCTAGTGCAACCCTAACGTTGAAAAAACTAAGAAAAATGAGCTCGAAACGGTCCCCTACGGCCCCAAAGTTGGACACCCGTCAGCTCGTCACCCCCAGATGCACTTTCCACGCCCACCGACGTGAACAAATGAAAGCTCGAGATCGTGAGATGAGCGATGATTTCCAGTCATTAGCCTCGTTCTTCCCTTCATTCTCAAGTTCTCTCCTTACTCAGGTCAGCTCGCATACCTGGGCTGCAAAAGACGGAAGTTACAAGCCTCGGACAACTCGTCCACCATGTTTCCTTAGCTTAATTTTTGAGGGACCATAACTCCGTTCCTAGAAGGTCTTGTACGATTCCAAAAACATCATTCGAATCAGAATGGGACCGTCTTCAAGATAGGCGAAAAAGCAGAAAAACGATTCTTATCGTGAACACTGCCTTTAAAGGTCTCGAATCTCGTTCTCGAAGTCTCGGTGTGACACACTAAGTTGGCAGATGCTGGAGAGGATAGGGTTGAAGAAAGCAGCGAAAACTAGCCAGAAATCAATAACAACGGCTTTGAAAGCTATCCCTTTTCGCCTACCTATCCCGGTCCTCCCCCCAATCGGACGAGCTTGTGGCGCCGCACACATTTCGATGGCAAATTGCCAAGCAACTCTGCCGCGATTGGCATGATCGATTCGCGCAGATTTCGCGATTAGGGCGCGCTTGCCGAAATCAGCAGGGCCCATGATTCTCGTCAACGCCCTGAATTTAGAAACCTTTATTTTGACTTATTCTGGACGTTTTTCTTCGCTGTTTCTTCACTATTAGTTACCTCACGACCAAACGATCCCATTTTTGGGTCGAACTCGAGTGCGATATTCATCGTAAACACTGCCTTTAAAGCTCTTCCTCCGTCTGGGAATCGTGAAATGACCAACACCGTCTGTGCCGTATGGATGAGCGAAAGAATACCCGATTCGTGGAGGCATGCAATCATCGTACCTCTTCACAAGAAGCTATCCGTGAAGGTTTTAGAACGTACCATTCTCGATCATTCAAACTTCGTGAGGAAACGACCAGAGATGAAGAAGCCGGTTTTCGACGTGGGAGATCGACCGTCGACAAAGTGTTCGTCGTGAGAAGAGTAACTGAATCGTAGCAGCGGCAGTCGGAGTCGATACAGCTTGCTTTTTTGGATTTTCCAGCCGCATGCGACTCTCCACATCGTGATCGAGCCGATGGAGTCGTGGAAAAGTATGGCTTCTAATACCATCTGTGAGGCGTCTATAATGTGAAAAGCACGGAGAGCCGGCAATTTCCGTTGTTACTGCCACGAATAAAAAGAGGGGAAGGAGAAGCTGCGTACGGTCCACAGCGAATGCTTCAAGCTTCTCTCCCTCCACTTGTGCGATAAAGGGTATTTTGCGAGAAATATATTATAGGGCTTAGGTATAATACTGCGATCATGGCAAACTTCATTAGAGGCTCCTTAATTTACTTATCTGGGTGTAGGCCTTATTATCTATTGTACTTCTAGTTGCTTGTTTGCCTTGTCATCCTCTTGAGAGCCTTATTCGGTACTTCTATGTCTTAATGTCTACTAATGCACCTTATTACCCTTGTGATGCTGTATATTATGTTGCTTCTTAGCATGGTTTGATTACTCAAGTTTGAGATTCAATAAAACGTCAACTTTACCGCGTGACAGCAAACGTGAAGCAACAGTGTGGTCCATCTTGGTATGTTCGGTTAATCAGGACATGAGCAAATGAACAGCAGCAGCAGCTCGTACACCTTTGAGATTCACGTCAGCTTTCAAGGTGCAAACAGTAGTAAGGCAAAGAGCTGTAGAGGAAACATTTCTTTCCAACTTGGCCAAGGATGACATCATGCACAGAGTTGCTAAACAGTCTTCTACGGGTGTAATACTAACACCATCAGGACGCTCCCTTGTAGAACTGTGGTACGCCGACAACAATGTGCTATGTGCTGAAAACAACACAAAACTGCAACCTCGTTTCAAAGTATGCCGCATCCTATGAGCTTCGCATTGGTTCCGATAAAGGAAGATGTGGTCCCTCAAAGACCTTCAACGGGAGTTTGTGTGGACTGACAACGTATCGAACTTGTGGATGCTTTCCGTTATTTGGGCTGTTTGCTGAAGAATGATGGTGGTTATGCACCGGATATCCAACAACAATGTGCGAAAGCTACATGGTAGCGCAGTCCGCTCCTTCTTCTTCTTCTTGTCAGCCATGAACAGAGCATCGCATCAGAGGCGTAGGAAGTTAGCCACTTCAAACGGTCTGTACCATAGATCTCGAGCAGATAACATTGTAGGTCTGGCGGGACATGAAAATAGATGCAATGAATCATGTCCAGCACATTTACAATCAGGGCATCTATCAGGGACTGACTGATCAATCCGATGGGCGTGGGCCTTTAGGTATGTGGAGTGACCGCATCGCAGACCAGCGAGAAATGTTCGGGTGCGCCTCGGGAGATCGGCTTCGCTGTCGTCGACTCATGGGGGTATGCCGCCATAAATCGAGTTGGGCTGAGCATCAGATAGGTACTCCGCCACAAAGAGCGTATGCTCAGCCATCTGGAGTCTTCTGCGGGAGAGCTCGGATGTAGCTCAGTGTTGTTTATCGACATCAGACAGGGAAGCATTGAGCGGCGTGCGTATGTTTCTTGGTTGGGGCCGGACGACAGAAGACGGTAGTTTGGATGGGTCGGGCTCTTGACAATACTTATGAGAAACTGCTGAGACTGGAGTAGGCAGTGCTGTTTTACGGGGAGTAGGCCGGTTTCCTGATGAAGATGCGAAATAGGCGTCGACTTGTGACATCCAGTAATAAGCCTGAGGGCAGTATTCTGTGCTCTCTGCAACTTGCACCAAGAGGATTCAGAGATATGTCTGGTCCAAATAGGGGCGCCATATTCCAAGACCGGCTGCCCCATGGCTCTATAAGTCGTACGTAGTACTTCTTTCGTGCTGCCCCACGAGGTTCCAGCCAAAGCGCGAAGAATGTTGTTGCGCGAGTTGGCAGCGGCAGCTCGTATACGCGTGTTCTCATGGAATCGTAAAGAGGGGTCCAGGAAAATTCCCAATAGTCGAGGATGCATAGACAATGGCAGCTCGTGACCATCCCAGACGACTTTGGGATGTAGTCGATGTTCGATAGTAGCTGTCGTACATAGTGTAGCACTTGATTTGGAGGCAGAGACAGTCGGCGACTTTGATTTAAGATATACTGCCAGGGTCCGTAAGTAGTCATTCATGGCAGCAGTGGCTCGATCGATAACTGAGTCCGTGCAAACGATTGTGATGTCATCGGCGTACAGACACAGATGAGTACCAGTTGGTGGCTCAGGAATATCAGACAGAAATAGCGAAAACTGGCTCGGGGATAACACCCCGCCTTGCGGGACACCGGCTTTCAAAGGGACCGAAGACGATAGATGTTCGTCGAACCTCACACGAATGGACCGGTTTTTGATAAAGCTATTAATACATCTTTTAGACCAACAGGGCATATCCGATTCTAGTATGGATTTCGATAGAAGCGGGATACTGACGCTATCAAACGCAGCCGTGAGATCAATGGCAACGACGAGGCTTCTTCCAGCCGGAGTCTTGCAATTGAATCCAGCAATGATATGCTCGGTGATTGACGTCAGGGCAGTGATGGTGGAATGCTCCTTCTTGAAACCATGCTGGTGAGTGTTGTGCTGCAACGCCTTTTCGAGTAGCGGATTGACGACTTTTTTGGCAAGCTTGGCAAGGGGAGAGAGAAGGGTTTTTTGGGGCGGTGGGAGGCAGCCTTACCCGACGGTTTGCCTGGCTTGGCGATGGGGATGACGACAGCTTGTTTCCAGCGGGCCGGAATAACACCAGAGCTGAATGACGAATGAATAAGATCAGAGAGCAGTTCGTAATAGGGATCAGGAAAATGCTTGAGATGAACAGCCGAAATCCCGTCGGGTCCCTCAGCCCGCGAATTTTTTATCGATTTGATGACCTTGTCGATGGCGGAAGGAGAGGTAGCAGGGATATCCAGTCGACTGAGCTTCCTGATTGCTCGCATTGTTCGTCTGTGTTGCTTATCCCGAGGCGATGACGCAGATGTAAATAGTTTGCCGAGCAGACAAGCAGCTTTGTATCCGTGATCGAATCTTTCAGACGGAAATTCGAGTATGTTGCGATCAGTGCTCATCTTTTTGCCTGAGAGCTGTTTCAAGGTGTTCCAAGCTTTTCTGGCATCCACGGAAAAATCGATCGACTCGGTGAGCTCTTTCCAGCGTTGCTGCTTGTGTTGATTTAGCAATGCGGTGATGTTTTTCGACAGCTGTTGTACCGTTGGATCATTGGGGTCCGATCTTCGTTTGTCGTCTTTCGTAGTGATCAGTTCAAGCACTTCACTGGGCACGTTTGGGTGAAAAGTCCTTACACGTCCAGTAGGAATAGCAGCTTTGAAAGCACGTCCTATGGCATCGACAATGAACTTCTCCTTGTCGTAGACTGGGCCGTTCCACGGGTAGCTGGCCACCTGGCTGAGAAACACCTCTTTGAATAGGTCCCAGTTAGCCTTACGATAATTAGAATAGGACTTACAGCGAGAGCCAGAGAACGGAGCAAGCAAACTATTAAGTGACAGATCCAATGACGTAATAATGGGAAGATGATCACTGGCCAGCGCCACATCGGTAGACCAGTTACAGGAGATAGCTAGCGAGGATGATACAAAGGTGATATCGGGTGAGGAGGGTCTGCCCACCGCTGGAAGACGAGTGGGAGAATCCTCATTGATAGGCACAAGATCACAATCATCAGCGAATAACTCAATGAGCTCACCTCTATTGTCAGGCTCTAGAGGAGAGAACCACGAAGGAGAATGAGCATTGAAATCACCAGCTACTACAACCGAACTAGATGACAAGGCAGTATGAACAGTGTGTAAGTAATTTGAGGGGTCAAACGCATTGGGACAGGATGTTGTGGGGGGGGGGGGTATATAGACATTGACAATATCAAGGGGGCCACTTTGTAATACAATATGAACTCCAAGGCATTCAACAACATCATCATTGGGAAGAGCAATAATGTGAGAAGGAATGGATGATTTTACAAACGTTGAAACACCACCGCCATGGGAAGTACGTGGAATATGATAGGATAAATAGCCGGGGAGACGGGGGGAGAGAGGAGGAAGATGTGCTAAGCTTGGTCTCCTGCAGGAGAATGACATCAGGTTGAGTGCGATCTACATACACTGTGAGTTCAGCAAGTTTGGCACGCAGGCCATTTATATTGAGTTGATAAATGCTTAGACAATGTTGGGGAACCTTAGGGGGATTCACAGAGCAAGACATACAACAGTAAGCATGAGTGTAGTCATCATAGCTGGACAATCCTGAACATTTGAGGTGCACCCAGCCAAGGCAACCACCACATTGAATGCTTGCGTGTTGGGCAGATAGCCCGCAGTGGCGGCAGGGATATCGTGGTGACTTGCTGTGCGGTCCCGGATTCCTCTCGACGCCAGCTCGTAGAAGTAGAATACAGAGGAGTGCAGCAGCCAGCCATCTACACTCCCAATACGAAAAAACTCCACATGGAGTGATTGATGTTCGTTTGATGAGCCTCCATACGTCGACTCGACAGATCCACCACGCGTAGGTTGAACATCTTGGATCCAGTCCGCTCCTCCACGTCGATGCCACTGGAAACTTCTCGATTCTGTCGAGGTGAAGTGAACGCAGACTTTGGTGTTCAGACCAGGGCGTTTCGCCTCTGTGACATGTCGGCCGATGATCATCCCTGTCACACCGCACGCAATGGTGCTTGAAGGATGTTAATACAACGGCGTCCGCGGTAACCGGCGGCCACCCACGGAGCCCGGTGAGTGGTGAAAGTATGCTAGGGTCTCCGGTGCAGGGACGGCTCCGGAGGGCAAACATGCTAGTCCGTAAGTTCTTTGACGTTTCCAAGACTCGCTTCGCAACGCTGAATGTCGGCGCGTAGTCAGGCCGCTCGAGCGAAATGGCTGTTGCTCTGGAGCGTAGACGGATTGACATCTGTACGGTGCAAGAGACGAGATGGTCGGGTAGTGAGTTCAAGGACATTATTATGACAGTCCTAGGACCTCGGACGGCGTTTGCGTTGTGGTGTCTAAATGCTTCTAAGACTCAATTGCAGAAGTAAATCGTTTTGACGATTGTTAGATGAAGATAGTCATCGTGGGTGAGGAACAACGAGTCCATTTCTTCTCAGGGTATGTTCCGTAGACCGGTTGTTTTGAGCAAGTGAAAAATGATTTCTGGATGATGCTCGATCAGAAGACCGCCGAGGTGCCACCAGAAAAATTGTATTGTCGTTGCGGGTGATATGAATGGCCACGTCGGAAAAACGAGCCAAGGCTATGGATGCCGCAGAGGGTTCGCTTACGGCCCAAGGAACACGGATGGCGAGCACATTCTCGACTACGCCGGCTCCCATGACCTCGTCATTGTGACCACAAAGCTCCGAAAGCGGCAGTACCACCTTGTTACTCATTACAGTGGCGACAGCATGACGCAGATTGACTTTGTCCTTGTTTGGCGTCGCGACGAGAAGATAGTCATAGATGCGAAGATCGTGCTGTACGAGACAGTCGCTACGCAACATCGACCGCTTATCGGCACGATGAGCATTATGCCGGAATGGTGCGGACCACCTCGAATAAGGTGGTGGCGTCTGAAGGAGAGGGAAGCCGCCGTCATCTCAAGTGTTCGGTCACCAGCAGTCACGACTGTGTGCGAATCTTGACAGAAGGCAGTCAAATCGATGATTGATTCTGAAACTCTGGTCTAAACTCGGGGGTGACGAAGCCCGACAAGATTGATAAAGAAGCGTGGATTTGGACAGATGAAGCGACTGATGGTTCAAGAAAAGAAGAAAATGTACCACACTTTTTTTGCCAATCTGACGGCCAATCAGGCAGAAATACCGTCATGCGAAGAAGTCTGCCAAGAGGGCCGTTGCGAGAGCCCAAGGCGGCGCATTATGGAGAGCTGTATGAGAAGATGGATATGCGTGACGGTGAACGTCTCGTGTACTGACTCACGAAGTCCCGCCAGCGTGATACCGAAGACATCGAGAAGTTCCACGGTGTTAAAGGCAAAGTCCACGATAAAAATCGTTTTCGAGTTTCCACCAGAAAACGAAGGTTTAGAGTCTGACTGTTTCATCAGTCGAGAAAGAATCATGAAAAACGTTGCAAAACATCCAAAATCAGCTCTTCTTCTTGAAAGCCACATTTCAAGAGTGGATGAGTTTTGCGGGCATTGGCCGGAACTAGACAGCGTGCGCAAATGCGCCCCAATGCTAGAACTCAGCCGCGCTCGCGCTCCAATGCCAATGTAGAAGCGGATCAAACTGTTCCTCGGAAAACTCGACCGCGAGCGGAAGGACTAGCGCGAGCGGACTTCGGAGCCGTATGGAGCTCTTTCGGGCTCGTTTTTGTTCGTTCTTTCGACCCCAGTGCTCCAATGAGACCCCGAACTTTCGATTTCCGGCCAAAAACCGAGGACGAAGTTAATCGTGGACACTGCCTTTAATGACGATAATGATCAGTTGCTTAAAGGCAGCAGACAAGCTCGAAAAAGTTGTTGAGATAACTACGCTACTTGGAGCGGATTGTATGGTCCCTAGTAGAACGCCCACGTGGTTGGAGACGAAAACGAGTCAAAACTACTAAATTTGAGCAAAGCAAATCAAAAAATTTCGTCAGCCCCACCCACGAGCTTCGCCAACACCGACCCCCTCAATATACGAATATGGTCACTTCGGCTGGATTCTGAAGCTTCCAACGTGGTGAGAGTTCTCGTACAGGCTGTAAGTCTATCAGCTTTGCTACCTGAAACGTTTTGTCGTTAGTATCAGCTGTTTCAACCGCTCAGGCATAATTTGTCCAATTTTACCCCATAACAAAAACAGCCGTTATTCCTGTATTTGCATGCAGTTTTCGTCGGTTTTTTCGTTGATTTCCCATACTACCAGCTTCAGACCTCTGATTGATACCATTTTTGAGCGTGTCTGCTGCCCTTAAAGGCAGTGTTCACGATGAAAGTCGTTTTTCTGTTTTTCCGCCTATCTTGAAAACAGTCCCATGCTGATTTCAATGATGTCCCTGGAATCGTACAAGACCCCCTGGAAACGGAGTTATGGCTCCTCGGGATTCAGCTAGGAAGCATTGTGGACAAGTTGTCCGAGGCTTGTAACTCCCGTTTTTTGCAGCCGATGTGTGCAAGCTGACCTGAATAAAGCGAGACGTTGAGAATGAAGGGAAGAACGGGGCCTTTGATCGGAAACCATCGCTCATCTCACCAAGAATTCAGGGAAACTGTTATAGGACGTGGGCGGAGTGGCCCAATGGATTGACTGGCCCACGAGATTTTCACCCACTTAAAGGCAGTGTCCACGATAAAAAACCATGTCTGATTTTTTGGTGGAGATCGGCAGCTGCGGGGCCTAGCGGAACCCTAACGTTGAAAAAACTAAGAAAATTGAGCTTGGAACGGTCCCCTACGGCCCCAAAGTTGGACACCCGTCAGCTCTTCACACCCAGATGCACTTTCCACGCCCACCGACGTGAACAAATGAATGCTCGAGATCGTGAGATGAGCGATGATTTGCAATCATTAGCCCCGTTCTTCCCTTCATTCTCAACTTTTCTCTTTACTCAGGTCAGCTCGCATACATCGGCTGCAAAAGACGGAAGTTACAAGCCTCGGACAACTCGTCCACCATTTTTCCTTTGCTCAACCTTTGAGGGACCATAACTCCGTTCCCAGAAGGTCTTGTACGATTCCAAAAACATGATTGGAATCAGCATGGGACCATCTTCAAGATAGGCGGAGAAGCAGAAAGACGATTCTTATCGTGAACACTGCCTTTAACGGCAGTTTTTCGTCGCACTTCCGTTCTTAATCTTCTTAGAGGGACCCAAAGCTTACGTTTTGGCCAGAAAAACGTGCAACTTTTTCTCCGTGAACACTGCCTTTAAGGACCGTGGTAAGGTGATGAGGAGATGACGCGACTACTCTAAGAAAATATCACCGAAAGATTTCCCCCAACCCGCCTACCCCTGAACACCCACCCACAAGCGGTCCTGTCCAGCCTATCACCACCAAAGAAATGAAGATGGCGTTGGGACCAGGGGTGTGCGGCAAAGGAATTTCAAATTTCGGCAAACGGCAACAGAAAACCCCAAAAAGTGCCGGCAAACGGCAAAACGGCAAACGGCAAAATCTGTTTTGTGCTATAATACACCAACATTTGCGTACAAGGAAGGGTTGCCAACTTCAGATGAAGTTTTGAGATGCAATTTTAATATGCTCTAGGGGGAGGACAGTGTTCCAGTATCTCATGTTCAGAATCTGCTAAATGCCTCAGGCAGTCTCTAAAACGGTGAAAATCTGATCAAGGCCAGAACGGTTCGGCCGATGCGAGTAGAGCCGATTTAATGATTGCATTACTTTTAGATGCGTTCAGAATAGATGTAGAAAATTTTGGTGCACTGATTCTGTTTAGATCAGAAATTATGCATTGCTTTCCAAATTCTGATCTATTCTGAGCTTACACTCAGGTAATTCAATTGTTAAATCGGCTCTACTCCCTTCGGCCAAGCCGTTCTGGCCTTCTTCAAATTTGGACCTTTTTAGGAACGGCCTGAGGCATTTAGCAGGTTCTGAGTTTGGAATTTTGGAACACTGTCCTCCCCATAGAACATAGTAAAAGTGTATCCCGAAACTCCATCTGATGTAGGCAACCCTTCCTTGTTGATCATGCTGTATTTTCATGCAATATCTGCCAGTTACTATGAGCCTGATGTTTCAGTAGCCTTTACAGGAAGAAAAATCCTATATATCAGAAGATACTTGGAAGCCTCAGGTAATCAGAAGTTACTACCAAGATCAACAAGGCTGTAGGCTTCTCTATCGCCGGCGATAATTCTGTTAATTCCTCTCCATTTGAAGTTTCCGTACAATTCAGTGCTAGAAATTCAAAAGATGGGCGTCTTCTTGAGCAGTGCAAAGTGTGACAGGACCGCAAAGGATTTTCTGAAAGGGGCCTGCGGCCAGCGCGTCCCAGCCTAGTCGATCCGGGGACGATCAGCAAACCGTAAGCAACCTTGGTGCGATGGGAGTGTGCGCCGAGCCAAGGACTGTGGACGATACTGGTACAACAATCAGGTGCGAATAGAAGGGTGAATACGCGATGATTGATCGGGATTGATGGCGAAAGACAGTTCACACCCCGATCTGCAGCGCGCGGCTTAGGCTATAACCGGAGTCACAATTTTTTACGGTTAGTAGCAAGTAGTAAGCTCAAAGATTTCAATTTCGCCCACTGAGAACTACCATTGGATGGTTACCCTTGTGAGGCTACAGGAATGGAGTGAAACTAGTCTAGTTGAATGCAGCGCTCACGGTAAAAGCAGGCTTCGAATTTTCGAATCGAGAGCTCCGAGGGGCATGTTGATCGAATACACAGAATGAGGGCGTTTGACTGGTAGATGCGACGGAAGTCCGCTGCGCTCACTTCGTCGCTGGAGCGCCGCGCGTACAGTGCTCTAGCCAGCTGGACTGCTCTTGGGCTCTTCCCTTTCTGCGTATTCGGCCTACAAGCTGGCACGAGGCCAGTTACAGCAACAATGTCGGCTAGAAACAAGCAATAAAACTCAAAATAATAAGGTCTCAAAACTTGAGTGTGGTTTACCCGCCCAACTCACCTCCCCTGTGGCTACCGAGGAAGTGGGTGGAGTGAGTACACAACGTTCATCTTTCGGGCCGTATATTGCTATTGGTTGCTCGTTTTTAGCCGGTTTCCCACATTGTTGTTGCAATGGGCCTCGAACCCTCGGATTTCTAGTGAAAAGTTGAATGCTGTTCTAATCGTTGACTTCAAAGATTTTTCATTTTTTCATCTTTACACCATTTCCTAGCAAAACCAGCTCTGTCATCAAAGGCAGTGTTCACGACAGAAATCGTTTTTCTGTTTCCCCGCCTATCTTAAAAACGGCTACATGCTAATTCCAATGATGTCTCTGAAATCGTACAAGACCTTCTGGGAACGGAGTTGTGGTCCCTCAAAGATTGAGCTACGGAAGCATGGTGGACGAGTTGTCCAAGGCTTGTAAATTCCGCCTTTGCAGCCGATGTATGCGAGCTGACCTGAGTAAAGAGAGAAGTTGAGAATGAAGGGAAGAACGGGGCTATTGATCGGAAACCATCGCTCATCTCACGATCTCGAGCATTCATTTGTTCACGTCGGTGGGCGTGTGTTGCGCTTTTGGGGTTTGCCTTGCGCTCGAAGTGGCAACTTCGGGCTCTTTTGGAGCTTTTCCTGGCTCGTTTTCATGCTTTCTTTCGACGACAAAGTTACAGTGTGCCCCTCCACTACCCATTCCTAGTGGAAACTGAAACACATTTTTCATCGTGAACACTGCCTCTAAGTCAACCTTTCATTTCAGCTAATGATCTCGAAGTCGAAGATGTTATTGACCACTGCCTTTAATGACCGCTGTTAATATTGTTCAACTTTTAAAAAGCCAGACAAAGTGTCTGCAGAATTTATAATTTCCCTGTCCCAATTAATACCATCAGCCTCAACCGACGATAAGTGGGCCTATATACACGAGTTCTCCACTGGTTCATATGTCTAAATAAGGCTGCTTCTGCGCTACAGCTTTGACTTGGTTTTGTAATCTTAGAACTTGCAGTAATCGGTATGCCTCTGAGAAGGGGTTTTTTGCTTTTTTGGCATTCTTAAAGGGTTCAGAATTTGATGATTAAATAATGACATCTGGAGGCTCCCGAACAATTTAGAGCTCGAACGAACTCCTCTGATTACCCAGTCGCGATGTTTTCATAAGTTAGCAATTGAGAGGGTACATTGAATCAGCCGGAACCAGAAGCTGGAACTAGTCAAAATGATTATTTGTAGCAGCTCCAATTCGCTGACCAACACAGAGACTGCGATGGGGGCAAATCCTCTTGTTTTTACGAACTTTTGCCGAAAATTTGCCGTTTTAGACGAAAATTTCGGCAAACGGCAACGGCAACGGCAAACCTCAAAAATGGCCGGCAAACAGCAAACGGCAATCGGCAAACGGCAATCGCCGCACACCCCTAGTTGGGACGTATGAGGCCTGCAAAGAAGACGTGGCCAGACGATCTGGCGGCTGAGATGTGTAAGTCACGATGCTGGTATTCCTGAGGGTGGCTTCCGCAGTTCTTCAGAGAGGTCGTTCTAAAAAAGAAAGCGCCCAAAGACTGGCAGCGAAGCACGACCATACCGATATGGAAGAAGAAATGCGGACCACGCCCAATACGTTTGCTGTCTCACACCATGAAATTATTTGAACGCATCATCGATCGTCGAATTCGTGAAATTGTCGAGATCACAGACAATCAGTATTGCTTTCTTACCAACTGTGGCACGACGGACGCCATCGACGCTACGCAACTACTGATCGAGAAGCACCGAGAGAAACAGAAGCCAATACATCTTGCTTTTCTCGATTTGGAGAAGGCGGTTGATGGAGTACCGCGTGGAGTGATCTGGATTGCATTGCGGCTGCACGGCGTTCCAGAGGAGCTCATAGACTGGGTTAAGTTTCTCTACACTTATCCAAAAGGTAGGGTCCAAACTGCTGGGGGTCTTTGGGAGAGTTTCCCATCTCCGTTGGCGTCTTCAAATACCTTGGTTCGACCATCACATATGACTGTAGTCTAGAGGTCAACACTTGGATCAGTGCTCCGTGGTTGAAATCGCGTACAACGACTGGAGTTCTATGCGACAGGAAGATTCCCGATTGTCTGATGTCGAAGATTTACCAAAATGTCGTCCGGTCTGTCGCGCTGTATGCAGCAGAGTGCCGGCCTGCCATCAGAGAGGTTTAGCGAAGCTCCGGTGTAATGAAGACGAAAATGCTGCGCTGGACAGCGGCTGTCACTCGCTTGGGCCACGTCATGAACGACGACATCCGGAATCGTTTTGGTGTCGCTCCGATTGCCGAGAAAGTAAGGGCACGTTCTGGAAGGGGCACCGTTTGGGAGGCTGGGATCAACCTTGACGTGCCTGGAAAAGCCCCGAAGGACGGTCAAGAAGAAGAAGAAGAAAAGAAGAAGAAGAAGAAGAAGAAGAAGAAGAAGAAGAAGAAGAAGAAGAAGAAGAAGAAGAAGAAGAAGAAGAAGAAGAAGAAGAAGAAGAAGAAGAAGAAGAAGAAGAAGAAGAAGAAGAAGAAAAAGAAGAAAAGAAATTAGATTAGATTAGATTAGATTTATTACGACATATGAGACATCGTGAGAAGAAAAAAGAAAAAGAACACTAAATTACAATAATATGTACTAAGCAACCGCGAAAGGATCACACGATATGCAACAGGGAAATGCAGAGTGAAAAAAATCCGTTCCAATTATTTGCTTTCTGAGAAACCTGTGAACCACGTAACACTATCTGCTGAGCAACCTCGCTTCAGCAAAACGCTTAAAACCCAAAAATGTTTCAACATGTGCAGTGTTCTGCATCAACTGGCCGTCAACAGTGGCGGCTCCAATAGCAAAGGCATGAGCTGCTATGTTAGATCGCGCTCTAGCAGTGAAAACTTTATACTGTTCACAGTTGTTCACAGTTCACAGAGTACAGTTCAAATGCGAAAGCTACATCTGCATTTGATTCTCTAGCCAAGTGTCAGTGGTCTACCCCCATCGCGAAGCAAACATCATGATGTACGGATCGGAGAGGTGTGCAGCACCGAAGAAGTAGTTGGAAAGGTGGGATTGCACGGAGAGGAAGTTTTTTATGCGTTTGCTTGGATCTTGTTGGCCGCGTGTACAGTGCTTTGCAAAATTATATGACATACCCCAATTTCCTAGGTTCCGAAGCCGCGTGAATTGAGGGGACAAACCGCTAATGCCAATCGATGTTGCACCCTAGAAAACCCCTGGGTATGATTTTTCATGAAATTGGGGCAACTAGTAGAAAACTGGCGACGAAAATTGAAAAAAAATGGCCGTTGCAAAATTATATGGAGTATGTAGCTGACGTTCACGCTGAAACTTCGATTTTAGACTCCCTATATCAAATCGTTCATGGTAAGAACTATCAGGAACATGTGAACGCCCCTTTCAATCTGCGCCCATTCGCATGGAACGACCAGTTTAAAGGCACAATACACCCTCAGACATGATTTTTGCGATTTGTATTTGATTGTGTAGTAGACCCCACCTATATAGCACGTGCCAACTGCGAGATCTCAATTCCTCCAAATAAGCGAGATATAAACGACCACCACAGGCCCGACTTCCTTCGCTCACCACCACGGGCCACATCCCCTACCAGATTTTCGAACTCGATAGCTGCTAGATGGATGAATGAATTCTCGTCAAGTCGTCGTTCTTCAGTCCATTGCCGGATTGTCTCCTTATCGTGGCTCGCTCTCGCGCAACGATTGCGATTGAAGAGAAGTACAGGCCTGAGACATTTCGTTTATCAATTTTTCACCTTCCAATTATAAGCTTTTTTGAGAAGCCATAGCTCTGTTCATGGGGTGTCTTAGACGATTTCCGAGATACCATTGTGATCAGCGTGTGACTCTCTCCGGAATCAGCATAGAAACCAAAAAATAATTCTCTGGGTGGCCTGTGCCTTAAAAGGCAGTGGTCGCGATCAAATATGCTTGTCGTCTTTTTCTCTCTAAACCCTTTTCTGAGTCTCGGGTAGTAGGACCTATGAGAAAAAATTGCGAAAAAACCACTATTTTGGGCGAAATTTAAAGCCTGAACTTTCTTGTCTTTTCATGGTGGACGAGCCCACTCCACATCATCGGGATCGATGGCCTCTTATATCAAGAACATCAGCTGGCTTGCAATTGAATTCCGATCAATGAACCTTCGAATTTATGTACACATCTAGTCAAAAACATTGACTGGAGTGCTTTCTTTCATTGCTCAACTGTTTTTATTAGGTAAATTTGCATTTATTTCGTCCTCTGAATGCCGATGATTTTTGACTGCTCGGCATGAGACTGCTCGGCATGAAACTGCGATCTTTTTCGTCGGCGCTCTGCACGTGTGCACGGACTGGCTTCTTTGGGCCCTAGGAACTCTAATAATAGACCGTTTTTCATCGCGCTGCCTTCATAGATTTTCCGCTGTTTTCGATCTAAGCCGATTTTTGTAGTTTCTTCGATAACGTTTCCATCGTGACCACTGCCTTTAAGCGGATATACCCTCTCGCATTGTCTGCTCTGGATGTAGACTCAACGCCCAACAATACCTCACACGTTTTCCACAGAGTTGAAGTCCTGCAAGCCGGCCGGCCGATCTGGGAAATTGGCATGATCGGCCTGAACCCAGGCCTGCATCGTCCTACTGTGAAGAAGTCAAGGCGGAAGGGGACTAGAAAGAACTGGAAATGATTTTCCGACACATTCTGATAACTTGTGAAGTTCTTGGGTGATGTTTCAGAAACCTGGTCCCCATTGCCACGCCATCTGAAAAAATGGGTAAGTAGAATAGAATTCATCAGGCGTGTTCCGATTGAACTTGCTTTAGACCGATGAAAAAGGATTTCGAAGGATCCACATAAGGATCCGAACTCATCCTGCAGTAGGGACTTTGGGGTGAAAAAGAATAATGTGTCGACCCTGATTCAGGTGGTGTGGCAAGCTGGACCATATTTTTGCGACATGACACGAACTTCACAGATTATCAGAATGCGAAGGAAAATTATTTCCAGCTCTTTCCAGTCCATATCCGCTTTCACTTCTTGTCAGTAGGTCGACGCAGGCTTGATTTCAGGCCGATCATGCCAATTTACCAAGAACGGCCGGCCGGCTCGCAGGACCTTAAAGGCACAGGACACCCAAAAAATTAATTTCCAGATTTTATGCTTATCTTGGAAAGAGTCACACGCTGATCACAGCGTTATCTCCAAAATCGTCCAAGACCCCCTTTGAACAGAGTTATAGATCTTAAAATATGCCTAGATTTTGAGGGTGAAAATTTGGTGGACGAGTTGTCTCAGGCCTGTATTTCTCTTCATTCGCAATCGTTGCGCGAGAGCGAGCCAGAATAAGGAGACAGTCCTGCAATGGATTGAAGAACGGCGATTTGTTGAGAATTCATCCATCCATCCAGCCGATATAGAGGTCGAAAATCCGGAAGGGGGTTGGGCCTGTGGTGGTGAGCGAAGGGGGTCGGGCCTGTGGTGGTCGCTTATATCTCGGTTATTTGGAGGAATTGAGATCTCGCATTTGGCTCTTGTTATACAGGGGGGGTCTTCTACATAATTACATGAAAATCTCAAAATTCATATCTGAGGGTGTACTGTGCCTTTAACCCTGTGAAAAACGTTCGAGGCATTCTCGTGCGTTGAGTCTACATCCAGAGCAGAGAATACGCGCGCCTGGCTCCGCTTAAACTAGCACCGTTCTGACTGAATGGGTGCGGATTGCCGGGGAAGTCCTCAAAAAGGCTGGGTTGAAACATCCCAAACTGAGTTTTCGAAGTGATTTTACGGGATGACAAATCTGAAGACTATTGGCGTGATGTTCTCGGTGGCTCTTACTATGAACGAACTGATACAGAGGGTCTAGAATCGAAATTTTCGCGAGAACGTCAGCTATGTCATATAATTTTGCAACGGTCGCTTTTGACGATTTCCGTAGCCAGATTTCCACTAGTTGCTCAAATTTCATTGAGAATCTACCAAAGGGTTTTCGAGGGTGCTGCATCGATTGGCGTTTACCGTTTGCCTCTTTGATTGGCGCGAAGTTCGGAGCCGCAGAAATCGGGGTATGTCATATAATTTTGCAACGCAGTGTATGCCATAACGAAGATCTTTAGAAGGAAATCGTTGCAGTACATCAACGCTTGACACGAGGGAGGTGCCAGCACCTCCCAGCGCAATCTCAAGCAGCAATGGAAAGTCGACTTCGACTGTTTGGGCATATACTAAGAAGAACGCCGGATCGTCTCGTACAACACGCTCTAAGAATGCTTCCAAATCCTGTCGGGAAACGGCCACCTGGACGTAGGCAAAAGTTCTAGACGGATGTGGTTAGAGAGGTTTCGAAGTCACCTGGCATCGAAAATATGTTCAGGTGCAATGTTTTATTCCGCAGGAAATTGAAAAGTGACAGTTGGATGGAAGGTGTTCAAATTGTGGCTGAAGACCGTCAAAAATGGACACGGTTGACTACTAGGACGACACACCTCGATGGCGAAAGCCAGTGGGCTAATTCAAAGTCAGTAGAAATCGCGCAATCATTCTCTCAGAAAAAGGAAAACATATTACATGTAATGTAAAAGACCCAAATAAATATACATGTAATATAAATTGGCTAATGTATATTACCTGCAATTTATCTTGACCGATGTATGTTACATGTGATATATCGGCCCCTCGCTCGCAGGCCAAATGTCGCAAGTAATATGTTTTTGATGATAAAAACATAATACTTGTAACATAAGAGACGATTACAATATACTTGTAATGCATCTCCGTCAATGTAAGTTACATGTGAATTATCTCTACTCAAGTAAATTACATGTAGTATACGTGTAACATAATTCAAATATCCCCAGCAACTGAGAGCCCATGTTGAACACCTCTTCTAAACCTGCACAGCATACGGGCCGCCTCATACCTTGACGATGAGCGCAGGTTCATTGAATTGATATTCGACAGGGTGGTCACTCGCCCTTCCGAGTCGTTGATCTCTCGCTCCCCATGACTCGTTTTATTCGTGAGGAGGATTAGAGTTAGCGACATGCAATAGTTTAGAAGCAAGCTTGAACCCACTGCTTCCTGTATGAAGCTGTGGAATCTAAGCCTGCTGCTCCAGTTATGGAGCAGCAAGCTTTAAGCTCCTGGGATGTCCAAGAGGGCTCAAAACATGCTGATTCGTATCTGGAGCAGTAGCCTAGAACTTGCAGCTCCATTCCTTGATGCATCGAGCTTAAACTTGCAGCTCTAATTAAGTTACATGACATATAATTGTATGTTATAATTGTATGTTACATGTAATATAAGTGTAGGTTACATGCGATATAAAGGTAATATACTTGAATGTCTAAAGTATCTTACACTTTATATTACATGTAACTTGTTTTCATTTTTCTAAACTAGTCTGATGAATGGACGGGGCTGCGACAATAGGTCACCCCGCGCAAATCGAAGCCCCATTTTTCAGCGAGATCGCAAATCCCGCACGGCCAGCCGCCTGGTCCATGCGTCAGACTAAAATGAAAACAGAAACCATAAGTCATTCATGTAATAGCTCGTGCCGTAACGCTGAGCATCAGTACGGAGCAATTTTAATTTATTCATACACGCAAAAAAAAATTGGAAATTTCACGGTCCAAGAAACAGGTGGTGGACCGTAATGGGAATGGGTTTTGGCAGCTCTTGGTATATAGATATTCTGCCACGCGGTAATACGCTCAGGAATTTCGGTGACCATGGTCAATTTGAGCGCGCGGATTGTGCGTTGAAGACTTTTCTGATAGCTCCTAGCAGTTACAGTCTGTTTCACCTAAATTACTATTGTATGAATTTCATTGAGATGACCTTGAACTTGCAGAGGACGAGCTTCAACGGCTTCTCGATTATTTGAGCACACAGATGAGATTGGTTGAAAAGGCAATAGGATCAACAAGATTGAAGAGGGGCTCACCTATATCGGCCTCGCTACCAAATAGGTGGGTTTCATTGCGAAATGAGCATACAAGTCGAATAATCTTTGAAAAACTCTCGATTCGAAAGGCTTGGTACGCTCTCGCGGAATCGATACAAATAGTGATGGATGCTCATATCTTCGCGCAGCCTTTATCAGAAAACTTAAATCAATGAAAGACAGAAAAACGAAGTGAAACAAAACGAGCCAAAATGAGCGCATCTGAGCAACCCTGATTCCCTAAGACGTAAAACCCCTCCCACTTGCTTTTGCGCAACCGTGCTTTCTTGGTACAAGCACCCTTAAGTTTCTTCCTCAGTGATTGTTGTTTAGACTCGTTTTTACGACCTCAACGGCTTAAACGTTCCGACAAGGTCCTAGTTATACAGCGGTAGAATGAAAATGTGTCGCGATGACATCACAACAGCGTATCAAGCAACATAGAAATTTGCGATGTGTTGCGCGCACGCCGCAGTGCGTAACAGCAAAGCGGGAGCGCTTTTGAAGTGTAATTGGTCCAAAGGATCCATCTTCCGTGGATAATTATTGTTACTGCGAAAATATTCTTGTACTCTATTCCTGTTCTCATTGCAGAGCTGCTCATTCTATTTTTGTATTGTTTTCACAAATTTGACTCTATGAAATTATCAGCTGTAATTCGGCAAGCATCCAGTCGGCTAGGACTCGCGACGACGAAAGGTTACGATGCACGGACTTTACAACTGCTCGGGGCGGTTTCCCGTCGCGTTCTTCTGTGTAGAGCAGTTCCTTTTGAAGTGCGTAATTGAACTTTGTAACCTCGTAAATCGTAATTTTTCAATTTCCTCGTAACTCGTAAATCGTAATTTGTAATTCGTGACTGATAATGAGTAATGAGCCCACACATGACCCAAACTTCAATCGTTGTCTAAACTCTTCAGCACTTGAGTAATGGGGTTCGATGTCGAAAGAAATGTGAAGTTGGGTTTCAAAATAACACTGTTTTGAGCAGCACTTGGAGAAATTTTCAGTATACCTACAGAAGAAATTTTGGGTATACTTACACTTGGCACGGAACGTTCTGATACTTTGCGTTCCCTATTGAAAGTTGGCGCTAACTCAGTGCAGGCATGTTATGTTTTTCTCTCGTGGCTTAATTGCCTATGAGTTACGGAAAGTTCAGCATCGGTTGGTGAATTCTAACTGCAGTGTCCGCATATTCTACGTTAATTCTCTCTACAGCACCAGCATATTCTACGCAAATTCTCGTTAGAGCACTCCGTCGATCGACCCACCCAGTCCTGATCCATACTATAAAGACTACCTCAGCCGCCTTCAACCGCTTCGCCGTTTCTTCCCGATGGCCTACAGGTTCCCAGTGGTCAAAGTTATCCTTGCCAAGGTCTTCCAGAGGGCGACACGGCATCACCCTCCACGATCAGCCACAGAATGTCCAGGAATTACTCCTTGAGTAGACTGGGCCAACAGTGTTCGAACGGCATCCCTGCGTTTCGCGTAGCCAGCTCGGGTTTAAGATTACATTTCAACACGGGATGTCGCTAAGTCCGTGGATCCGCGCTACAAAATTATAGCGAGAATATACGGGTTTAGCGTCAGAGAGATCAATGTTTCGAATGTAGCCTTCGTTTTTGCGTAGAATACGCGTAGATTTTGCACTCTTGTACCGTCGACATAAGAATATGCGGGTTTTAGCTATCGTAGCTAAAGCCCGTAAATTCTCGCTGAATGGAATTAGGCGGCGTTACAGGCCGCGCTCTCGGAGGCATCTAGCTACGCGTTAGCAGAGTAGTTTTCAGCTTTGTGATCACCTAGGAAGCCGTGAACAACTGCAACGAAACTGCTTCAAACCGCTCTCTCCGTCCTGTTCAACAGCTTTGCGAATTCCTCACATTTTACGATCTTCTTGATCTGTGGTCCGATGAATATACCAGAGTCGTTGCCAAGGACAGTGTAACGAAAACATGATGGGGGACTACATATGGGTGCAACTTCGAGAGAGTGATTCACACTACAATCGTTAATCTAGAAAATTTACACATATAAAGTATATGGACTGGTGCTGAGCGGTGGTACTCTTAACGCTCCTTCTCTGATCTCTCTGCAATACGTGGACTGGATCTTTTGCGACTACTTGAATTGGACTTGAGGACTACGCGGCACTCCCATAGACGGGGAGTGAGTTGAATTGGTGTTCATCGAAGTAATCGTCACTATTAACGGTGATTCGTTTTGAGTTGTGTCCTGTAACACGGCCACGTTTCCCATTTCTCGTCTATTCCAGTCATGAGTGGCCGTGAAGATTCAACCCGTGTGGATCAATACGGTCTTGTGGAGAGGCTTAGCGACGTGGTTGCGGACGAGACAGTGCCCGGTTACGTAAGATTAATGGTAGAGCTTCTGATGGAAACGAAGCATGAGCTTGCTGAGGTCAACAGAACGAACAATGCCATCCTCGAGGAGAATAGGAAGTTGAGGGAGGAGAATTTCGCTTTGAAACAGAGAATTGATAGCTTGCTATCCAGCAACAGTTCTGATTCTCGCGTTTCGCCTGTTAGTGATGTTCGTCCTATTTCTGCTCCTGTTGTTCCTGCTAATATTGAGAATGACAACGATCTCAAGCGTTCTATTGTCATATCCGAGGTTCCAGAAAGCGATGCCAGTAGCTAATATAAAAGATTGAGTCATAATGGTAATTTCACTAACACTATTCTTGACTATCTTAGGGTTGATTGCTTTCCCAGCAATTTGTATCGTATGGGTCAGTCTAGTCCTAGACTCCAGAAAGTAGTCCTACCTACGAGACGTTTCCAGAAAGAAACCACCAGACGGGCTCCACGCAAGCGATTTTTCTCTCACAGGGGGGTGTACATACGTCAGTCGCTCACTTGGGAAGAGAGAAATCGTAGACGAGAAGAACTCAGAAAAATGAAAAAATGTTCTATGTAATATAAAGTGTAAGATAATTGAGACATTCAAGTATATTACCTTTATATCGCATGTAACCTACACTTATATTACATGTAACTTATGTGAGATGAGATCACTTATGTAACTTATGTAACTTATGTGTAACTCATGTAACTTATGTGAGATGTAACATACACTTATATTTCATGTAACTTAATTAGAGCTGCAAGTTGAAGCTCGATGCTTTGAGGGTTGGAGCTGCAAGTTCCAGGCTACTGCTTCATGTACGAATCAGCAAGGCTCTCTTGGACATCCCAGGAGCTTAAAGCTCGCTGCTCCAGTACTGAAGCAGCAAGCTTGGATCCCAAAGCTTCATACAAGAAGCTGTGGGTTTAAAGGCAGTGTTCACGATAATCTTCAAATTTCAGATTATTGGCTATATTAATCAAGTGGCCCCCGGGTAGAACTAAAATGACGAGGAAATCAAGAAAAACGCACCAGAAGTACACGAAATCCTTAAGTATCACCCCGCCTCTTATGTATCACAGGAAGTATTTGTTGTGACAATGAAATATTTTGTGGACCCGTACATAATTTGCAAATCTCTACTCTCTATTACTCCGTTCCTTCCTTGGGGACCTAAATAATCCTGCTTTGCATATCCATGGAGAATAAAATATCTTCTATTTTTCACGGGCCAATTTTCCACGGGTGACAACCGACATGAACATGTTCATCCAACCGGACAACTAGTCCATGTTATAGTAAAATGACACTGAAATACGACGTTTCAATGCGTTTCTCGCCGTTTCTCCTTAATTTTGGTAACACTTGGAGGCCAACGCATTGTTTTATGTGGAAAACTCGGGGACGAAAATCATCGTGAACACTGCCTTTAAATCGTGAATCCGAATTGAGGAAATTGATTTTCACTGGATTGACGATAACATGCACCAAAGACTATTGCATCACACAATACCATGAAAATCGTGCTGGGGCAGAGGTTAGTCGTGCAGGAACCACGTGCTTTCAGCACTATTGATCTTCGTGTTGTGTGATGCAGCGGCGGTTGTCCGCAAAAGAGGACCGGAATTTCGCTCTGTTAACGACTGTATGCATATGCTCGCCACCACGAAAGCCCTGAAGCTCATCCCTTTTTTTCACCTCAATTAATACAACTCATAACTAATTTTAAAAGCGTAGAAACTTCACATTCACACGCATCAAAGTTAAGAAAAATACTTTATTTAATTACAGCTTCAATGCAACAACAAATGTTACATGACTGGATCAAAGATCTTGAAAAACAGCCGCAGTAGCCCGGAGCTCCAACCACAGCTAAGGAAGTCGTTTGCAGCGGCAACCTTAAGCATGTATGATTAAAAGCTCATGTGAAATGTATCACAACTTGAATATGAACCACTACAAAGACGACATATACTCTCTGTATTGTTAATTCACGGTCACGCCGATGATAATGTTCAAAGGAAGCATACATGTTTGCAGAAGTGGTTAGTTAAGGTCCCCAAGGAAGGAACGGAGTAATAGAGAGTAGAGAATTGCAAATTACGGGTCCACAAAAGATTTCATTGTCACAGCGAATAGTTCCTGTCAGAGTAAAGAGGCGGGGTGAGAGAAGAGGGTTTCGCGCCCTTCTGGTGCGTTTTTCTTGATTTCCTCGTCATTTTAGTTCTACCGGGGGTCCACTTGATTAATATAGCGAATAATCTGAAATTTGAAGATTATCGCGAACACAGCCTTTAAGCCCACAGCTGCTTGTATGAAGCTTTGGAATCCAAGCTTGCTGCTTCAGTTCTAAAGCGGCGAGCTTTAAGCTCCTGGGATGTCCAAGAAAGCTTAAAGCTTGCTGATTCGTACCTGAAGCAGTAGCCTGGAACTTGCAGCTCCAACAATCAAAGCATCGAGCTTCAACTTGCAGCTCTAATCAAGTTACATGGAATATAAGTGTATGTTACATCTCACATAAGTGTATGTTACATGTAATATAAGTGTAAGTTACATGCGATTTGAAGGTAATATACTTGAATGTCTCAAGTATCTTACACTTCATATTACATGTAACATTTTTTCATTTTTCTGAGTTCTTCTCGTCTAAGATTTCTCTCTTCCCAAGTGAGCGACTGACGTATGTACACCTCCTTGTGGAAGAAAAATCGCTTGGGCGGAGCCCGTCTGATGGTTTCTTTCTGGAAACGTGTCGTAGGTAGGACTACTTTCTAGAGTCCAGGACTAGACTGACCCATACGATACAAATTGCTGGGAAAGCATTCAACACCAAGATAGCCAAGAATAGTGTTAGTGAAATTAACATTATGACTCAATCTTTTATATTAGCTACTGGCATCGCTTTCTGGAACCCCGGATATGACAATAGAACGCTTAAGATCGTTGTCATTCTCAGTATTAGCAGGAACAACAGGAGCAGAAATAGGACGATTATCACTAACAGGCAAAACGCAAGAATCAGAACTATTGCTGGATAGCGAGCTATCAATTCTCTGTTTCAAAGCAGAATTCTCCTCCCTCAACATCCTATTCTCCTCGAGGATAGCATTGTTCGTTCTGTTGACCTCCGCAAGCTCACGCTTCGTTTCCATCAGAAGCTCCACCATTAATCTTCCGTAACCGGGCACTGTCTCTTCCGCAACCACGTCGCTAAGCCTCTCCGCAAGACCGTATTGATCCACACGGGTTGAATCTTGACGGCCACTCATGACTGGAATAGACGGAAAACGGGAAACGTGGCCGTGTTACAGGACACAACTCAAAACGAATCACCGTTAATAGTGACGATTACTTCGATGAACACCAATTCAACTCACTCCCCGTCTATGGGAGTGCCGCGTAGTCCTCAAGTCCAATTCAAGTAGTCGCAAAAGACCCAGTCCACGTATTGCAGAGAGATCAGAGGAGGAGCGTTAATAGTACCACCGCTCAGCACCAGCCCATATACTTTATATGTGTAGATTTTCTGGATTAACGATTGTAGTGTGAATCACTCTCTCGAGGTTGCACCCATATGTAGTCCCCCATCATGTTTTCGTTACACTGTCCTTGGCAACGACTCTAGTATATTCATCGGACCACAGATCAGGAAGATCGTAAAATGTGAGGATTTCGCAAAGCTGTTGAACAGGACGGAAGGAGCGGTTTGAAGCAGTTTCGTTGCAGTTGTAAACGGCTTCCTAGGTGATCACAAAGCTGAAATGTACTCTGCGAACGCGTAGCTAGATGCCTCCGGGGGCGCGGCCTGTAACGCCGCCTAATTCCATTCAGCGAGAATTTACGGGCTTTAGCTACGATAGCTAAAACCCGCATATTCTTGTGTCAGAGGGGTGCAAATTTGACGCAGAAATGAAGGCTAGATTCGAAACATTGATCTTCCTGTCGCTAAATTCTTAGATTCTCGCTATAATTTAGTAGCGAGAATCCACGGACTTAGCGACATCACGTGTTGAAATGTAATCTTTAACCCGAGCTGGCTACGCGAAACGCAGGGATGCCGTCCGAACACTGTTGGCCCAGTCTACTCAAGGAGTAATTCCTGGACATTCTGTGGCTGATCGTGGAGGGTGATGCCGTGTCGCCCTCTGGAAGACCTTGGCAAGGATAACTTTGACCACTGGGAACCTGTAGGCCATCGGGAAGAAACGGCGAAGCGGTTGAAGGCGGCTGAGGTAGTCTTTATAGTATGGATCAGGACTGGGTGGGTCGATCGATCGAGTGCTCTAACAAGAATTCGCGTAGAATATGCGGGTGCTGCTGAGAGAATTAACGTAGAATATGCAGACACTGCAGCTAAAATTCACCAACCGATGCTGAACTTTCCGTAACTTACGTGAATTCTCGTGTCAAAATTAGACAAGATGCCTCCGAAACCCTGGGCATCTCCGGTTTCCGTGTGAGGCATCTACCTACGCGCTGGGAGAGTATGTGGAGTTGGTGCCGACTCTCATAAAGAATTACGCCAAAAAGGGATGCAGAATGTCTCTGAAAGTCCATATTCTCGATTCTCACCACGACGAATTCGAGGATAACATGGGCGCTTACTCCGAGGAGCAAGGCGAACCCTTTTATCAAGATGGACTTTGAACTTCGTTACCAAGGGCAGTATACGGAAACGTGGGGGACTACATTTGGGTGCAACTTCGAGAGAGTGATCCCCAGTACAACCGTAAATCTAGGAAATCTACACTAATCTAAACCTTGTAGAGTGGTTTACGAGTGTGTTTGTCTATTTCTTGTGCATCTTTTGTTTTTGCCTGATCGTAGTGCCGAAAATGAGTAAAAATCTTTCTATTTTCACAAAAAAAAAGAGTTTTCTCCGTTCTATTGTCGTGTGAGCGGTTTGTGCCTAATGAAGTCATTTTTTCGCACACTTCAAACATAAGCAATCGAAATGTAACACTCAAAGGACAGGAACAAAAATGCGTTGCATAAGCAGGCGGTTTTCCAAATTGCATTGTCCCGGTCACAGAAGCAAAGTTTTTCTGGAATAACAGCGCGTTTCGTGTATATTCTAGGCCTGATGTGCTAGGAAAACACAAGTTCAACCCAGGAACAGAACAAAAGTGAAAATTTGTTACATAGTGTAATCAAATATCAGGAATGTGAAAAAATATAGAACGCAAATTTACATTGTTCCCTCAACCTCATTTTCAAGACTTGTTAGGTTTTGGGCCGAAACTTCGTGAATCGCAAAAAAAAACTTCCAAAACGTTCGCAATTTGTTAATCGTAAACCGTAATTCGTAATTACGCACAGCCCTGCTTACTTCAGCACAACAGAAATGTTTTGATGAGCTGCGCTGGACGTCAAAGAATTTGTACCAGCCAGGGATGAGCTTTTTTTCTAATTCTCTTGAAACGGAACGCCAAAAATCATTGGAAAATCGAAAATCTATATACTCAGATAGATTTAAAAGGCAGTTTTCACGATGGAAAATAAATATTTGTTTGGATCGAAAACAGTTGAACAACTGCGAAGATTGCGCAGCAAAAAAACGCCATAAAAATAAAGCCATTGAGGCACAACATGCCAATTCGTGAGCACTTACACAACGTCGCCCATAGAAATTAGACTTTCATGCTGCGCCTGGTCGAAATTGCCTGACATGCGCAGCTAGTAATGATATCGTTTCAGAGCATACAGAAACCATCCTTCTACAGAAAACAATTACAAAAGTGGTGGTGTTAACTAAGCCTAAACAATAGAGCTCGAAAGAAGCCAAAATCACGATCCAAAGTCTCTTATCAGTTATAAGTTTCGAGCCAGCTGGTGACCCTTGATACTACATATCATCGATGCCGGGTACTAGACTCGTCCATCAACAAATAATTGACGATTTCAGATTGCCTATTTTGCTTCAAATGGGATTTTATTGTGTTTTTTTTTTCGTATAGGGCGTACTACGCCAAACCAAAAGAGCAGTCCACTAAAGGAAACTCGACAACCATATGCCTTTCACTACATCTTGTACCCGTGACTGTACCTACCTTATTGCTAAGCTATTTAACTTTCGGTAATGATTTGGACACTTGTGAACTTGTGGGGAGGAGACTCTCTGCCCCGTTTGCTTGGCGTTGTCCTAAGCCTCGGTCTTGGCGATGAGTCGGCGAAAGCCAACGGCCATTGAGTCGGAGGAGAATCTCTCACGGCAAAAGGTCATAATGACAGCCTAGTCTTCCTCTTCATTTCATGCGCTAACTGGCAGTACAACAAAAACCAAGAAAGCAGACTAATGCTGTCAATAAATTGCTTCAAATGAGCGCTTCTGACACGGGATCCATGACCTTATTCTCAAACAGCAAAATAGGTATGAGAACGAACCAGAATGAGGGCTCAGTGCGGCAAAGGAGTGAAAATCGAGAACGCAGTTGGAATTCATTTACCCATCTAGCCGTTCCTGAGTCCGAAAATCAACAAATGAAGGGACATAGTCCTTCGCGGTTTTACCTGTGCATAGAGTTGATCCCGGTGCCTCTCCGTAACATAAAAGTTATCGCCAATGCTGATGACATGAGGATCATGTGCAAAGATTGCCAGACATACAAGTTGCCGCGAGAAAGACCAACGAGTACCTGATCGATTTGAAAAGCTACATCGATAGCAAGATGCTAAGGGTTTTAGCCGCCAAGTCTTCCGTATCAGTTTTCACAACGGACATCGGGGAGCAAAGCGTTTATCCTGAAGTCAACTAGGATGGAGATCGTTTGCCTGCTGCTCGCTCCGTCAAACTGCTCGGCCTTATACTGGATCCAGCGCTGAGGTTTTTTAAGAATGCCGAGCAAGAACAGGCGATCGTCAAGGAATGTCTATGTGCTAAGGGCCCTGGGAGGCATATCATAAGGTAACAGCAAGGAGACTACTCTGACCACGTATAAGGCTATGTTGCAACCCGCCCTGAAGTACGAGGCTCCGTTTTGGCAGCACATGTTATGGTATTGGACTCGTCCTGGGCTAATTTGCAGCGTAAGCAAAACGCTGCTCTTCAGATCGCCACCGGATGTGCTAGGAGTTCGCCGATCAAACATTTGCATGCCGAGAGCCGCGTACTATCAGCGAAAAAGCACTTCTAATTCCAGGCACAGCAGTAGCATTTAAATATCATCAAGCAATCCAACCACTCATCTAGAAGAGTACTTGATTCTGTTAGAGAGAGAGAGAGAGAGCAATAAGAAGCAAATTCCAAGCAAAGTCAATCTGCAAAAATGGCACTACTCACAACAAGAACGCCTCCGGCTGTTGCGCGAGGAGCACACTCAGTTTATTCGAGTATCTTGATAAGACGGCTATAAACCCTATTCTCCTGCGAAAACGACTAGTATCGTTAGTATTTCTTGTGGTAGTAAAAATGCGCAGTATCCCGCCGCGAGGGGCTGGTTCCAAAAAGTTATGAGCGTTTTTAAAGTTTCGCGAAAGGGTAAAAGTACCTATCAGAAATTTTCCTTGGTGTCTTGAAAAAAAAATCAGATTTTGCTGAAAACTTGTATGTTGGGGTTATCTGAGCTGAAAACGATTTTGGGGTCTGTTTGTCAAAATCCTGAGGTTTACTGTAAGTCAAGGTAGATTATATGTCATTTAGGGGGAAAACCTACCTTAATAGTTTGAAAACCGGCAAATGGACATCAAATTCGTATTCTCCACGCCGACATATGTACGTAAAGACCAACATTGCTCGACACGACGCGATCACGTCACGGCTCTAGTGAACAAAATTGATGATAGCCAATTGATAAAGGGTAGGGTATAAAAGAAGGGGAGAGCGGTGTGTCTTCATTCACATACCGTCCTTCTCCAGGGGTTAGCAGTTGAGGATCTGCCTGGACTAAGAATTAGAAAAACAGCAACACCGGTGGTCAAGATATAACGAATTCGGAATAATAATCCTAAAAAATTATAGAGCCGTGACGCGACCGCGTCGTGTCCACCAATGTTCGGTTGGCCTTTACGTTCTTATCACCCCGACTATCCCCGTCCTTATCACCCCGACTATCTCAAAGTTTGAGTCAAATTTGAGACTTGGTTCAAACTACCGTGTACCCACCGTAATCTACCGTAATCTGTAGAAAATCGGTGAATGGACCTCAGATTTGTGTTAAGCACATAAAATTGCCCTCAGAGAATGATTTTGAGACCTATCTATCGAAGAAACGTCAAAAGTGGCGTTTTGACCTCAACTGTTTCCGTCGCTGGGGTGCTTTGAACGAATTATTTAGAAAACTTCGAAAGATTGACAAATAAACTTCAGATCCGTGATCAGCGTCCCAAAAAACCACCCCGGTTCTAAGTCAAATCTGGAACATTTTTCTAAAACGCTTCCAGAGCTCTCTAATCGGTATACAGGGTGTTCCATAAATATGGGTGCGAAGATATGGAAGTGTTTCTCGAGCGCTAAATCGGACTTGAACTATACCAAACATGGCTAAGTTCATGCACAGTGTTGTGATTACAACACAGTCACCAGATTTCGAATCGCCGGCCATTTCCTCGGATACTGGTACGAAGTTTGTTTCGGAGGGCATAGCAGCATTCTCGCTGGTAGTCGTCATCCATCTCAACCCAGAATTTCCGAAGTGCAGCTTCCAGAGAGCCCTACTTTAGGGAACGAGGTTCACAGACCTTCTATCCTATTACAGATCGCATTGAGAAGTCAACAAGATTTAGTTCCCTTGAGCAAGATAACCAATCTTCGTGCGAGACGAAGTCTGGAAGCACGCGGCGGCACCACTCTCGAAGGGACTTCACATTATGCGTTTGCGAGAAGTCCTGTTGGAAGCAGCAGGATATGCTGGGAAAGCTGAGGATTAGATTGTTCAGGGCTTTATAACATCCTTATGGATTGCTTGCTTGTCAACTCCGTTTCAATTTAGACACCTGAATCCATGAATACTAGAGGACTTCTGCCGTCTCTCGTGATCGGTGACAACACCAGGACAGAAATGAGATGAGCTGTCCTTCCAGTGATTGTTTACTCTCTACTTGGCTACCCCGATACCTACATAAGGTGACAAACCTATCGTTTTGAAGGTTCATAATTGGCTCCACCTCAAGGATTTTCTCATCTGAAAAGGCAATGGCGCGGCCCGAGACTCCTCTGACACAACGCAAAGGCCTCATGTCATTTTGATCTTTTTGCAGCTTGTTGTCTGCAGAGAGCAATTGAGATTTGTCCGAACGATACTAGCGAGGGGCCTTTACGATGATTCTCAACATGCTTGCCGACATGGAAGTCATGTTTGTGACCACTTTTCTTCGTTGATCGTCGCTATTTCGATCGACTCGGCTTCGAATCTTCTTAGCATTCCTGGAGGCAGGAACACTGACCTTTTCTCCTCTGCCCACTTTGTGCAAGAGTGTACTAAGCTGAAAGAGACGGCTGTTTGCTTTCTAGATAGTTTTTGAGTGCAAAAAAAGCGAATCGGACATGCTTCTTGGAGTGTGTACTTCATTGTGCATATGACGTCACTGCGCATCGGATGAGCTTCCATTATGCTGTTCTCGGTAGCAAGATCAACATCGTGGTGAAGAAAATACGAAGCTAACAAGTGAACGTACTTTTGGATTCAAAAAATTTTTGGAACACCCTGTGAATAAACGCCCAACCAAAAAATCTGTGCAAGTCCAAAACTCTTTCGGTCTGGACAAAGTATGGAAAGTGTGCCTTCACCCAAACTTGGCTCCGGGGGGTAGCTGTGGGCGCTGAACACATTTATGAGGTCCGTTTCCGAATTTTCTTAAGACTAATGTGTTTTTGGAAGGTACGAGAAGCACAAAAACACGTAACTTTCAAGCTTGTAACTTCTTGGAATTTGCAGATCGGGGCGTTTCACTATTGAGTCACAGGACATACTAACGATACTAGTCGTTTTGACAGATCCGACCTACGCTTTGTATACTTCCCTTGTGAGCACGCTAACTACAATAGACTTACGAACGAATCCAACTCTAGTCACCCAGTTTTAGAGCCTATGACAATACCCTCTTCGTGACTGTAAACAAGAAGAATAAGTCCTTCGCGGTGACTGAGTGGGTTGAGCCCGTGGTGGCCGCTCATATCTCGCTTATTTGGAGCAATTGAGATCTCGCACATGCCACGTATTATACAGGATGGGTCTACCTCACAATCACATGAAAATCGCAAAATTCGTATCTGAGAGTGTGTTTTGCCTCTAAAGGCAGCGGACACGCTCAGAAATGGTATAGATTTTATGACATTAATCGATGCTTTGGAGCTGGTACTATGAGGAACTAACGAAAAACCAACGAAAACTGTCTGCAAAAATAGGAATAATGGTTGCTTTTATAATCGGGTAAAAGTGGACGGGTTAGAAGGCTCGCGGTAGAAGCGGGTGGTCGTCGTGATGTATTCCAACCGCGAGAGAGGGGAATTGAACGGCGCGCGTGATTGGACGGATAGGGCAGGAGCGACGCAAATGATTGTAAGGAACACGGAGTTTCCCCCGCTTCCCTTGCGGTTGGAATACCAGGTTGTTCAATAAGTTTTGTCGTTCGATAAGAAAAACACAATTATATGGTTCAAAATACCTTTTATTATTCCGTATAATATTCCTGAACATTAATACATTTGCTCCAAGGATCCTCCAATCTGTGGATCCCATCCCTGAAGTGAGAATCCGGAAGGTCTGCAAAATACGTTTCAACGGCCGCTATGACCTCTTCATTTGATGAAAAACGCTTGCCAGGCATAATTTTTTTTGAGTTCTGGAAACAAAAGGAAGCCGCAGGGGGCCAAATCTGGTTAATACGGTGGATGCTCCAACAATTCAAACTTTAATTCTTAGACTTTAATTCTTTAATTCATAAAACGCTTCAAATGTTGCTGAGAAAGTCGCATTCGAATGTGTTTTTGTTCAACTGTTAGCGAATGCGGCATCCATTGTGCACACAGCTTTCTAAAACCCAAAATTTCACTTAAAATATGTCTCACACTGCCTAATGAGATGTGTAGAGCCTCTACTGAAGCTCTCTCAGTCAATCGACGATCTTCTAATAGCATATCTTGCATTTTGGCTATGATTTTTGGTGTTGATGCTCTTCTTGGACGTCCTTCACGTGGATCGTCTTCAAGGCTTGTACGACCACGTTTAAATTCAGCAACCCATCTTTCTACTGTTCTGTTTGTAGGTGAACAATCTTTACACACTTTTAACATTTGTTCGTGAATTTCTTTTGATGCTACACCTTCCAAAAATAAGAATTTTATCACTGCAGGATATTCAGTTTTCTTCATTGCTGACCCGGCGAAACTAAATGGCTTGTAAACAAAGAATGAATTGACAGATTGAAATGAAACTTCTTATACGTTCATATGAAGAGTTTACCAACAAAATAAAAAAAATTTGGGCTAGTAGCAACGCCCTCTCTTATCGAACGACAAAACTTATTGAACATCCTGCTACATTAGGACCATCACCCACAACCACGAGTTATTCAGACATGTTTATCAACCGCTGGCGACCATAAGTTCGTTGGGGAGGAGCGGTCAGAGAGGTGAAGGTTGCTGAGGATACCTGAGTAGGGAATGGTGAAGGTTCCCTATAGACTTACAAGTTGTCCATCATTGTCCATCCCTAGTGGAAACTGGAACACATTTTTTATCGTGAACACTGCCTTTAAAGGCAGCTGACACGCTCAAAAACCATATCAATTTTATCGCATAAATTGAAGGTTTGGGGCCGCTGGTATAGGAAACTAACGAAACAATCCGAGAAAAACTCGATTTGATGAAGAAATAACCAGTTTTTTTTGTATGGAGAATGGACGTTTACGAGGCTTTCTGCATTAGGGAGGCATGGCTCGATGAGTTGCTATGTTCAGTTCTTGGTAGTTCGGCTAAAAGATTGCTTTTGTCTATTCATCGTCATGAGATGTTAATTTCTTGACCTCTCCCGATTTTTTGATCCTGGGGAAATGGGTCCAAGTAAAATTGGCCTTCTACACACTTCATGCAACACCAAGCTATTTATAGGCATCATACACGCTCGCGAAAGTTGTTGAGATAACTAAATTAGTGGGGTTGTACGGGCCTTAGAAGAGCCCTCACGAAGTTGGAAGAGTTGAAAACGAGTTAAAATGACCGTATTTGAGCCGTATTGAGTCACAAAATCATCCATTCTCCGCCCACCGATACGGGCTCAGCCTCTCAATACAAATGTTCAATGCTGGATACGGTCATTTTGGCTCATTTTTTACGCTTCTTAGGTCGTAAGAGTTCCAAAAGGAACCGTACGACTACATTAGCGTCGTTGTCCCAACTAATTAGCCGCTAGCTCCGCTATTTCAGACAATGCGGTACAACTCGTCCGCTTCTGGGTCTATATAGAACGAACAGTTATATCTTCATTTCAGTTAATTTTTTTCCGGTTTTTTCGTTATCTCTGAATATTAACAGCTTCAGATCTTCGATTCATTCCTTTAAATTGATACCATTTTTGAGCGTGTATGCTGCCTTTAAGGTTAAGACGCTGAAGTCGGGCACGCTTTTCTTCAGATTCGTGCCTAAGAAATAATAGAAAAAAAACGTACTTTCGAATCAGATGTAAGAAAATACAGAAATTGCAGAAAACCCGCGCCAAGTGGACCAAGAATATGTAAAAAACAGAGACCACAAAAGTTGAAGCGGTTCATTTGATTTGTATTATGGCTACCTTCTTCTTTGATAAACATTGTTCCTGTGGTCACAATTTATGTTCTAATCACATAGAGAATGTCTTGCAGAAGCCAAATAAACTCCTAAACGGCTCTTCTCAACCAATTTTGCTAGTGGTTAATAGTATGCGAGAGAATTGAATCTTTTTTTTACAGCCAATTAAGCAGTATTAAAAGTAAGAAAAGGACGCCCATCTGATGCGGCTACCAGCTAATGCCTGGCCGACACACGTTGCCACTCCCTGAAACAATCTTCAGCAATAAAAAAGTGGCAAATAAACCGAGAAAACGCTAAATCAGAAGGAGCAGTAGAAAGAACCTGCCTAAGCGGAGAAAATCTATGAAGACGGGAAGGAAAAATCAAAGGGCTCGTTGATGTTGATCGCAGCATGATTCGAAATCAGCGCTACGACATTGCAGACGACGGGGTAGGATTATGACTGTTCCCGGCTTAACTGATGAGTTTCGCTCAATTCTCGTAACAGGAGGCGGCTTTCGGATAGCGGGTGGGCGGTGTTCCACGTTTAATTACTCCATGGTCCTCGAAATTCCCCCACTTGGCCTCATTTTTGAGGCTTTCAAAAGCGTAAGCGTTGTGTCGGGACCCGTATGAGCTCACTGGCATGGCTAACTCAACAACTTGCGTAAGCGCGTATGCTGCCATCAAGAGTCTATTTGCGCCGCAATCTCATCTTCATTCGCAAGCAAGTGGCTTCAGTTAGCAGGGTCAGGCACAGCGGTGGTTCGGGTCGTCCTGAACATCGACCCCACCACCTTTTCGGCTGAAAAACGACCCTCTAGGAAGGGTGAAAAAATTGGCAGACGTGACTCGTGACTCGTTTCATTTTGGAGGTTTTCTCAATTTTTTGGGCCTCACCATTCCAAAGGGGATGAATAGCGTTCCATGCGCTGCTGATATTGAAAAAGTTCAACCAGATGGGAAGTGGAAAAGCACTTCAGAAATTGGAAAAATCTTCGCCCTCCGTCTTTGGCAACGGTTTGACCGGCCATAACTCTGCCCGGAATCGATTTTATGAGCTCATCCTCGGAACTTCACATCTCCTAATATCTGTCTACCTTAAAGGCACAGTACACCCTCAGATATGAATTTTGAGATTTTCATGTAATTGTGTAAAAGATCCCTCCTATATAGCACGAGCCAGATGCGAGATCTCTATTCCTCCAAATAAGCGAGATATAAGTGACCACCACAGGCCCGAACCCCTTCGCTCACCACCACGGGTCCGACCCCCTTCCGAATTTTCTACTTTGATATCGACTGGATGGATGGATCAATTCTTAACAAATCACCGTTCTTCAGTCCAATACCGGACTGTCTCTTTATCCTGGCTTTCTCTTACGCAACGATTGCGAATGAAGAGAAATACAGGCCTGAGACCACTCGTCCACCAATTTTTCACCCTCAAAATCTAGGCATCTTTGAAGAGCCATAACTCTGTTCAAAGGGGGTCTTGGACGATTTTGGAGATACCTCTGTGATCAGCGTGTGACTCTCTCTAAGATAAGCATGAAATCTGAAAATTAATTCTTTGGGTGTCCTGTGCCTTTAACACGGATGAATACTTTAAACTAAGGTTTCGATCCTACCTCATCTACTACTATGTACTCAAAGAGAGACCCTATAATTTTACTGCTGCCAGCACAATCGTTTGCTGATTTAGAGACTGCGTCCTTCTGCGGTGATTTTTACTCATACACTTGTGGTTTTCCAGAAGGGGAAAATGCCTGCGAGAAGGAAGGACTGTACGGGCCGCAACTGCTCACCTTCTCTTATAAGCCAGACCCAGACGAAGCATTTGACGTGCCTGCCTTGCCCTACAAAGAGATTTGTCGACCACTCCCACAACCAACAAACCATACAGAAGATGACTCAGAGTTTGGTGCTTATTTTGGACGTATCAACAACGAAGGAGCCAGCGGTGACGCAGCACAGGAAAGGGGAGAAACGTCTTTTCCATGTGTCGATGAAAAATGGCTTTGACTCCTCTTGAAGAAGGTGAACGTTCTTTCCGATGTTTGCACAAATGTTAACGAGAACTTCCAAGAAACTGCCAACGTCGCTGAGAAGCTCGACGCTACCCAACAAGAAACTTTTATCCAAGCTAAACATTTCAGGACAGAAACAAACTATTACCTCTCAAAAATCTGTCAACTCATGAAGGAAAAGAATCGTCTCATCGAAGAGGAAATTCAAATGGAGAACGCGGTGATATATAGAAAGGATTGCCTTTCTATCGAGAGTGGACAGAAAAAATTCTAGCGAACTCGCTTTTACATCTGCGAGTTGACGGAGAAATGTTGAATTCAGATCAGCGTATAATGCTATTGGAAAATTACAAGTAGTCCAGCTAGTACAAAGATGAATCCTTGTCCTCTTTCAGACCGACCTTCCGCAGGCAGGTGCGATACAAGATCTCATCAGTTATCGAGGAAGAAGTATGCAGCAGAAACGCATCACACAACAATAACAAAAATAAATCTCTGAACAATAAATCGCTGTTATCATCGTCTAAAGCGTGATCCTCATGTAGAGCCATTTCATTTTCAACTTGTGGCGTCGTCATGTCTTCAGCTTATTTCTTTTCCTACCAAAGATTTACTGATCCAGTACTGCAAAGAGATAGTTTTCAGATCAGATTTTTAACTTCGAAAACTTCCCTTGTTTCATCGATAATGTTGACAATCCCATTGCAATTAATCATGTCACCAGATAATTTTACCTCAGAAACTTGATTTTTCAGCGACACACGAATTATTTTAGATGGGCTAAAGAAACGACCCCCCCCCAAAAAAACTTTCAAGTTTTCTTCAAAAAATAACGACCCCCCGATGGGCTTGACCCTGTCAGGTAGGCAGGGGTGATTCTTCGCTTTGCTCTATTCAATAATTCCTATTTTTATCTCTTTCCAGGACATCCGCTCATTTCCTGAGCAGGATGGGTGCATTGAAGAAATCTCCAATTACTCGCAATGCCACTGCAAAATCTAATGCTCACAGATCGGAGCCCAAGCCGAAGTATGAAGGTTACGAAGACCACTTTCTTCCAGTGAGGATGATTCACACAAATTTCAAGTAGACATGGCTTTCACAAAGATAATTCAGTGGTTTCAATTCAACGAAACTATTCGAGGCTGTAAACGTTTGACACAATCAGAGCTCGTTGCTGAGCTCAAACATAAGGGAACCTACAACCCTGAGTTGATGGCATGGGATGCTCTGGGAGTGATACGATTTCTTGATCGAACCATTCACGATCACTACCAGGTCAGCTTTATAGTTTTAGTTTCTCATCTATGACATACAGTGCGTTTCATAACCATACGATTACCCCTCAAAAGGGTATTTCCGGAAAAAACGAAAACCCCAGTCAAGTCCTGGTAATGATTTTCGGATTCTGCGTCGGAATTAATGATGAAGTACATGTTTGTGACTTGATAACTTGATTTTGTGTGTTATAATAACACTTTATCGATCAACAAACCGTTTCATACTAATCGGATCGCTCACAGTAAATCAATTTTCGTTATGTAAAATCATGGGTTGGGGCAGAGTTTGGGGCGTCGGTGCGTTTGACGGTCTCAATGCGAGGGCTGGAGGTCATCAATCAATGGTGGCTGAGCGGGTCTCTGCTGCCCTACCCTCCTAGGTAGGGTGGACGAGGGCCCGCCATTGCCGGTAACCAGCATGAATGAGAAAGGAGGGATGTTGGCACTGGGGTATCACGGTGCTGGTGAGAAGAATGCTACTTGCCAGAATAGAACTGCAACTCGTACCTCCTTCTTCGGCGAGTTGCAGCACAGAACTTATGAGCGGCACATCACGTTGGGCAGAAGGAGATCATCGCTAGAGAATGAGTCCAAGGGCGAAATAGCTGTTGCTGCACTGCCCGAGCTCAAGATAAGTAGATACGGAACAATGCCCGTCCATGTGCCAGACAGTGAAGAGAAGATGACGTTCAGATGCACTCTACACAAAGGATCATTGCGGCGATAATGGTGAAAAGATCATCCTTAGATCTGCTTTCATTACCAGCAGAATTTTCATTTTACCGGTGTCCATTTTGACCAATTCAGTGATAGCGCGGGCGCCTTCAAAGACACAGTACACCCTCAGATATGAATTTTGAGATTTTAGTGTAATTACGTAGAAGACCCCTCCTGTATAACACGTGCCAAATGCGAAATTTCAATTCCTCCAAATAAGCGAGTTATAAGCGACCACCACAGGCCCGACCCACTTCGCTCACCACCACAGGCCCGACCCCCTAACAGATTTTCGGACTCGATAGCGGCTAGATGGATGGATGATTTTAGCCGAGTCGTCGTTCTTCACTCCCTTTCCGATCTATCTCCTCATCCTGTTTTGCTCTCGTGCCGCGACTGCGAATCAAGAGAAATACAGGCCTGAAACAACTCGTCCACCAAATTTTTGCCCTCAAAATGCAGGCATTTTCAAGGAGCCATATTTCCGTTCGTCTTTCTTCCACAACTCGCTTCAAAGTGGTCCGTTTTAAAATTTTAAAAGGCCGAAATGTTCAGCTCGTTGAGATCTATTGAATCGAGTGGAACTTTTTGCGAAACCAAGGTGGAAGTTTATTTTTCAAGGTGAAATATATTTTCATTTTGACAATTCTAGAGATCGTTTACGGTTTGTGTTTTCCCGCGGATCTCCGGAATGGCCGATCAAAACAGGGATGAAATGGTACCAACATTCGGGTAGGTGGGACACTCATCGATTGCCAAAAAATCGGCCTGAATCTCCGATTCGGCGCCTCGGGGCCACTGAGTTTGTCCGTGGGGCGCACTTTTAGCCGTGGGTGATGGAAACTTCAATGAGGAATCTTGGGGGGGGAGTAGAAGGGTTACCCTCCAATCAGAGCGAAAGGTCTTCATTGGTTCGAAGGGCGCCGTACTGAATTGTTAGGGTTCGCGGAGTGCGCAGGACGTCATAGAAGGTGAGCAATACCCCAGTGGGAGTGTATAAGACGTCTTAGGAAGTGTGCAGGACACCAATGGGAGTGTGCAGGACGTCTTGAAAAGTGTGCAGAACCACTGTGGGAGTGTGCAGGACCCCTGTGGGAGTGTGCAGGATCTCAGTGGGAATGTACAGGACGTCACAGAAAGTATGCAGGACCCTATTCGGAGTGTGCAGGATGTCTTAGAAAGTGTGCAGGACCCCTGTGCGAATGTGCAGGGCGTCTTGGAAAGTGTGCAGGACCCCAGTGGGAGTGTGCAGGACGTCACAGAAAGTATGCAGGACCCTATTCGGAGTGTGCAGGATGTCTTAGAAAGTGTGCAGGACCCCAGTGGGAGTGTGCAGGAAAGCCATAGAAAGTGAGCAGGATCCCAGTGAGAGTGTGCAGGACCCCAGTGGGAGTGCGCAGGACGTCATAGAAAGTGTGCAGGACGGGAAAGTGCAGGACCCTGTGGGAGTGTGTAGGACGCCTTGCAAAGTCTGCAGAACCGCAGTGGGGTTGAGCAGGACGGCATAGAAAGTGTGCAGGACCCCAGTGGGAGTGCGCAGTACGCCTTGGAAAATCTGCAGGACCGCAGTGGGAGTGCGCAGGACGTCATAGAAAGTGTGCAGGACGGGAAAGTGCAGGACCCCAGTGGGAGAGTGCAGGACCCCTGTGGGAGTGAGCAGGACGCCTTGCAAAGTCTGCAGAACCGCAGTGGGAGTGAGCAGGACGTCATAGAAAGTGTGCAGGACGGGAAAGTGCAGGACCCCAGTGGGAGAGTGCAGGACCCCTGTGGGAGTGTGCAGGACGCCTTGCAAAGTCTGCAGAACCGCAGTGGGAATGAGCAGGACGTCATAGAAAGTGTGCAGGACCCCAGTGGGAGTGCGCAGTACGCCTTGGAAAATCTGCAGGACCCCAGTGGGAGTGTGCAGGTAAGCCACAGAAAGTGAGCAGGACCCCAGTGAGAGTGTGCAGGACCCCAGTGTGAGTGTGCAGAACCGCAGTGGGAGTGCGCAGGACGTCATAGAAAGTGTGCAGGACGGGAAAGTGCAGAACCCTTGTGGGAGTGTGCAGGACGCCTTGCAAAGTCTGCAGAACCGCACTGGGAGTGAGCAGGACGTCATAGAAAGTGTGCAGTACCCCAGTGGGAGTGTGCAGGACCGCAGTGGGAGTGCGCAGGGCGTCATAGAAAGTGTGCAGGACGGGAAAGTGCAGGACCCCAGTGGGAGAGTGCAGGACCCCTGTGGGAGTGTGCAGGACGCCTTGCAAAGTCTGCAGAACCGCAGTGGGAGTGAGCAGGACGTCATAGAAAGTGTGCAGGACCCCAGTGGGAGTGCGCAGTACGCCTTGGAAAATCTGCAGGACCCCAGTGGGAGTGTGCAGGTAAGCCATAGAAAGTGAGCAGGACCCCAGTGAGAGTGTGCAGGACCCCAGTGGGAGTGTGCAGGACCGCAGTGGGAGTGCGCAGGACGTCATAGAAAGTGTGCAGGACGGGAAAGTGCAGGACCCCTGTGGGAGTGTGCAGGACGCCTTGCAAAGTCTGCAGAACCCCAGTGGGAGTGCGCAGGATGCCATAACAAGTGTAGATTGGAGAGTGAAACGAGATTTTAGCAACTTATTTTATGTCAAAGCATAACACTTCTGCAGCGAAGCAGACTTGCGCCCACTCCCTTCACTGTTCGCCACTCATTGCAAACGCTCAGTTATTTCTATTCATTAACCTCCCTAAATCAGTTTTATATATGTTGAAAGTCTGACCTTATCAAAATCTGCTTAACAAGAAAACAATAGTTCTCACACATACATTTATTGAGAAGAACGACATGTTGTCGGTCAATTAAGGAAACATCACATGAACTGAGAGTGTGGTTGTCCTTGTAATGACAGAGATGGTCATGTGAGAAGAATAGCTTGGGGACTTTACAAATCGAAGGGAAGACTAGTGGGTTGCGACATAGGGGTAGAAGGGATGAAAGGAGTCGTATATCTGATGCCGGTAGCAACCGACAATCCACCGCTGGCTTCTTATTTTTCGCTGTTCGATTTCAAATTTTATATCCCTCTCCAAATTTCCGACAATTTTTGACTTTCAATTCCGGCAATTTTTGATTTTCAGAAGTTACCAGCGGCGAGTTTTTCTGCCTAAAAAAGTTCATTTGGTCAGCAAATTTCGGGTAGACGAAAGTTAGTTTAAATCTTTTCGACAAGCTATTCTGCCTCAAGAATTTGGCGCGAGAGAGAGTTTGCTCAAGCGAAAACCTCGCATGTTCTCGCTTGTATATATATATATATATATATATATATATATATATATATATATATATATATATATATATATATATACATATATATATATATATATATATATATACATATATATATATATATATATATTATTATATGGAAGAAAACCTTTCAAAATCGAAAAAGTGCGCTTTGAGGCGAGTTGTTTTCGAAAGACGCTTTAGTTGCCCACTTTGGCCATTTTGCCCCTTTCTTCTCTTGGATAGCAGCTGTGTTGCACGATACTTGATTGCGGACAGGTAATCGAGCGAAGGCCGATATATTTAGGTTCTGTAATTCCATGTGCAACCTTGATTCTGAAGTTTCCCAGAGTTACGCAAAGGAAACCTATATTTTCTGAATTTAGCTATTAAAGATCCTTCATTTGCAGTTATACTATCGAATAGATAAGTGCTATTATAGTAGGCTTACTTTCCGAAGTGAGCCCTGAAAATGTTTTTTTATTGCTCTCGGAATCGTCTTTTATGTAATATATTCCGAACAGATCTCGATAGGTTGCCCACAAAATTCAGCAGGACCCCTTGAAATAGACAGTCACTGTGCCGTCAGAAACGCTTCGTAGCCCGATCGCAACTACTCTGATGTACTCGGGGGATCGTCCCCAACCCGACGGCCGTGGCCGCACCATTAGGGATTGAAAACAGCCTTGGTTGGCCGCCGACATGCATCCTCTAGCCCCTCCCCCTTGGGAGGGACTTGGTAGGGTATTCGTCCCTCCTTTGCTGGTTGTGTTCAATCGATTGCGGGGGAGCGTCCCCAAACCTACGGGCTCACTCAAATGCCCAGTGAACACAGAGGAGCGTCCGCGAACTGACACGTGGAGCAATCATGTAGAAACATCGATTGGGATTCTTCATTTCTCCTTTTGATGATTGCTCATGTTTGTTTTTGTTTTGAAATTGAGAACTTTTGAACTTCTTGCTTGTTTATTTTGTACTTTTGAAGTTTTATTGGATATCACGCAGAGCTTGTCGTCTCATAGAAAATTTAGCTTATTTTTTCAACCAGCATTTTTTAAGGAAACCATCGATGGCAGAAAAACAAGCAGTGGCAACCGATTTCTGCAGTATTAATCTAGAGCACAAAAGGACTGAGACAATTTATCAGGTATTATTTTCTAATTTTTTTCCATTCATGTTGCACTGGGGCACTCTCGTCGCAATTATGGCTGTCTTATCACCGTATTTTCGCGGTAAATCCGCAGCGAAATTGGGGCACACTTCTTCTCATAAGTTTTTTTTTGTTTTCCGGTAGTTTTGCGGCAGCCACTGGGTAGTTCTACGGTGATTTCGCGTTATGTTCGCAGTAGTTTCCGACCTAGCGATAGTTTTGCGTCAATTTCTCGGCAAAATTCAGGTTCGAGATAGATTCTCGGTAGCTTCCACACAATTTCTTCTAGAGCAGGCCTCTATAAAGAGCCTGCAAGAGATAATGGAGGAGAATTAGTGCTTTTAAAAAAAGTGTGCTAAAGGTCCTAGAGGGTTGGAAGACTTCAAAAGGAGCGTGAAAGAGGTCTCATAAAGATACCAGGTCTTCAGAAGAAGCCAAATAAAAAGCTGTTCGATCGATTTCGTGGACATAGAGTTGGTATGGAGGGGGAGTGGGTTAGCAGCGAGGTTCACGGAAACTGAAAAGCTGCCGCTGCTTATATTCTGTCCCAATGATACTGTTCGTCCATGCAGTCAGGCTGCGTGATGAGCGGCGGGCGCGAAGACATTTTCTCGGACTTGTGAATCGATCAGAGGAAATTTCAAACAGATAGACAATAAAATCCCAGTTAGCTGTTTGCAGCCGTGAGAAGGCTCTTCCGAAAAATGCCTTCGCGACGGTCGCTTAACACCTACACCGACCGCGTGGGCGGATGATCTCATTCGAACTACAGGCCATAAAACGGCCAATGTCTCACCGTCGACTGCGTACCACGCGCTGCGCGACCGCACGCGCGTCAGAAGCAGACGGGTTTTGGCCGCCGCGCGACGTTTCGGCCGCCGCGCGGCGGCCGAAACTCGTCTGCTTCCGATGCACGTGCGGTCGCGCAGCGCGTGGTACGCAGTCGACGGTGAGACATTGGCCGTTTTATGGCCTGTAACTGTACATTCTTCATGTTGCGTTGTGCTTAAAAGCACTATGAATTTCGGTTCTGAGTTTCCCACACGAAAAAAAGGGGCTGGCCGACAAGTGTTGCAGGAACCACGAAGAAACGACGAAAAACTCATTAAAACGCCTCATTTCAGTGAAAGAATTGTCTGGCTTGGACTAGTTGTCCGGTGGGATGGGCGAGTTCTCGGCGGTCGCGACCGCTGAATGAAGGTGAAGGACTATATTATGCAAAACAGCATTAGGTCCAAAGGTTAGAATGGAGCAACAGAGTTGTGAAGTTCTTGAAAGAATTCCTTCGTCCCCACAAGCAGTTCCACTTAAAGGCAATGTTCACGATGATTTTCGTGCCTGAGTTTTTGAAATAAAACAATGCGTTGGCCTCCAGGTGTTATCAAAATTACGGAGAAACGGCGAGAAATGCATTCAAACGTCGTATTTTAGTGTCATTATTCTATAACATGGACTAGTTGTCCGGTTGGATCAACATGTTCATGGTGGTTGTCAACGTTGGAAAATTAGGTCAATCGAAAATAGGAGAATATTTCATGCAAAACAGTATTAGTTAGTATGCGAAGGAAAGAACAGAGCAACAGAGAGTAGAAAGTTTTCAAAAGACGTGTCCACAAAAGATTTCATTGTCACCACGAACAGTTCCAGTGAGAGTAATAAGGTGGGGTGAGAGTAAAGGATTTGATGCCTTTGTGGTGCGTTTTTCTCGGTTTCTTCGTCATTTCAGTTCTACCCGGGGGCCAAACAATCGATGTAGCGAATAATCTCAAAAGTGAAGATTATCGTGAACACTGCCTTCAAAGCAGTCCCTAGTCAGGGTGTGTTCTTTCCATAATTCTGTTGTGAATAGACCTAAGTTCATTGCACCGTTCTTTTTATGCTTTTTGCTTTTTATGTTGCTTACTGATTCTTTTTTCCAATATTTGAGAGCCTTATGGTTTCGCCTACTCGAAAGCACCTTGAACCAGAATACGGTTTTTTGAGTGAACACTGCCTTTAGAAATCGAAATGCCCATCACTCATCGAGCGCGCGTTTTCCGTGCGATGCTGCTCATTCCGTGCATATTCCCTCCGCTCTATCGCTGTCTCTAGCCTCCGCATCGCATACGCACGCAAAGGAACCACTGGAACTTCGTTCTGCTTCTCGGTTTATATTGATATGAGTTTATACTTGTCTGCATTTAATTTTTTTTGTTCACTTCAAACTTCGTACATATCTTTATCTGAGTTTTCAGGTTATCTGGAAATCGCTAGGTTGACCTTCAGATAAGTTTTTCTCTAGAGTTATGCGCTACTTTAGTCGTCAAGTAAAAGGTTGTATGCCCGAATGTTTCTACCGAAAATTTTCTTAGATTAACCCTAGACGCTGGAATTCTTCAAATCACTTCAGTGAGGCTAATCCAATCACTCGTGATGACCGAATCCGTTGTTTGTACCGAAATTGAGCAGTGGAACAAAGTTTGGAAGCTTTCTCAGAACTATTCACTTGAAGGGCTTTACTCTCAATAACTACAAAAACTGCTTTTTTTTATAAATAAATCCTCCTGGGATCTGACCGTGCGGTCATCGCTTTTCGTCCACTTCTGTTCAATATTTGTTCAGATCCGCGGCAGCATAACAAACATAACCCAACACAAATATTGCTGTCTGGGTTATGGGACTAGAAATTTCAACCTTTTTTCTCAAGAAACCTTTTGAATGAAGTGGTTTAGGTTGGTCGAATAGACAAGGATTATCCATTCGTGGACGCTCATAAGGCGCCTTGTCTGGAGGTGGCATGGAGTCCATTCAACGACAATGTCATCGCTTCCTGTTCCGAAGACACCACTGCAAAGGTATTTTGATTAATTCAACCGATGCTGATTATAGAATTTTCCAGTGAATTAAAAATCGAAACGTTTTGAGACTACCTGTATCACTTTTGTTGTGGAATCTCTTGTCGTCGTGTGATACACAACTCTGCTCAAGATCATTTTTTGAGCGTCCTAGCATATACCTGGAGTCGAGAAAATCTTCTCTAGAAGTGTCATTTGATGCACTGTCAAGCAATGCACATGGTTTTTGGCTCAATGGATCCAATGTGTGAAAGATAGTGCCAAAACAAGAAAAATTTTCTAAAATAATGCAGTGGGAAGGGTCTTCTACGAGTCTCCAAAATCAGAGTCTCCAAAATCAGGGTCAAAATCCATAGTAATAAAGGAGAGTGGTGGCCGTCCGTCCGTCCGTCCGTCCGTCCGTCCGTCCGTCCGTCCGTCCGTCTGTCTGTCTGTCTGTCCGTCCGTCCGTCCGTCCGTCCGTCCGTCCGTCCGTCCGTCCGTCCGTCCGTCCGTCCGTCCGTCCGTCCGTCCGTCCGTCCGTCCGTCCGTCCGTCCGTCCGTCCGTCCGTCCGTCCGTCCGTCCGTCAGTCAGTCAGTCAGTCAGTCAGTCAGTCAGTCAGTCAGTCAGTCCGTCAGTTTACGGTGTGCATTCTGTAATTGCAGACTTTTCTGCTTTACAGGGGTTAAGCCCGAAACAACCGAACTGGACGTCGTAGAAAGTCAGCGGGACCCCAGCGGGAGTGCGTCGGACGCCGAAGAGAATGTGTGGGACCCATATAAAGATGCCTGACGTCGAAAAAAATGTGTGGGACCCCAGAGGCAGTGCGCCTGACGTATGCGGGACCCATTTAACAGTGCTTCGGACGCATAAGAAAGTTGGCGGGACCCCTTCAAGAGTGCGCCGGACGCCATAGAAAGTGCGCGGGACCCATGTAAGAGTGCGACGAGCGCCGTACAAAGTGTGCGGGACCCATGTAAGAGTGCGCCGGACGCCATATGAAATGTGCGGGACCCATGTAAGAATGCGCCGGACGCCATATGAAATGTGCGGGACCCATGTAAGAGTGCGCCGGACGCCATAGAACGTGTGCGGGACCCATGTAAGAGTGCGCCGGACGCCATATAAAGTGTGCGGGAACCATATATGAGTGCGCCGAACGCCATATGAAGTGTGCGGGACCCATGTAGGAGTGCGCCGGACGCCATATTAAGTGTGCGGGACGCATGTAAGAGTGCGCCGGACGCCATATTAAGTGTGCGGGACGCATGTAAGAGTGCGCCGGACGTCATAAAACGTGTGCGGGACCCATGTAAGAGTACGCCGGACGCCATAGAAGGTGTGCGGGACCCATGTAAGAGTGCGCCGAACGCCACATGAAGTGTGCGGGAACCATGTATGAGTGCGCCGAACGCCAGATGAAGTGTGCGGGACCCATGTAAGAGTGCGCCGGACGCCATATAAAGTGAGCGGGACCCATGTAAAAGTGCGCCGAATGCCTTAAAAAAAGTGCGGGACCCATGTAAGAGTGCGCCGGACGCCATATGAAATGTGCGGGACCCATGTAGGAGCGCCCCGAACGTCATAAAAAGTGTACGAGCTCATGTAAGAGTGCGCCGGACGCCATAGGAAGTGTGCGGTACCCATGTATGAGTGCGCCGAACGCCATTGAAAGTGTTCGGAACCCATGTAGGAGTGCGCCGGACGCCATATGAAATGTGCGGGACCCATGTATGAGTGCGCCGAACGCCATTGAAAGTGTTCGGGACCCATGTAGGAGTGCGCCGGACGCCATATTAAGTGTGCGGGACGCATGTAAGAGTGCGCCGGACGCCATAGAAAGTGTGCGGGACCCATGTAAGAGTGCGCCGGACGCCATATAAAGTGAGCGGGACCCATGTAAAAGTGCGCCGAACGCCTTAAAAAGTGTGCGGGACCCATGTAAGAGTGCGCCGGACGCCATATGAAATGTGCGGGACCCATGTAAGAGCTCGCCGAACGTCATAAAAAGTGTACGAGCTCATGTAAGAGTGCGCCGGACGTCATAGGAAGTGTGCGGGACCCATGTATGAGTGCGCCGAACGCCATAGAAAGTGTGCGGGACCCATGTAAGAGTACGCCGGACGCCATAGAAAGTGTGCGGGACCCATGTAAGAATGCGCCGAACGCCATAGAAAGTGTGCGGGACCCATGTTAGAGTGCGCAGGACGCCATATAAAGTGTGCGGGACCCATGTAAGAGTGCGCCGAACGCCTTGTCATTCCATAGTAATAAAGGAGAGTGGTGTCCGTCCGTCCGTCCGTCCGTCCGTCCGTCTGTCCGTCCGTCCGTCCGTCCGTCCGTCCGTCCGTCCGTCCGTCCGTCCGTCTGTCTGTCTGTCCGTCTGTCTGTGCGTCTGTCCGTCCGTCCGTCCGTCCGTCCGTCCGTCCGTCCGTCCGTCCGTCCGTCCGTCCGTCCGTCCGTCCGTCCGTCCGTCCGTCCGTCCGTCCGTCCGTCCGTCCGTCCGTCCGTCCGTCCGTCCGTCCGTCCGTCCGTCCGTCCGTCCGTCCGTCCGTCCGTCAGTCAGTCAGTCAGTCAGTCAGTCAGTCAGTCAGCCAGTCCGTCAGTTTACGGTGTGCATTCTGTAATTGCAGACTGTTCTACTGAAGGATTAAGCCCGAAACAACCGAACTGGACTTCGTAGAAAGTCAGCGGGACCCCAGCGGGAGTGCGCCGGACGTCGAAGAAAATGTGCGGGACCCAAGCAAAGGCGCCGGACGTCAAAAAAATGTGTGGGACCCCAGAGGCAGTGCGCCTGACATATGCGGGACCCATTTAACAGTGCGCCGGACGCATAGGAAAGTTGGCGGGACCCCTTCAAGAGTGCGCCGGACGCCGTAGAAAGTGTACGGGACCCACGTAAGAGTGCGCCGGACGCCATAGAAAGTGTGCGGGACCCATGTAAGAGTGCGCCGGACGCCATATAAAGTGAGCGGGTCCCATGTATGAGTGCGCCAAAAGCCATATGAAGTGCTCAGACATTTGGGCGGACTTATCGCGACGCCGAATAGGAACCCGAGTTTTTAACATAAAACAATGCGTTGGTCTCCAAGTGTTACCAAAATTACGAAGAAACGGCGAGAAACGCACTAAAACGTCGTATTTCAGTGACATTGTTCTCTGGCCTTGACTAGTTGTCCGATTAGATGAACATGTTCATGGTGGTGTCACCGGTGGAAAATAAGGCCAATCGAAAATAGAAGAATATGCTATGCAAAGCAGGATTAGTTAGGGCCCTTAGGAAAGAACGGAGCGATAGAGAATAGAGAATTGCAAAGGACGCGTCCGCAAAAGATTCCATTGTCACAACAAACACTTCCTGTGATACTTAAAGTAGTGTTCACGATAAGAATCTTTTCTCTGTCTTTCCACCTATCTTGAAAACGGCCCCATGCTGATTCTAATGATGTCTCTGAAATCGTACAAGACCTTTTGGGAACAGAGTTATGGTCCTTCAAAGTTTGAGCTAAGGAAACATGGTGGACGAGTAGTCCGAGGCTTGTAACTTCCGTCTTTTGCGGCCGATGTATGTGAGCTGACCTGAGTAAAGAGAGAAGTAGAGAATGAAGGGAAGAACGGGACTAATGATTGGAAATCATCGCTCATCTCACGATCTTGAGCATTCATTTGTTCACGTCGGTGGGCGTGTGTTGCGCTTTTTGGGTTTGCCTTGCGCTCGGAGTGGCAACTTCGGGCTCTTTTGGAGCTTTTCCTGGCTCGTTTTCACGCGTTTTTTCGACGTCTGTGTGCCCCTCCACTACCCATTCTTAGTGGAAACTGAAACACATTTTCTATCGGGAACACTGCCCTTAAGAGGCGGGGTGATACGAGGATTTCGTGTACTTCTGGTGCGTTTTTCTCAATTTCTACGCCATTTTAGTTCTGCCCTGGGGCCGCTTAATCAATATAGCGAATAATCTCGAAATTATCGTGAACTGCCCTTGAAGTACGGAGGCGCTGTCAGATTACAGTGTATGGCAGTGGAAAAAGACTGCTGTGTGGTTGCGTATTTGCACTAAACATACTTCTCGTTGAGAAATAATCGACGGGAAAGTTGTATTTTCCCCTAAATTCTGAAGAAAAGCATCTGGAAGGTTGAAAAACGGTGAGTTTGGAACGGGAAACCCCCTCACCACACATTATCAATACACCTGAAGTCTTTGTCATACTTTGCCAATTCGAGACTTGGTGCTTCGAGAAGCGGCCGCAGAAAAGTCTAAAGATCTTGTTTTGCCGAAAGAAGCTCTGAAATTGCTTCTGACGGATTTGGCAGGCGATAAATCTTTCGAAATAATGTGATTTTCCCCTTGTTGGATTTGACGACTAACGAATTTTTTCAAATGTTGTGAAATTTTCGCAGATGGGTTTGGCCGTTTACAAAGTCATAAAATGTTGTGAGATTCCTTTTGTCAGATTTTTCAATTAACGACGTCCTTTGATCAGTCACGCCCACACCGGTCACCGACGCCGACGGAGCGGGTAAGAGCAGTCTTGTGTTTCCACTACCAATCAAATATTTTTCACTATTCAACGCACGAAAAGTCCCAAACTATTACAAAAAAAAGAAATAAGCAAGTAGTATTTCGTAAATAATAAAATAGCAAAATAAGAAGTGATATCATTGTTTTCCAGTTTATAAATTCATAATCGTCTGGTGCGAACAGTCACTGAGAACCTGAAGAGACGTACTAGCATTCAAGTACGAGGGAAGGGGCTGCAGTGTCGAAAGGCCGGTCACAGCGTCGTGCCTTGCCCTGACAAAACATTCAAAAGAATTCGTTAATTGACAAATCTGACAAGGGGAACTTCACAATATTTTAAAAGATTTGTCGCCTGCCAAATCCTTCAGAAGGAAGTTCACAGCTTTTCTGGCAAAACCAGATCTTTAGCCTTTTCTGCGGCCCAACTTTTTGAAATCCGTACAAGGAATTTCATAGCATTTTGTGGCAATGCCAAATCCTCAACCTTTGCCGCGGAGCCTAATCTTTTAGAAATGTCAACAAGGTTTTGGGTGTCGACATCTCGAGCAGCACTTAGCAGTTCACGTCCGATAGGCATCTTTCATAGTCCTCACCGCAAGCGCGGCACGCGCGTGACGAGCGGTGAACTATGAAACTTTTCACCGCGCGGCAAGCGCGGGACGAGCGGAAAGCCACTATGAAATCTCCAGCGGCATCGCCATGGCGGTGTGGGTAAGAGTCGGGTCTAACTGGGACTTGTACAGAAATTGCTGGCTTGCATTTGCGTATGCGGTGGCGCAGGATAGTCCCAGAATTATTTATGTCGGAGTGGACTAAAATCAGGAAGCAATTATTGACTGAAACAGTAAAACCGCCACGGCGGTTTGGGCGGCGCCGCTATGGTGGTGCTGATGGACTATGAAAGTTCTTACCGCGCGTGCCGCACGGTAAGAACGTTCATAGTCCACCGCCCTTCCCGCGCGTCACGCGCGTGCCCCGCTTGCGGTGAGGACTATGAAAGATGCTATAGGGATGGGTCTCCAATGTCTCCTCCTCTGAAGGGAGGGGGGGGGCTTCAATAGAGGGAGGTGTTATGATCTACAACCTCCACCGAAATGGGGGTTCAAATAGAGGAAGGCGTTCAATTATAGGAAACACGGTAAGTCAAAGAATCGGATGGACGAGCATTCGATTAATATAATTTTAACATTATTCGATCTCAGCTCTAGTGGAAACTCTTTCCAAACATTTTTTTTGTAGCGGGGGATTATTACCTCACTGTCTGGCTGGTGAAAAATACTCTTAGGGTGTGTTCATTCCATAATTCTGTTGTAAATAGACCTGGGTCAGAGAGTTTATGTAACGTTTTCAGGGCTCCAAAAAGAAGTTGAAAAATGTACGGGATGACGGAAGGTTTTCCTTAAAGGTATCGTTCGCGCCGAAAACCAATTTCCATTTTTCAGGCTCAATTCCACGAATGGGCCCGGTAGACCACACTGGTAAACTTTGGCGCGTCAAAAACGTACCGTTGTGAGGTTGGAAGGGGTTGAAGACGAGGAGTCGCCACCAATTCTCACCAGTCATCTAGCACTTTTTCATAGAATGTTGATGCAACCGTCAAACAACATGAGAAACGTTTTCGGCATAAACTCTACATGCAGAAAAACGTCGAAAACGACAGTGACGAGGCCTCCAGAAGCAGAAAAACTTCAAAAACGATTTTAGCGCGAAATTCAAATTCGTATTTACAATCTGTTCCAATTGACTTTGCTCCACAAATAAAGGTTTTTCATGGGACGTTTGGACATTTTCGTTCACTAGAGAGGCCAAGCTACACAAAAACATGAAAAAATAACATACGGTTTTCTGCGCGTACGATGCCTTTAGGGAGCGTGCAACATGTCCCGGGGAGCTTGAAAAGGGGTTCGCAGAACATCGTGAGAGCTGACAGGGCAGCATGGACTCTCGAAATAGTGCGATAGATGTCTAAAAGAGTAAAGGGGTTCAGGAAAGAAGCTGAAATGAGCCGTAGAAAGCTGTTAAATCTCAAAAGAATCTGCGTAAGACACTGATAGATTGAATCCCTGGAGCTATAATTGGTGTAGAGGAAGGGGGGGGGGCTAGCGGCGATGCCAATCTGTAGCTGGTTAAGGTGTGTACGAATCAGGGATGAGCGGAATTCCGCGTTTCGCGTTCCGAAACCCGCAGTTTCGCGCGTTTTTGGCCTTCCGCGTTCCGCCTTCCGAAAACCGCAGAAAGTGCTGCGGAACGCGGAAAATGCGGAACAAAATATCGCCACATCGTCTTTATTGACAATCTCCCGGATGATTTTTCTATATTGATTCGAATGTTTTGACATTACATCAAATATTCTATTTTTTCTTCTCTTACCTCGTCGTGAAAGAATATTATTCTGACAATTATTATCAATTCCTCAAGACCGGTCGAAACTACCAAATTACAGCTGATCTGGGTGCCATATTCGGAAAATTTTTCTGTTGATTTACTGCTTAGTGATTTCTTTCTACGTTCCATGTATGTGAATTTTGTTGTGCGCTAAGCGTGAACCAGATTTGGCTACAACTCGCATTTGCGCAACCCTGAGATTCTGGAAACAACGTCAGGAGTAACTAGGGAGAAGCGGCTTTCCCTCCATTGATGAGGGCGCAAAAGTTGGTATTACCACCAAAAAGTGGTCTGGAATGGTTTCCTGAGGATCGAAAAGCATGAAAAAACTGCTCGATTTTGATGTTAATCTTATTTTATTCTCAGATGGCGTTCACAATCTTGTGAGAACACTTCTCGATGAGCTAGGAAGCCAATTTTCCAACAGTGGGCTGGAAATGGGTGCAGCCACATATTTTCTATTCCAATTCGGAGCTGATAGCTCAAATTTAGCGGCACTTAAAAATTGAGGTCGAAGACATTCAGAAACATATAAACATGATATTATGAGCCACCCGACGCTCCCTCGTCCATGAAAACGGAAACTAATGAAAACCAGCACAGTTACTGATGGGATTTCGCCCAGGATTGTGCCGTTTTCGAGACAGTGTTACGCTCCAAGACTCACCAAAGGCAAAAGCTGTCAGAGGTTCTGCTTCTTTCAATTTTAAAGGCAGTGTTCACGATAGAAATCGTTTTTCTGTTTTCTGCCTATCTTGAAAACGGCCCCATGCTGATTCCAATGATATCTCTGAAATCGCACAAGACCTTCAGGGAACGGAGTTACGGTCCCTCAAATATTGAGCTAAGGAAACATGGTGGACGAGTTGTCCGAGGCTTGTAACTTCCGTCTTTTGCAGCCGATGTATGCGAGCTGACCTGAGTAAAGGGAGAAGTTGAGAATGAAGGGAAGAACGGGGCTATTGATCGGAAACGATCGCTCATCTCACAATCTCGAGCATTCATTTGTCCACGTCGGTGGGCGTGGAAAGTGCATCTGGGAGTGACGAGCTGATGGGTGTCCAACTTTGGGGCCGTAGGGGACCGTTCCGAGCTCATTTTTCTCAGTTTTTTCAACGTTGGGGTTTCGCTAGGCCCCGCAGCTGCCGATCTCCACCAAAAAATCAGACATGGTTTTTATCGTGGACACTGCCTTTAATCTCCCAGCAACAGTCAAGCCAGAGAGGGGTTCTTCGAGAAAAATACGTAGAGTTTCTAGACTTTCAGCCCTCTGGCGAAAGTAGTGATTTGGCAATGTCGTATTTGCAAAAAAATAGAAGTCAAAGAAGCAGGCTCAGGCGTACGATGTGACTATCGCCGAGGGGGACCGCAGCCTTGTGCGCCGGGTAGGGGGGGGGAGGTGGGGCGCAGGCCTCCGGCTCCTCATAATGCGAAAAATTCTGGTTGTTCTGATTGTCGAGACAGCATTGATGAAACTCCTTAAAGGTTTTGCATGACTCCTTGAAAACTCTACTTCTCAAGCGTCCCTCTTCAAGCGCTGCCCCCCCCCCCTCGCTGTGTGTAGCAACCCTACCAAACGCGGAATCTCGACTCTTCAGAACAAGCAAGAAAAATCGAGTACCCGTTCCCTCCGCCTCCCAAATCAGCACCCATTCGCTCCGCCCACTAAAGAACTTTCTAGTTCAGTAGGGACGGGACACGCCATAGATTTTAATGAAAATCTTAGTTCTTCCAGTTGTTATCGGTATGTCTTTATAATGTAGTCTGCTCCAGCTCGACGATTGCGAATGACAAGGAGAAACAAGCCCGAGACTACTCGTCCACGAAATTCTCGTAGCTCCAGTTCACAACTTTTGAAGGGCCATAACTCTGTTCACAGTGGGTTCTGAGCAATTTTGAAAAGACCGTTGTGATCAGCGCGAAAATCTGACCAAGACAAGCAGTAGAATTTAAAAGCGATTCCGAGGTTGGACTATGCCTCTAAAGGCACATTCCACCACATGGCTTTCCGAAGCAGTTTTAAAAAGGTATGGCACAAGGATACCCGTCATTGAATCGAATAGCAAAATTATCGCATGAATTAGGCCGGGATAATACTTTCCGCGACCAGCGACGGCGACACTGTAAATCAGGCTTATCAATTTTATGTCGATATTGATGATAAACATGGCGTCGCGTTGCTCGTCGCCGAAAGTTTGATCACGACCTTACGTCCTTCCCGAACTTTTGTATAGCCTTAATAGCAGGTCGAAAACTATCGAACAGACGCCAGATTCGTGTTCAGCGCCCTAAATTATGGTTTCCGTTTTGATTTATTCTGACGCACAGACCAGGCGGCTGGCCGTGCGGGGTTGGCGGCCCCACTGGAGAATGGGTTTCGATCCGCGCGGGAGGATCTACCGTCTCAGCCCCACCCATTCATCAGACTAAAATTACTACGCGAACTCTACATCCGTAGGCAAAATTTCAATGTCATCCGAGATACTGGCCAAAGATTAAAAAACCATTGTCTGGACTTGGACATCTGGCGGGGGCAACAGAATTATTTCTCAAGATCTAGCTAGCTGCTAGAGTAAAAAAAGCTGTTGGCCGACTCCCACGTCGATCCGACCATTTTAAGCCGATCACGGCCGGTATGATGGCTGTAAATGTGACGGTGTGATTTGGGCCTCAAAAAGAGGCCCCTTCACACCGTGTGATTCTTGCGATTGAGGCCCCTAGATCAGTTTTTCGAGCTTTATCATATGGGCAAGTGAGTAGGCTACTTGTTCTGTCCTTCCAACAGCCAATCAGTCGACGGTGAGTGTGTCAATCGGGGCGCTGAAAAATTGGAAAACCGTTTTTTGGACTTGGATATCTGGAGAGGGTGAAAAATTATTTTCTTAGAATCTATCTGCTTGAGTCTCTATTTTGAAGAGGACCATAAAAAACTGTCGGCCGTCTCCCAGGTCGCTCCGACCATTTTGAGCCAATCACGGCCGGAGTGGCTTGACCTATAACGTCCGTTTTGCTGAAAAATAGTTTGGAAGCAAGGTTCGGAATTAACCTCACTCAAACTGGTTTACACAAATGGTTAAAGTCACAACCTCGATGGGAGGGGGGGACTGCTTTCAAAGCTGGAGAGGGGGGGGGGGCGTACCACTCACGGATAGATCACACATCTACGCCTTACCCTGCACAGAAGTCAAAAAATGTCTTGAAATATTTTACGAAATGTTTTGGCGCACGATAATCTGAAGTACATATTAAGCCAACTGGGGAATGTATGTAGTGAAATGTTTTAAAACACGTTTTGATGGTCAATCATAGATCAGTTGTTGATAGTAAAAGACGAATGATAGGATTTTACAAGCTTCTCCGTCGCACTTAATAAAACGAAAAAAGGTGATATGAAACTACAATACTCTCGTTAGGTTTTGTAAAAACGGGGAGCATTTGTAAAACTTGGCAAAAAAAAACGTCCGATGCTCATAACTTTTTTGAATAAAGACGTTTTTGTATTCTGAAAACGCTATCATTATCACAGCTCAAATTCCTACATAATACTGTCATTGTAGACCAAAGTTCACTAAAATCGCGTTGTTTTCGAGTGAAATATTTTTGCAATCTTTTCTCAAAAGCGTCGCGCGCGGCAATGTGCGGCAAAACTTTGAGTGCTAATTGTACAAGTAATAGAAGAGCGATCTTCAGGTATTCCTCGTGAGTTATATGAAAGGGGGTAATCTCGAAATCTCTGTGCAGGTTTAGTTTTCGAAATCTTCTATGAAACCTGCTCGGAAGCTTCCTGAAAAATCGGACTTCTGTTGCGAAAGCCCCATACCGATACATGAAGGAGTTCGATAATTCAACCAGCACACGTCTCGGGATTGCTTCATGTTAATCTCACTCAAAGAAAACATAGAGACTGCTCTTCTATTACTTGTTCAATTACTACTCAAAGTTACGCCGCACTTTGCGGCACACGGCGTTTTTGAGAAACGACCGCAAAAACAATTTTACTCAATAACAAAGCGATTCCAGGGAACATCGGTTCACAAAGCACTTTATTGGGTAGAAATTTGAGCTGTGAATATGATAGCGTTTCTGAAACGTCTTCGTTCAAAAAGTTACATGCATCGGACGTTTTTTTGCAGAGTTTGGCAAATGCTCCCCGTTTTTACAAAGCTTAGCGCGGGTACTGTATGTATTAAAACATTTTCCAGGTTGTTGTACTGCAGTCAACACTGATGAAACTGGGAAACCGCAGCGCTCCAATTCATATCGTGCTTTATTTTGCTTTGATACGTTCAATGGAGAAGCTTGTAGAATCCGGTACTCCGTCTGTTTTTACTTATCGATAATTGGTCCATGTTTGACCACCAAAACGCATTTGTCATCATCTCACTACATTTCCCAGTTTCTTCTTTACGCTAGGTTATTGTGAGCCAAATATTTTTCATGAATGTTCCAGGACATTTTTTGACTCATTTGACCTCTAATTTCTCGTACAGTGCGGTCGGCTGCCAAGGGTAAAAAGGCGGCGGCGGGCGGGGGGCGCCGCCGTTTTTGTGCGGCGTCCAATTCAGGAACGGTTTACCGCGTTTAACGACTTCCCCGGTTGGTTCTGTTTCTGTGACACTTTTGAGGCAGCCCTGCGATTCTGCCAAATACGTTTGAGGAAATTTCGAAAAGTTCGAAATTTTTTCGAGAAATTGAACTGAAAGGATGACGAGTCTTCAGAAACTCATAAACATTCTCAAAACGACGGCTTTTGATCAAAGAAATTTGTAAGTGATACAAAACATGCAGTATACCGTGTGTAAAACATTTTGTCAGAAAACTGCGAGCTGGAAATAAAAATGCCCTGGATGAAAATTACAATACAGCACTGCAGAGCCCGATTGAAATCAATTTTCGGCTCAGATAGGCCTATGCTGATTGAAATGTTATAATGATGATTCAAATGATTTATATGCACAACCACGAATACACCGAACAATTTTCTGGTTGAACGGGCATTTTTGAAAAAAATTCCAAAAACTAGTGTTTTTTTGGAAATTCAATGTCTATTCAAAGACCCTAACAAATCTGCTTCTTTGTTTTGATTTATGATTTCTTTAGAGCTAGGTATGTGACACCACAAGTGAGTTATCTGGTCATTTTTGATAGCTGATTTCCAAATTATCATTTACTCAACATTGTTCCGCGAGACGTGACCAGTTCTTATGAGGTCATCGAATGTATAGCTCCTGTAAAAAAGATTTCTCGAAGAAGTTAGCTATGAAAAAGTCTATGTGGTCATCAGTAAAAAATAGCAGAATGTAAGAAACACGAAAACGAGAAAATTTGTTTTTTTTTTGAAATTTCGCATTTTTGGTTTTTTTTTCTGTTGTGTTTCAACACTTATTAAAAAGCTTCACTGTGCAATGCATCGATGATAACTCTGCTTTCTGATGAGGGCACCCATTTCTACATTATAAATTAGTTTGAGGCCAAAACATAGAAAAATGGGTGAGACATTTGTTTTCAAAAACTGCTTCGCGCTCACATTAGTGGCATTTCTTTCATATCCAGGTTTATCTGTATTTATGAGAAGAAATTGGTTATGATACTGCAGCAAAAGTTTATTCGCGTTTCAGTGAACATTTCTGAAACCCATGTAGAAGTTTTCATAGAAAACGATTCAACTTCGGTTTTGCAAAAAATAATGATATCAAAAGTTCAATATTTGCACCGATGTCAAACAATTTGTATTTAAGCTTTATCAACGCGCTTGTCAAATATAAAAGAGAAAAAGGATTGCGATTGAACCTCACAGTGTGGACGAGTTTACCTAAGTGGTCATGAAAAAAACAGGAACCAAACACAGCTGGTCATGCTCAAAACTATTTTCCTCAGAGTAAATTGATCCCAAATCAGTCCACTTCGTGATAATGAAGCGAAACGCTCACACACAGAATAGTAATGAGCCAAACTTCTGAATAGGCGACAAAGAAAATCTCAAACGTGAATGCGAAAATATTCGATTTTTTCGTTGATGGAATTCTGAGCTCAGGGTCCAGGGTCCGATCTGGGCTCACTATTGACAGACGACTGTCATTAGAGTGAAATCGACGAAATCCGTGCTCGCTCACAAAAACACCCAAATAACATTCATATTCACAGAAAAAACTCATAAAAAAATTTTGTTCGAAAAGTGATTCGGAGAGGGAAGATGTGCGTAGAGAACGACCAACTTTTTCACAGAAAGCAAAATTTGAAAAAATATGAATCCGCTGATCCAGCAACGATTCTTTCACGCTTGTGTACAGATGCGAATATGCAGGTTGTGGCAAATATCATAGCTCCTTTGAATGTGCCCTAGATTCCTGCCGGCATCGACATGCGCTCGTCCGGGTAATTACGGACTTCGCACCTCCAGTTGGACGTGTCAGGGCACTGCAACCCGATGCCAGGAGGAATCTAGGACACATTCAGTGGAGCTATGATATTCGCCCTCAGAATTCCATCGACGAAAAAATCTAATATTTTCGCATCCACGTTTGAGATTTTCCTTGTCGCCTATTCAAAGGCTTGGCTCATTACTATTCTGTGTGTGAGCGTTTCGCTTCATTATCATGGTATGGACTGATTTGGGACCAATATACTCTGAGGAAAATAGTTTTGAGCATGACCAGCTGTGTTTGGTTCCTGTTTTTTTCATGACCACTTAGGTAAACTCGTCCACACTGTGAGGTTCAATCGCAATCCTTTTTCTCTTTTATATGTGACAAGCGCGTTGGTAAAGCTTAAACACAAATTGTTTGACATCGGTGCAAATATTGAACTTTTAATATCATTATTTTTTGCAAAACCGAAGTTAAGTCGTTTTCTATGAAAACTTCTACATGGGTTTCAGAAATGTTCACTGAAACGCGAATAAACTTTTGCTGCAGTATCATAACCAATTTCTTCTCATAAATACAGATAAACCTGGATATGAAAGAAATGCCACTAATGTGAGCGCGAAGCAGTTTTTGAAAACAAATGTCTCACCCATTTTTCTATCTTTTGGCCTCAAACTAATTTATAATGTAGAAATGGGTGCCCTCATCAGAAAGCAGAGTTATCATCGCTGCATTGCACAGTGAAGCATTTTAATAAGTGCTGAAACACAACAGAAAAACAACGAAAAATGCGAAATTTCAAAAAAATAAACAAATTTTCTCGTTTTCGTGTTTCTTATATTCTGCTATTTTTTACTGATGCCCACATGGACTTTTTCATAGCTAACTTATTCGAAAAATCTTTTTTACAGAAGCTATACACTCGAGGACCTCATAAAAACTGGTCACGTCTCGCGGAACAATGTTGAGTAAATGATAATTTGGAAATCAGCTATCAAAAATGACCAGATAACTCACTTGTGGTGTCACATACCTAGCTCTAAAGAAATCATAAATCAAAACAAAGAAGCAGATTTGTTAGGGTCTTTAAATAGACATTGAATTTCCAAAAAAAAACACTAGTTTTTGAAAATTCCTCAAAAATGCCCGTTCAACCAGAAAATTTTTGGGTGTATTCGTGGTTGTGCATATAAATCATTAGAATCATCATTATAACATTTCAATCAGCATAGGCCTATCTGAGCAGAAAATTGATTTCAATCGGGCTCTGCAGTGCTGTATTGTAAATTTCATCTAGAGAATTTTTATTTCCAGCTCGCAGTTTTCTGAAAAAATGTTTTATACACGGTATACTGCATGTTTTGTATCACTTACAAATTTCTTTGATCATAAGCCGTTGTTTTGAAAATGTTTATGAGTTTCTGAAGACTCGTCATCCTTTCAGTTCAATTTCTCGAAAAAATTTCGAACTTTTCGTAATTTCTTCAAACTTCTTTGGCAGAATCGCACGGCTGCCTCGAAAGTGTCACAGTAACAGAATCAACCGGGGAGGTCGTTAAACGCGGTAAACCGTTCCTGAATTGGACGCCGCACAAAAACGGCGGCGGCCGCCGCCCGCCGCCGCCTTTTTACCCTTGGCAGCCGACCGCACTGTAAATATGACATTACCGAGCCATCACTTTTGTCAGAGAGAGCTAAACTATTAAAAATTCTCCATTGTTCAAACTGATACGTTGGTTCTGACAACTCTTGGACGTTTTCTTTCTCCAATGAATAATATAAAGTGCAGTACATATATCTGTGCATGTTTCGGGATCGATTTTTATATGTATAGTTGGTAATTTACTAAGACAGAATTTCTTTAAAAATGATTCCCTGGAACCAAATGTGCTTCTGGGACTTGAGGGTAGTTTGAGTTGATTTTTTGGAAATTTCCGCGTTTCGGCTTCCGCAAACCGAAGTTCCGCGCATTTTTGGGCGTTTCGCACCCGATTTTCGAAAACCGAAAAAAAAATTTTGTTCCGGAACCCGAAAACCGATTTCCGAATTTTTGAACTTTCATTCCGCTCATCCCTGGGCCGAATGAGAATGGCTGCCCACGCAGCCGGCGTGCTTGGCAGGCGGCCGTCGCATGTGCCGCCCTCGGACGAGTGTTGAATTTCAACGACGGCCGTCCCCATCTCCCACCGTCTGCAGTGCTGATTGATCGGCGCAGTGCTCGCTGCCAGCCGGTGCCGGCCCCGTTCGTAGTCGATGGCGGTGGGGACTTTTCGCATGCTCGTCCGAGAGCGGCGAACGCGACGGCCGCCTGCCAAGCACGCCGGCCGCATGGGTCGCCATTCTCATTCGGACGCACCTTACATAATGTTGCGTTGTGATCTAGTAGGTGGAAAATTCAGCGATCACAAGTATATCGAAAGGCACACATATCGAAAGATTTCTAAAAGGAAAAAATCATAGTCATTTCAACGAGTATGGCCCAAACATTGAGAGTACATGATTTTTTCTGGAACTGAGGTACGTTTTGGAACGCAATTTTAACCTTCGCAACAATCATCTCATTGCTGAACCGGTAAGCTAATTTGTTTTTTCCTCATTTCTCTGAAAGTTTTGGCAAAGAAATAGCCACCCCGCCAGGTTCCGCAGCGGCTCCCGGTGGGCTACTTCTCGGCTATTTATCGATTATTTCTCGTTTATTACGCGGCCAGTGCCCGACCGAGACCACGTTTCCGCGAAATAGCCCACCAGGCTCTACAGCGGCTCCTGGTGGGCTGTATCCAGGCTATTTCGCGGCCATTGCTCGGCCGAGATGTAGCCGAGAAGTAGCCACCAGGAGCCGCTGCGGAGCCGGGAGGGCTATTTCTCGGCTATTTCCTAGCAACTGGTGCTTTTCACACAGCCGCCAATCTGGATATGATGCTGCAAACTTTTATTGCCTTTCTTACAGACATATTCACAATCACAGACAACGATACCGATAATCATATCGAAAAAACGCTCATGTAAGTGGGAGCAGTAATAGTGGGTGATCAAGAAACCCGATTTTATCCGTACCTTTCCGGAGTAGGGCACGGTTCAGCAGACCCAAGCAGACCATGTATTTGGCGACCATTTCGCGGCCAGTGTTATTTAGCGGTTATTCTGCGGCTATTTCGCGGCAAGCATTATTTGACGGCCATTTCATGACAAGCAGGCATTTCGCGGCTATTTTTCGGTCAAAACTCTCAGAGTTGTTCCTTTTGTAACAATACATTTTTCAGAAGAGGAGAGCAGTCGCGAATGAGCCGTCTACCACTGCGCGGTAATGATGAGTACACGCCGAAGACGGAGCTCATCTTGGCTAAAGTCGTAACAACTTGGTTTATATTCTTGTTGATTTTCATATATGTTCTCTTTTTGAGCACGTTTTTAGCCTTCCCTATTTCACTTTGTGGGACCTGCATTAATTGCAGCCTTCGGGTTGTCCAGGATAGTTTGCCTTTCATTTGAAAATTTTTTATCCATGACCGCTGGTTTTCATGGTGTGGAATCATGAAATATCATTTCTGTATAATGTTAATCCTGTATATGTTAAACCTGTATCATTGTTGCTTGCAGCTTGTGAGGAGACCTCATTTTCTACATGTATGAGATTCATACTGTGTTGTTAGCGTTTTTACAGTTTTTGATTTTGAATTTTGCTTTGTTTTTGAAGGAAATTGCATTGGAAGTAAATTGTTGTTTGATTTTTTGTTGATTAACGTTTTGATACTGTTGCGATTCGTTACAAAAAGGTGAGGAAATGCGTAAGTCTTCTGAGCAGTTTTAGCACAGTAGACATTTAGCGATCGAGGAAGCTAGCGGAAAGGTAAGCGGTATGGTAAGCGTTTTGAGACCTGGCTCCCTAAGAACGGCCTCACAGAGCCAACTAAGTCCCTGCAAAACTCAGCTTTGGTCCCTCCCAATAGCACACTTAGGAGGAACCAACTCCGCCCACTTTAGGGGATCGTCCCCAGCTGTTGGTGGGGATGGAATGAGTTTGGGTTGAGGATCGTCCCAAGAGTTCATCAGAGTAGAAAATTCCTTCTGTCTCCAAGTTTTCTTCGACTTCGTGATAGTTTTTATTTAGTAAGTTTCTCTACGATCAAGTACGGACTAAGTTGAACATTTTCCAACCGCCAAACTTTGCTCAAAAATACTTCATTGAGTCCAAAACCCATGAAAAATCGGTTCTGATGAATAGTTTCCTTGCCTACACACCTGGCTGAGGCCCCCTGACAATCACGAAAAAATAAAATCTGAGATAAGCTCAAGTTGCGTTAACTTTTTTGATAGAGGATAGGAGAAAACTACACCAGGTCGGAAATGGTGGTCTGAGCTTGTAAGGTAGTGCTATATCCAGCTGTGAGTGGACACTTGGAGCCAACTTTTCTAGCTTAGTTTCGCGTGTCTGGATTTCCGTTACAAAATGAGCCTTGAAGATGGCTCTAACTGCGCTTGGAACCGTTTTTTGTGTGCTCTAACAGATTCCAAGAGCTCGATAGATCATCCAAATAAGCCAGGAGGAACTTCTGAAGTATTAATTTTCTTAATACTTTCATGTTTCTAGCATTCCAGAAGCACACGTTTAATACCGCCTCTTTTACCAACGCCACAACAATGCAATCGATTCAAAGTAGTATGTAGTTCTGGGCCTCCCCACCTTAAAGGCAGTGTTCACGATAAATCTCGTTCTCGAGGTTTCAGTGTGAAGCATTAAGTTGGCAGATGCTGGAGAGGATAGGGTCGGAGAAAGCAGCGAAAAAGGGCCACAATTCGATAAAAACTGCTTTGAAAGTTATCCCAGTGCGCCTACCTATCCCGGTCCGCCCCCCATTCGGACGAGTTCGTGACGCCGCAAACATTTCGATGGCAAATTGCCAAGCAACACTGCCGCGTCCATCCTGATCGATTCGCGCAGATTTCGCAATCAGCGCGCGCTTGCGGAAATCAGCAGGGCCCACGATTCTCGTCCACGCCCTGAACGTTAGAAACCGTTATTTTAGCATATTCTGAACATTTTTCTTCGCTGTTTCTTGACTTTTAGTTATCTCACGGCCAAACAATCCTATTTTTGGGTCGAACTCAAGTGCGATATTCACCGTCAACACTGCCTTTAAAGGCACAGTCCAACCTCGGAATCGTTTTTCTGTTTTTGTGCCTATCGTGGGGACGGTCCCGCGCTGATTCCAACGATGTCTCTGGAATCGTACAAGACCCCCTAGAAACGGAGTTATGGTCCCTCAAAAATTGAGCTGCGGAAGCACGGTGAACGAGTTGTCCGAGGCTTGCAACTTTGGTCATTTGCAACCGATGTATGCGAGCGAACCTGAATGGATAGAGAGGCTCAGAATGAAGGGACGAACGGGGCTAGCGATCGGAAACCATCTCTCATATCGCCACTGTGGAGCTCGAAAGATTGAAAAAGGGGCGTGCCAAAGTGGCTTCCGGATGAGGGTGCCCCAGGGTGGCTTCCTCCTATATCTCGCTTATTCGATGAGCTCGCACATGGCAGGTCTTATATAGAGTGGGTCTACATGACACTTATGTGGAAATCTCAGATTTTGTCCCTGAGCTTGGACTATGCCTTTAAAGGCAGTGTTCACGATGAAAAATGTGTCAAACTTTCCACTAGGAATGGGTTGTGGAGGGGCACACCGTAAAGTTGACGCCGGAAGAACGCATGAAAACGAGCCAGGAAAAGCTCCAAAGGGGCCCGAAGTTGCCACTTCGAACGCAAGGTAAACCCCAAAAGCGCAACACACGCCCACCGACGTGAACAAATGAAAGCTCGAGATCGTGAGATGAGCGATGATTTCCAGTCATTAGCCCCGTTCTTCCCTCCATTCTCAACTTCTCTCTCTACTCAGGTCAGCTCGCATACATCGGCTGCAAAAGACGGAAGTTACAAGCCTCGGACAACTCGTCCACCATGTTTCCTTAGCTCAATTTTTGAGGGGCCATAACTCCGTTCCTAGAAGGTCTTGTACGATTCCAAAAACATCATTCGAATCAGCATGGGACCGTCTTCAAGATAGACAAAAAAGCAGAAAAACGATTCTTATCGTGAACACTGCCTTTGAAGGGAAAAATTCTTTTTCTGCACAAAAAGAGGTTTAAAACCACATTGCAGTTAGCAATTTAAATGCAGCATACCTGCTCGTAAACGTGATTGAGATAACTACGGAAATAGAATGGTATTGCCCAGATTACAACGCCTACGCATTTTGAAGTGTCAAAAACGACCCACAATGCCGCTACATGAGTTAGAAGTTGGCCCCGCCCTGTATTTTCACGCCCCCTGTATTTGCCCTTTTCCTCCAACGCAAGGTTGCTGGGCCATCATTACCGCCAGTACTATCGGTGGAATGCCTAACAAGTGAGCCACACACGTCACTGACGGCGAAGATGACGCAGCAACACTGCTTTGGAGGAAAAGGGCAAATACAGGGGGCGTGAAAATACAGGGCGGGGCCAACTTCTAACTCACGTAGCGGCATTGTGGGTCGTTTTTGACACTACAAAATGTATGTTTTAAGCCATACGGTTCGATTCACGTAGTTATCTCAACCACGTTTACGAGCGTGTATGCTGCCTTTAAGTCACAGTTGAACGAAGAAAAACAAAAATTAGCAGAATATTTGTTTCAAAATAGGTTTCATTAAACCCATGGCTACAAAAAAATCAGAAATAATTGGAAAAATGACCTTTCATGCAGAAGAACTCACCTTAGTACTGGAGGAGAGGATAACTAGCTGAATATCCTGAAATAATCTGTGACTGCCGCCAGCTGTTTTGTGCTCGCTGAACGCCCGTCTGGCTCGTCCACTCGTCGTCGATTTATTTTAACCATTGATTTCGGCTTACTGTACGAAGATGTAGAACGCAAACCTGAGGAGTGCGACGACCGTCATGCGGGTGGTGGCCATCGTGTATCAACACCCCTGAGGAGGCGGGAGAAACGGGGGAGGAGCGAGGTTCCTGATTGGACGCTACGCGGAACTAGGCCGTGTTGCGTCCAATCAGGAACCTCGATCCTCCCCCGTTTCTCCCGCCTTCTCGGCGGTGTTGATACACGATGGCCACCACCCCCGTCATGCGAGAACCGTAAGGTGCAAGGGGGCAACTCACGGGGTTCAAAGACAGCCGCGCTGCGTCTTGGCTCAACCTGTGCTATTTCTCCTTGCCCCAACAGCTGCCAGCAGGCGCGAAGGTGATCCTCTTCGCATCCCAAGTGCGTCGAACCAACCGTGTGGCCACCATTTCCGCCCGCAGGGAGACCAGCCATCGCTAGCTGTGCGACGGTTCGATTGATGCGGCCATTCCTCCCTGCACAAGTTGCTCACCTCAGCGCACTGGGGGCTTACTACGGGCCTTGGTCTAACGAATGAACCAGGCGCTATTATTGCGGCTGGCTATGCTGCGTTCGCGAAAGTACCGGCCAACGGGGACTCGATCGTGCGCGACGATGTATCTCCGCAGCGTTGTCCACTCATTAGACTAAATTCTATGTACAAGGTGACTCTAATCGATGCGTGTAACCTATCTATGTATAATATACATGTGTTCAACTCGATTTCCAGCATCAACCTCCTCCCAGTCGTCAACGAGAGGAAGCTTTGTCACGAAATGTCAAAGGACTCGCGAAACTGTTCAAGGAGTTGAACGTCACCTGCGACTTACATCCAGAATCGGTCCTACAGAAATTGCAGAATGCCACATTGTATGTTTGCGTTTGTGGCAAGCATAGCCAGAGCTGTGTAATGCTATTTTCAGTGCAGAACCACGTCGTAGTGTTTTCTCACCATCGCTTCGACGATCTAAGAGACTGAGTGAAATGGACAAAATCTTCCAGGCTATCAATGCAACTACTGGGAAACAAGAACGCCTGAAAGACCAACCACTAATTCTGGAGGACGACAACCTATCCTATAAACAAAAACTGATAGGTTCGTATAGCAAGCTTGACTGTTTTATCGTCATTTGTTGGAGGTTGTGTCGACAGTGCTGCGCTGCGGATACCTGAGCCGGCATACACCATTGAATGTGCGCGCGCACTTTCACCAAAAACGCGCAAAAATTCAGACAGACAGAGTGATGGAGTGCAAAAGTGGTGAGAGGGCAGACAATCCCGAGTGCAAAGGAGCGCAAGCACCCAACTTTGGTGCATGCCGCTTCTAGTGGCGAAATTTGCCGATGAGTAAAGACATCTGGACGCCCCTCAGTTACGTAGCATCAATACTCACGCTAAGGCCGTGATAATACTTTCAGTGTCGGACACAATGTTTACCATCTATATCGAACAAAAATCGAAAGGCGAGACACGCACTGTCTTTGTCGCTATCGCTGGTCGTGGGAAGTAGGATCCCTGCCTACCCCTCTCTCAAGAAGGAGGAGGCACCTATAAATTTAGGCAATAGTATAAAATTTGCGTGCTTGTAACTTCATTAGGCGAAATGTTCTGAGGTTTCGTCATCTCTTTGGAGGGATTTTTTTCGCGATCGGTTCACTAAAAATTGCGCGTGGCGGACCTGCGGCGAAACGATGAATTTGTGATACGAGGCGGAATTCGCAGGGTGTTGTGTGCACTGAGCGACTTGTAGATAAATGCAGTCATCATGAATCGCACTGGCCCTTTTGGTGCATTATGGACGGTGTGGCCTACACTGGCGTAAACTCGGCGCATGGAACTGTTGTGCTGCAAGGCTAGAGACGATCGAGGTCCTGCCTTGCTACCTTGATGGCATATCTTCATCGGCGGTTTCCTCAGTGTAAGCCACACTCGTTTTTTTAGTCATATATTGAAGTAGACCTTTTCGTTCAAATGACCGGGTAAATTTGTCAGCCCAACGCGTTTCAGGGCCCCTGGGAGTCCTTTTGACACCTCGCCTGTGCCAGTATGTGAACCTGATGCTCTATCTATCGCCTGTTCGGAGTACAACGTGTCCTCCCCATGTGCGTTTGTGGACGCTTTGGCCGGGTTCTTCCTGATCGTGAGAGATTCAAATTGTTCAGAAAAGCCACACGCAAATCGGGGCTCCGGCTGGTATCAAATAAGAGGTTTCGAAAGAGTGAAAACATGCTCTATATTTGACCCAATACTTCCCCATGGGGGTTCTTTATGCTGTTGATCACGAATCTAGGGTTCATTTGTCGGTTTTCTAAACTTTTCGACACATTTCGTTCAAAGCTTCCCATGAGGGGGAAATTTGTGCGCAAAATGTAACTTTCAACGATTTTGGGAATGCTACAGTAGATGTGGCTCGAATCGCTTTTCTAAAGCTTACTTAGAGCGCTTGACACGAATCTGAGGCCTGCTTATCGATTTTTGACAGGTTACTATATTACGGTGGGTATACGGTAGTCCAGTTAAAATCTTAGATTTGGCTCCACACTTATTCATGGTGGTGAATTCAAATCTGATGTCCATTTGCTGAGTTTCAAAGTACCTATTAAGGTAGGTTTCGTCCATTATATAGCATAATGCCCACCGCAACCTACTACAGTAAACATCTGACTTTCGATAAACGGTGCACGGGCTCGTTTTCAACACCCGAAAATAGCCAAAAAAACCTTCACAATCAAATTTTGAATAGAATCCGAATTTTTTTCAAACACCCTAAAAATTGCCCGATAGGTACCCTTACCTTATCGCAAACCTTCAACAACGCAGATAACTTCTTGGAACCATTACCTTGGTTTTGTAGTCACGCTTGATGCCATCTGTTGTCGGATATTCAGTCCTCTTCACAATGAAGCAAAGACCAAAGCGAGTTAACCGGTCAACTCCATGCTTGCGCCTGCCGCTTGAGTGCAATCTTATCTTTAGATGAAAGTATTGCATCATCAGCATACAACAGAAACCATGGCGCCGGTTTCTGCATGTCCCTTGTGATGGTATTAATGACAATGACGAGCAAAAGGTGGGACTAAGCTGATCCTTTGTTCGAAACCAATGGAGATAGGAAACTCATCTGACGCTCCCGCGGCAGCTCAAACTACAGGGTGTGCCAAAATTATTGGCGCGCAAATCAGCTTCTAGTTAATTGGGATTTCTGATACTCGCCTTTCTGCTATTCTTGTTTTTCGTGTTCTTCTATGTCTATACATTGTGTTTTGATCGCTATTCTGCTGAAATCGATTTTTAGATCACCATGGTCAAGGCTAATCCGATGCGAGGCGCCAGCATCGCGATGCACAAGTCTGGACCCACGGCACGCCAAATCGCCGACTACCTCTCCGTGCAGATGAGAACCGTTCAAAATGCAATCAGCCGTTTTCGTCAGCTGGGTGCAACCTCTGACAGAGTTGGCAGAGGCAGAAAGGCCATTGTGTGTAATTCTCAGGTTGTGAAAAGGGTTCGCGCCCGAATCGACCGAAATCCACGACGCTCGATGAGGAAAATGGCTAAAGAGATGAATTTATCGAGGATGACCATGTGGAGAATCGTCAGAGAGAAGCTGAACCTTCGCTCATACCGTCTTAAACAGGCCCATCTGCTGTCTGCAGCCAACAAGCAAAAGAGAGTGGAGAAGTGCAAGAAGCTCCTGCGGCGTTTCACAGGAGTCACGCATCGAGCAATCGTCTTCTCAGATGAGAAGGTTTTCACTCTGGAGCCCATAGTAAACCGTCAAAACGACCGCATTGTAGCCAAGAGTACAGAAGAGGTTGTTCTGAAGGGAAAAATAGCTGGAAGGACGGCTCACCCAACTTCCGTGATGGTTTGGGGCGAAATCACGAGCGATGGGAAAACCCCACTGGTTTTTGTGGACTCTGGGGTGAAAATCAATAAGGACGTTTACCAAAAAGCAATCCTGGAGGACGTCTTGAAGCCTTGGTCGGCCTCTCATTTCGAAAACAGTCGCTGGTGCTTTCAACAAGACTATGCGCCAGCTCACAAGGCGAAGTCCGTCCAGGAGTGGTGTCGGCGCGAACTTCCCGACTTCATCGCGCATAAGGATTGGCCGTCGTGCTCGCCGGACTTGAACCCTCTGGACTTCTCTGTCTGGTATGGGTTGGAGGCTAAGGTTTGTGGATCCCGTCATGCCAATTTGGACTCTTTGAAAGCCGGACTCAAAAAAGCCTGGGATGAAATGGATGAGAAGTACCTGCGTGATTGCTGCGATGCCTTCTGGAGAAGACTTCGGACCTGTATCGAAGCAGAAGGCGGACATTTTGAGATCTGATTGTTGTTATGCCTTGATGATAGTATGGATAAACATTTTAATAATTGCTATTCTTGAAATTTGATTTGCTGTTCTAGAAACACTTTTATATCTGCGCGCCAATAATTTTGGGACACCCTGTAGACTCCTTCACTTGGCTCACCGAATCCTCACACGATCGACCCCATCGATGAACTCTTCAAGAACCCCCATGCTGTAGCAAGGAGTACCGAATCGACTCTGGTGGAATTCGATCAAGCTCTTTCTCCAAATCATCGAAAGCAAGATGGGGCGTGTTGAGTGTCGTGCTGTGTTTCTCGTTCAATGCTCGGACAGCGTGAATCGCATCGATGGTGTCACACTTGGCAGCAAACTACAGTGGTTGTGAGTGATCTAGATAAATCCACGGATCTGACAAATCAATGATACGTGCGATAGTTGCCATACTGTTGGACAATAAACGTATAGTGCGGCAATTCGCGCAGTCGGCTGGACTGCCTTTTCTCTACCAGATCAGAATGCTCTCGCTTCGCTCCCAGTCGTCCGGCGTTTTTTTTTCTGCGACGACTCGGCCATAGAGTTGTGCCAACCATTCGGTGGAATTCCGGCATTGTGACATCCAGATCTCTATAGATAGATCGTCAAACACAGTATCTTTTCCTGGTCCCATTCGTAGCAATGCAGTCTTAACTTCTTCGATGGTGACTGATTGGACAGGACCACTTTTGTGTGTGGATTCAGGGACAGGCAGATGAAGGAATTCTTCCGTCGAGATTTTGTCGAAGTAGTCACGCCACCTTCTCGTAAACTTTTGTCGGTCCATTAACAGCTGGCCGCGCTCGTCATTGACACCGTGGAACTTCTCGATATTCTTGATTCCGCGTAGGTAAGACTCCACGAGTCGTTCGCTCATCTCTTCGTATCTCGCGGTTTTCGCTCTCGCCACGGCTTGCTTAGCACATTTTGTCGCATCGCGGTATCTCTGCCATTTAACGCGTCTTTTGGCAAGAAAGACATGAAACTTGGGTTTATGCTCCTGCACCTTCATCCACATTTCACCTGTCGAGAGCCAAGCTTGCGTCGACCAGGCTCTGTGACCCCAAGTGCAGACCGCGTGGTCTCTATCATCGTTCCGACTGCCCTCTGCTTTGAATCGCATACAGCCGTGACTGGTAGCTGGTGATTTCGTGAACGGCGGCAGCTTTCGTTTTCTTCGGGCGCCACCTCACTGCTTGACCATTTTCCGCTTCCTCGGCAAGATCCACAGATCAACTGTGTAGAGGCTGTTTTGACTTTAGCGTCTGTGACAAAGTTTTCGTCGCAAAGTCAAACAAGCATAAAGTTCATCTGCAACATGTGGTCACCGCTGTAGTTAGTGACAAGTTGGGATTGGCGCATTCATATTTTTGTATTAACAATGAAAAGTCGTGGGAGTCGGCTCACCCAGAAATGCGGTTGCCACCCATGTTCCTTGATCCGCTACCGAACCCTCTGTGGCACCTATAGTCTCCAGGACTCCCGCTACAATACTAGTATCTTCAAATGGCGCTTCGGCTGCCTTCTAATCAAGCAACATTCAGAAGTCGTTTTTCACTCGTTCTCTCACACAGTAGCAGGCTCGGAGCGCAACCGGCTCCGCCTCTCCCCGCCCACTGCAACCGAAACGCAGAGCAGTTGATATGTGAACTTGCGGTGCGTTTCTGTTGTGAATGCAACGTGCAGTGCGTTCAGGTTGCTCTACGGGCCACATGTGTTGACTGACGCGCGAATTTCGAAAGCCAGAGACTACGCCCAGTCATCAAACTCCAAGTTTCGGACATTGATCGATGTCGACACATCTACCGCATTTCCTTTCGAATGGCTCTTTTTTGTATCATTTTCATGATCTATCTAATGAGTTTTCTTTTTTTTCGAGCCTTACCGACGTATCATTTCTGCGGTGAAAAGATTAGTGTGTGGCTATATGTAGTTTTGATTCGATGAAAGAAAAGATGACTCCTGAGAACACCGCTCCTTGCAAAATCTCAGTTCTGACTAAAGTTTGAGACTGATGAATAGGGCATTAGAGCAGTAGAGAGGAAACAGCTGATAATTTTTGTCTGGGTTATTTTTTTTTGTTTTTAAAAAATTTACCGTATTCTTTCAGCGTGTTTGCTTAGTAAAGGCTGCAGGGTCATACATCAGACCGAATTGTATTATAATGAAAATATTCCAGTGACTATTCGACTTTCGAACGATTCGAAATTCGAAAATTTTTCTTTGGAATAATATTCGTAATTCATGTGCTTTGAAAACAGCGGTTTCGAATAGTATTGGAAATTTGAATAAGTCAAAAATAGGCGCTCGAATATGATTCGAAATTCGAATATTGCGGAAGCAGACTTTCGGATAGTATTCGAAATTCAAATACTTTAGCGTCAACACATTCGAATTATTTCAAAAGATCAAAACACTCAATCATCATTTCATCAGAGTTCTGATCGACTTCTGAAAGCATACTGCAAACTCTTTTGACTCAAACCCGAAATCGTTAACCAGTCTCGTCTTCAAGTTTATTGCACACTTTGGGAGTTTTTTCAATCAGGCTGGGGTTAGAAATCTTGTTATATTCCGAACTCAATTACATATGTATGAATGTCTATCACCTCTTTCCCGTGAAGGTTGCTCAGACAGTCGTGTGGTAGTACATCAGCAAAATAGGTGTCGAACCCGCGTACAAAGAGGTTAGCAGCACCCTATGCTCTAGCTACTGCCAATTGCAGGAGCTGCTGTCAATTAGCAGCATATCCTGTTTATTAACCCCTTTGTTTTTCCTGGATGCGCGAGTTCGCCATGCGTGAAAAGGATCACACCCAACACCGCTGGGAGGGGGGGAGGGGGGTGATAGTCTAAATTCTTCCTCCGTTCGCAGGATAGGCTACCGATGACCAACACGTGGTTGTAACCGATGTTTGTCCTGGGATGCAAACCCTATTGTGCCGACGTACTACGCCACAATTTTCTGAGAGAACGTGTGTACACTGTAGGTTCGTTGGGTGGAGACATGTACTCTACCGAGGTTTGGTCCGAGAACCTGAAAAGGAAACCTGGACCTCGGAACAAAATCTCGAAATTCGGGCAGGGCCTTTCCGTTTGAGTCTTTCAGCAACCCTAACAACATTTGGAGCTTCAAACTGTAGGCTCCATTTCCCTACGAAGCTATAATGTAAATTGAATCTCATACCTCTTGATGCCACACCCTCGTATTGTTTAAAGGCAGCGTTCACGATGATCATCCTCGTTGACTTTCCACAGTGAAGTGATAGGCGAGAAGGATCCTAGGCTCCCAGTGTCCGAAGAACGGTAGAAAACGAGCCAGGAGCGGCAAAATAACGGCTGCAAACAAGCGTTTTGGTGCCCCAGACACGCCTGGTGCCCCAGATCCGCCCCCTCGGAATGAACAAATGAAGACTCAGATTACAGGAGTGATCAAGTCAAGGAAGTACTGATAAGTAAGCTGATTGCTTCATTGCAGTAACAGGTATCATCCTTTTAGCGGTCAATTCCTCTACGGTAAAAAATCAACGTAAACAAGAGAGGGCCTCAAAAACGCGTCTTTCGTGTTCTTTTTGAGCAAGCCTTGCTATATATAACACCAGACCTTCCGTAATCCGTGGAGATATCGGAAGCGAAATTTATCGTGAACACTGCCTTTAAAGGCAGTGTTCACGATGAAAATCGTTTTTCTGTTTCTCCACCTATCTTGAAAACGGCTCTATGCTGATTCCAATGATGCCCCTGAAATCGTACAAGACCTTCTGTGAACGGAGTTATTGTCCATCGAAAATTGAGCTAAGGAAACATGGTGGACGAGTTGTCCAAGGCTTGTAACTTCCGTCTTTTGCAGCCGATCTATGCGAGCTGACCTGAGTAAAGAGAGAAGCTGAGAATGAAGGGAAGAACGGGGCTAATGATTGGAAAACATCGCTCATCTCACGATCTCGAGCATTCAATTGTTCACGTCGGTGGGCGTGGAAAGTGCATCTGGGGTGACGAGCTGACGGATGTCCAAATTTGGGCTCTTTTGGAGCGTTTCCTGGCTCGTTTTCATGCGTTCTTTCGACGTCAACGTTACAGTGTGCCTCTCCACTACCGATTCCTAGTGGAAACTGAAACACATTTTTTATCGTGAACACTGCCTTTAAGTTCGATAACGGGAGCGCGGCTAATGTCCAACGGGTTTTTGCATGGATTAAATCAAGACTCAGAAAAACCCGAGAATTTCGATCATCCGAGAGTTTGTTCGATTCTTAATACAGTAAACCGCAACGGGAAATGGCGGTGGTGCAGTTGCGTACTTATAGTGTAGCCATGGCTGTCTCGGTCCCGGGTATCAATTATGAACAGCTGATAATTTTTTCTGCTGTGGTTTTTTCTGCTTCTCTCACTTTTTCGTGTTATTCTTGCGTGTATCTATAGTAAATAATTAAGGTGTATTGGTATAGTGAACTTTGGGGGAGAACTTTTTTAAACGTTCACGGTGTTTTTCCTCTAATATTGAGTAAAAAAATTAGTCTTGCCAACCACTAGGGTTCTCTACACCTCTGCGAACATCACGGCATAATGGACAGCAAACTTTTGGTTTTCATCGCAATTCCATATAAAAAGCACCGGTTACGTTTAAAATGGTTAGTTTTCTCCCAACACACTCAATATCAATACACCCAGTTTATTTACTCTGGATACATGCAAGATATACACGAAAAGTTTAGGAAACACAAAAAACATTACAAAGAAAAAAATTATCAGCTGTTCATTATCGTTTCCTTCAACCGAGCCAGCCATGGCTACAGTATAAGTATGCAACGGCAGTACGGTCTTTTTCCGTTGTCGTAGGCTGTATCTGATCAATATTCAGACAATATGCAAAAGTTAGAGCATTTACACGACTTCTCGGATGCATTTCGCAAAAATCCGTGGAGGAAAGTTCTCGAGTTTATTTGAATAAAAAAAATCGGAAAAAAAGAATTGCTTGGATCCAGCCATTCGGGATTTTCCTAAAAACTGTATTCTCATCTAATATTTCACTCTGAACAATTAGAAAGCCCTTATGTCGGAGAAATATTTGACTCGGGAATTTCTAAGAGGGTTTATTGGATTCATTTACACGATTGAAGTGTTCTAAAATACTATATTCGGCTTACTCATTCATTCGCTCGAATTTTATTCGAGTGTTTTTTTTTTCGCTCGAATCGCTCCTGTTAGAGGCTGGTACTTTGGACTGGAAGGCTCCTGTGAATACCTGGGGCGGTAGTAATCGGGCCCTAAGTGTGAATTAGTGATAATGAACATCTTCCACTGATGTGGAATTGACAACCATAATAATAAGGAGCCTGTCCTATGTTGAATGAGGGTCTATAACGCTGTTAACAAAACTTGCCGGCCACTCGGAGACAAACCAAGTCAACAGGCGAGGAACGAGAGCAGCGCGACATTGCACTGCGCCATTGCGTCGCTGAGATATCGAGGACAGCCACATGAGACAGTGGAGTGACGCATTGAGGAACGCAAAATCACAGTCACTTCGTTGACCCCACAGCCTGTATTATGCGCTACAAAAGACTTCTCACTGCGCTACTTCGTACACAGACCTCGCATGATGCGAGCGAGTGCCGAGTCAAGCGCTGAGTGCGTTGAGCCTTATAGTTAGGGATTACTAATTAATCAATTAGTTCTTCATGGTGGCAGAGGCCCAACTGAATACAGAGATCTGATTGAGATTTTTCTAGCTTGCTCATAATTGGCTTGTTGCGTCCTGTTCACTTTTTTTTCGAAAGCAAAAGTGGGTGCAAGTTTGGCAGGTGGGGTTCGGGTGGGGGGAGCACTAAAGATTCAATTGAAGAATGAAAAGGACCGCTTTCAGAAGCCGAAATATTTTCATTCCATGAGAACAATGACTGATAACGCTATCAGGCATATCATATCAGCAGGAATTTCCGAATCCGTGAATGCATCTTTTCGTTTTCTCGAGGGCTTTCCCCCCCCCCAACTAGTTTTGCACCCGAAAGAACAGTGGCCACTTTTTGCAAAAAAAAGGCCCAGCTACGTGAGAAAAACAGTCCGATTCTCGTGAGTTGTAGGCCAACATTGCTTGAACAATTTTTGTTTCTGAAGCAAAGATTTCTTTTCTGAATCGACTTCCTAAAACGGCGACCGCAGCCCTCCAAGTCCAAACCTTGAGTTGTAATTGCTAGTGCATTACAAAAGCAGTACGTGTGCGATCTCGATGAATTAAAAACAAATAGCGCAATGTGAAGGGGCCTTTTGGCACTCAGGATCGAAGGTCTTCTTGTCACAATGGTTTCCTATCACATCAGTTGCAGAATTTAGATGTCCATGTGCGCTCATTTTAGAATAAAAAGTATAGAATAGGCTTCTCGACTAGTATGTGCAATTACTACGGAACGTTTCATCGGCGGTCTAGCGCGCGACGTTTCAGTGAGCTGATTGCAAACGGAGTTCACTTCAGTAACAAAGCGATTTGGGGAAAAATTGGTCGCAAGCCACATCTATAAATAGCATGTTGGACCGGCTTCATTTTTAAAAATTCAAGAGAAAAGTTAATGTGCAACAAGATTTCCTCTTCCGAGAAATCAAACCCTTCTAGCTAATTTTCTTTCAAATTCATTCGCTTCTACGAAAGATAGCTCGGGTATTGTAATCGAAAACTGACAAACTAGACTAACCTTGATAGGAAACGGTCTTATTTCATTTCTAACTGTCTTTGTTTACCTCCGACTTAAAATTTAAACGGGAGGTTTAAATGTACTCGGAAAACATTTTGCTCAGGTCCAATTGAAATCTATGTTTCTCCTCCGCCGCCGCACTATTTCTTATGCTCTGACCACCCTGCAATCAGCGACAGCCACCTGCCGCTGGTTTTCCCAATCAGTGTCATCCATAAAGTTGAAGATGAAGTGTCGCTGATTTGGACCAGAGTTGCTCATTAAGTGTTGGTGCTTGAACGAGAGCATTCCCAGGTCAGAACCAGCATGTTTGTGTTTGTGCTAAGAAAAAGTTAAGATGCAACTTAAATTTGAAATTTAAGTTGCACATTAAGCCATATTACTACCGCCCCTGATAATTCGTGAAAATACACTGAATAGTTGAGGAGAGTTAGGTAAAGTCAGAAGATCAACGGTTGAAATGTTGAGGGGAAATGTGACGGAATCAAATTTTAGAGTAGAGGAAAGTCTATTAAGACTTAATATTACATAATCAGGACTAGCTTAGAAAAGGAACAGTTAGAGTCAAATCAATTTGAGAAAATTCCGTAGAGTGGGTTAATGGGGTGAATGTGTGGAGATCGCTGGATTCTTTTCTGAAAAGTTGTCGATTAGCTAAAATGAGTCCGAAAATCGATTAGCGAAGGATCTGAAATAAATACATCGAAGTATCGATTTTTGCAACGGTGTTGCTAAAACCGGTTTATTGAAAGCGCCCGGGGCGCAACTGTCTACGATGGATGACATACTATTACGTCATCAGCCGACAGGTGCGCTCAGGGCGCTGCGTGAATCGATTGCGTCAATAGCACCCGAAGCGCAACGTATGTGGCCTGCATCGCAACATATGTGACCCGAAAATTGCCAAATTTGTCACCCTGAGCGCAACATGGACGCGGCTCCGGGTGCGTTCGGGGTGGGCTCAGGGCCTGCAATTGTCTGAGCTGAGCAACCCATTTACCGAGAAGACATGAATACGCCGCTTCTCGCTCACGATGACTATCTTCATCGAGCAGTCACCAAAAAGATGCACCTCTGCTAGGGCGTCACGGAATCGTTCAGACACGACAATGCCAACATCGTTCGTACTTTGAGAGCTGCCATTATAGAGGACTTCGCAGCCTCTGCAAATGTCCTGGGGCTTACTATCTAATATTTTGTCTTGCACAGCGCATAAGCAATCAATACGTTTACGCTCCACAGCAACAGCCAGTTCGCTCGAGCGGCCTTACAACTCGCCGATACTTAGCGGTGCAAAGCGAGTCTTGACAAAGACTTTCGGATTACGAATTCCATTCTCAGACGATAGCAGGCCCAGAGCCCACCCCGAATGCACCCGGAGCCGCGTCCATGTTGCGCTCAAGGTGACAAATTTGGCGATTTCCGGGCCACATATGTTGCGATCCAGGCCGCATACGTTGCGCTCCGGGTGCTACCGACGAGATTGATTCACGCAGCGCCCTGAGCGCAACTGTCGACTGATGACGTCACAGTACATCATACAGCGTACATGGTTGCGCCCCGGGCGCTTTCTATAAACCGATTTTAGCAACACAGTTGCAAAAATCGATACATCGACGTGGTTCAGACGCTTCGCTGATCGATTGTCGCACCCATTTAAGCTAATCGATTTTTCAAGTAAGAATCCAACGATTTCCGCACAATCACCGAATTACCCCATTCTACTGAATTTCCTTGGATTTATGTGACCCTTAATTGTCCCTTTTCTAAGCTAGTGCTGATTATGAGATACCTTTCAGCTTAATACACTTAACCCTGCTTAGAATTTTGATTCCATCACAACTTCCCCTAACAACTTCACCCATTAATCTTCTGATTTCACCTGATTTTTCCAACTATTAGGTATATTTCCCTGAAATTATTAGGTAATCATAACAACCGCCCTTTCTCAGTGTCCTTCTAATGATCTCGTTGAACGATTCAAAGCTAACAGTGCAAAGTTTGCATGGCACATATTTATTCCAAACATTAAAATTTAAATATAAATTTTAATATACATTAAAATAAATTAAAATATCCGGGCGATCCGTTTTTCTCATTTTTTCGAAATGATTAAATAAATCCGAAGTGTTCCCTCCATCAATATTTGCAAAATGCGTTCGGAAAGTCATGTTAACGTTTCAATTTTTGAATACAGTCTAAACATGGCACAAATATGAAGAATATAGTGAATTCTAGGATGGTCGAATATTGAGCGCAAATGGAGCAGAGGAAGTCAATTACAAGCCCTACAAGAGAAACAGTGAAAATCCCGCTCAAAAATCGCAGGGAGCAGAGATGCTCTTCCTTGTTTCAATTGATTCATCCGATTTCGAAATACGCGCGTCAGTCAACGCATGTGGCCCGGAGAGCAACCTGAACGCACTGCACGTTGCAATCAAAACCGAAACGCACCGCAAGTTCGAATATCAACTGCTCTGCATTTCGGTCGCAGTGGGCGGGGAGGGGCGGGATCGGTTGCGCTCCGGGCCTGCTACTGTCTGAGTTGCTGCTATGCGAGAACCCGTATTAAAGAGAATGGCCCGTAGTAAAGCCGGCGAAAATTTCTGTTCAGCCTATCTGAATCCATGTTCTGAAAAGAATTCAGATGAGCCGCACACATTTCAGACGTACGTGTTGTAGGATAGCGACCTAGGCTAAACAGAGAAAGTCGGCAACAAACAAGTTAAGCTGAATCACTCAGCCAGATCTGACTGAATCGATTCAGTCAGATCTGACTGACTTCTTGGCTAGAGAAGAGAGAAACAGCGTGCCAGGTCAGGAGTGCGCTCGAGACTGTTTTCAGGAGCAAAGGAGTAACTTAACTAATTCAGCTGAGATTTCGGCTTATCAATGTATTATTATCAATATCAGCTTCCACGAAACAAACAGCATTTCATTTATTGAGAAACGGAGCATGGAGTTGGTCGATCCGTGAACGACCACGTAGAGAATAATGGCCTGTTGTTCTTGTCATCACAGGTATAATCATACCCCCATCATCATGGCTTTGCAAGACCGACCGCTTGAATGCATCTATCGCTCGTTACGATTTCGGACTCGTCTGAACCCTGTCTGAATCGTTTCGGGCTCATCTTATCACCCATTCAGATAATCCTGACTGAGTGGTGGGTTTACTACGGGCCAATGTTTTCTGAATGTAATACAGGTGAGTCTCTTCTCACTTGGCTTAGGCATTTCAGAAGTTTCTGTGAATTCAACGTCTGCTCTAAGAGCTGTTGACTTTCCATTGACACGTTCTCACATTGGAGTTGACCTTTGACGAGTTCTCAAAAATACATTGTGGAATAATCCGCCAACCTCGAAGGATGGTCGTTAATCGCTGCTTCCATTGATGTTTCATTGTACCGAGGGAAACTAATAGGTGCAAAGCGATGCGTACTCTTTGTGAAGATGCGGTTGTCAAGGCGAATAATAGTTTGAAGCAGTCTTTGATAGGATCCACAATCAAAGGACAGCCGGCACCACGCCAGTATAGATTCAACCCGACCTTCGATTTGTAAGCATGTCATGCAACTCCGAGTGCGTTTGATCACTGTGGTTCTCTGATGTCCATCTCCTGTGTAGTTGCTCCTCAAACACGGATTTTCCGTGGAACAGGTTAGAAGATGGCACTGGATCCCACTCGCGAAAGCCATTGTTTCTGATGCCGCCTATGAGTTGACCAAGCCTCGGTCTGCGTCACCTGTTTTGACCAAAGTTGCGTTGAAGTGCCAGCAAATAAACCTGTAGAACGAAGTCTCCCTCCTGATTGGCGTCTTCAGTTTACTGTAAAAGTTACCTTTCTTCTCATCTTTGGCCACAGCTGTAAGGGCGTAACCGTTGACGACGGAGATAAAGGTGTTCTTATCAATTCTCAGTCGCAACACAGCTGAGCGAAGATTCAAGATTTCGTGCCAGTGGACGATAGCCTGAACTCCATGATGAACTCTTCCAATATTCTTAGCAGCGACATTCTGTCTTTTAGTGAACAGTTCTCCTTGGCCCGTCCTTCCTTGTACGCTCCTTCTACTTTCGTTTCCTGCAAGTAAATGACATTGTACTTATTTCTTCAAAACTACTGTTGGAGAGTTCTGAGGTCTACGACCGATGCGGCTGTTCGACAGTCGTATATGCAGATGCATAGGCATTGTCCCTGTTTTGTGTGAGGTTTTTTCATTGACTCTCCGTCGTCATCCTCTTCCGTTCTCGGTAGGGGCATCTACGGGTGTCGTGGGAGAGTATATCCGATTCCGGGTCGGTTTCATGTTATTAGCGAATATTGGAGCAAGGATAGTAATCTAGTCACTCCCAGAGTGCATAGCCGGTACTAACCCTGAGGCGCCCGTTCTCACATTGGTGATTGGCCCAGAATCTTCGCGCCTACTCGTGATTTTTCTCTCTTTCAAAAATCAGGAGTCTTAAAGGCAGCAGACACGCTCAAAAATTGTATCGTTTTTATGACAGAAATAAAAGGTTTGGAGCTGGTTGTATTGGGATATGACGAAAAAACGAACGAGAACTCTGTAAAAATAGAGGAGTAACGGTTATTTTGTTATTGGGTGAAAGTGGACGAGTTACTCAGCGCGCGGTTGAAACAGCGAATATTAGCAAGACAACGGTTGAGATAAAGAAGCCGATATACTCTTACAGCCTATACTGGAACATTAACCTCGTTGGAAGCATCAAAAACCAGCCAAAGTGACCGTATTAGTACTATCAATCTGGACGAGTTTGTATTTTGGGGCGGGGTTGCAGAAGCTTATGGGCTGGGTTGCAGAAATTTTTCGATTTGGATTGCTGAAATTTAGTAGTTTTGACTCGTTTTTGACGCTTCCAACGGCGTGAGCAGTCTACAAGGAGCCATGCAACTACAGAAACATAGTTACCTCAACAACTTTTTCGAGCGTGTCTGCTGCCTTTAGAGGCAGTGTTCACGATCAGAATCGTTTTTCTGCTTTTTTTGCCTATCTTGAAGACGGTCCCATGCCGATTTCAATGGTGTTTTAGGTATCGTACAAGACCTTTTAGGAACGGAGTTATGGTCCCTCAAATATTGAGCTAAGGAAACATGGTGGACGAGTTGTCCGAGGCTTGTAACTTCCGTCTTTTGCAGCCGATGTATGCGAGCTGACCTGAGTAAAGGGAGAAGTTGAGAATGAAGGGAAGAACGGGGCTATTGATCGGAAACGATCGCTCATCTCACAATCTCGAGCATTCATTTGTCCACGTCGGTGGGCGTGGAAAGTGCATCTGGGGGTGACGAGCTGATGGGTGTCCAACTTTGGGGCCGTAGGGGACCGTTCCGAGCTCATTTTTCTTAGTTTTTTCAACGCTATGGTTGCGCTAGGCCCCGCAGCTGCCGATCTCCACCAAAAAATCAGACATGGTTTTAATTGTGGACACTGCCTTTAAGGGATCTAGTAAGTGTATCTTTCACACGAAACCACTCTGTCGATTGGAGTTTGACGACCTTAGCTATCAGAGATTAGAAAAACGCTTTTTTGAATGGATTCCATTCGTCTTTCTCTCTAAAAGCACAGTCCGAGCTTTGGGACGAGATTTGAGATTTTCACATATTTGAGAAGTAGACCAACCCCATACATATAACACGTGCCAAGTATTAGCTCTCAATTCCTCAAAAATAAAGGACTAGAATAGAATCGAGGGGGAAGGAAAAAAGCAAAGAGAAGAATGTAAATAAAAAGTGAGTTGGCGCAGAACGCGGACGAAAGGGAGTGAAACCCGTTTGCAGCAGCGATTTGTAACCACTGGTGACCACGGAAAAACTCATAATAAAAGTTTGACTTTGTGTGGAAGATACACTTTTAAAGGCAGTGTTAACGACAAAAGACGTTTTTCTGTTTTTTCTCCTATCTTGAGAACGGTCCCATGCTGATTTCAATGATGTCCCTGGAATCGTATAAGACCCCCCTAGAAACGGATTTATGGCCCCTCAAAATTCAGCTAGGGAAGCGTTGTGGACGAGTTGTCCGCGGCTTGTAACTCCTGTTTTCTGCAGCTGATGTGTGCGAGCTGACCTGAGTAAAGAGAGACGTTGAGAATGAAGGGAAGAACGGGGCTTTTGATCGGAAACCATCGCTCATCTAACCACGAATTCAGGGAAACTGTTACAGGACGTGGGCGGAGTGGCCCAATGGGTTGGCTGGCCCACGAGAGTTTCACCCACTTACCGGCCGTTTTTCGTCGCACATCCGTTCTTAATCTTCTTAGAGGGACCCAAAGCTTACGTTTTAGCCAAAAAAAAGCGTGCAACTTTTTCTTCGTGAACACTGCCTTTAAGACCCCATAAGTCGTCTGATTCTGAGAAACACCCCTAATAAGGTCAATAAGTAGCGTGAAGGTCAGAAGTTTACAATAATCCTTAGGTGGCATGGATGAATGAGTCGGCGAGTAGGAAGCGCGACGCAGCCAGCGCGCGTCACGATTTTGACAAAAAACATGATGTGTGGTTTTTGCGAAACGCTTCGTAACTACCGCTGCGGTATTCATGCATGCCACTCTTGCACCAGCTTCAGAGCAAAAATCTATTTATTCTAGCAGCACAAAAGCCACCGGAGCAGTTTTCTCTCAATTTCTTTACCACAGGTGACTCACACATTGTTCCTTTCGGATGTGATAAACGTGGAGCGGAAGAAGATGGATACTTACGACTGTGTGGTGCATGCCAGGTACGACGATACCAATATCATATGAAGAGCTTTCGAGTACATTTCAAAGTGGATGTGATTCGGAGTGTTCTTCGGTGCGTTGCTGCTCTTGACGAGGCGTGATTCACTGGTAATAGAAAGAAAGGTATGGATGCGTCGCATCAGCAGCGTTCAATCTAACTACTGAGAACAAGCTGAAATGCGCTCCACACTGCCCCGAATTTGATGATTTTGCTAACGACAAGGCCACGTCCTGCATGGTCGTCGATTGAATTAAAGGAAGTGTTCACGATAAGAATGGTTTTTCTGCTTTTTCGCCTATCTTAAAGACGGTCTCATGCTGATTCCGATGATGTTTTTGGAGTCGTACAAGACTTTCTGGGAACGGAGTTATGGTCCATCAAAAATTGAGCTAAGGAAACATAGTGGACGAGTTGTCCGAGGTTTGTAACTTCCGTCATTTTCACCCGAGGTATGCGAGCTCACCTAAGTAAAGAGAGAAGTTGGGAATAAAAGGAAGAACGGGGCTATTGATTGGAAACCATCGCTCATCTCACGATCTCGAGCTTTCATTTGTTCACGTCGGTGGGCGTGGAAAGTGCATCTGGGGGTGACGAGCTGACGGGTGTCCAACTTTGGGGCCATAGGGGGCCGTTCCGAGCTCATTTTTCTTAGTTTTTTTCAACGTTAGGGTTGCCCTAGGCCCCGCAGCTGCCGATCTCCACCAAAAAATCAGACATAGTTTTTATCGTGGACACTGCCTTTGAAGGCAGTGGTCGCGCTCAAATATGCTCGTCTTCTTTTCCTCTCTAAACCCTTTTCTGAGTCTCGAGTAGTAGGACCTACATGAAAAAACCGCGAAAAAACAACTGTTTTGAGCCAAATTTGAAGCCTTAACTTTCTTGTCTTTTGATGGTGGCTCCATCGTCCACCCCACATCATCGGCATCGATGATCTCTAATATCAAGAACATCAGCTGGCTTGAACTTGAATTTCAATCAGTGAACTTTCAGATTTATGTACACATCTAGTCAAAAACATTGGTTGAAGTGCTTGCCTTCATTGTTCAACTGTTTTAGTAGGTAAATTTGCATTTATTTCTTCCTCTGAGTGTCGATGATTTTTGAATGCTTGGCATGAGACTGTGATCTTTCTGTGCACGTGTGCACGAACTGGAAATTTAGGATCTTAATAACTCTAATTCTAGCCCGTTTTTCCACCTCGCTACCTTCATAGTTTTTGAGCTGTTTTATATCTAAGCTGATTTTTGTAGTTTTTTCGATAACGTTTTTCATCGTGACCACTGCCTTTAAGGCTCCGCTCCGTCCATACGTGGCGAGAGCGTGCGATTACGCAAAATCGATGGCCATCGTGGGCACACAATTCGCTAGCCGCTCACAGGCGCTCCTTCTCGCGCGCCCTCGCCCTCTCGCTCTCGCGCGCTTGCGCCAGCATCACGAAGCAAGCAGCAAGTTTCAAGCTTACTGCTCCATCACAAAAGCAGGTGGCATTGAACCTGTAGCAAAACTACTGCCCTTGTTTTTCATAATCCCACCACGGAATTCGAAAACCTTGGGAAATCATCAGCCGTTGCGACGACTCGAGCGATTGATGACCTGATCAAACTTTTTCAATCGAATCAACGTGAGGCAGGGGTGTTTGCCTGTGTTAATTTGCAGGCAGCGTTGAGGAGCGTCGAGAGGCGCACAAAAGCGGAAGCGCCCGCTCTCGCCACGTATGGACGCTGTCTAAGTGCATGAAGAAGTGACCTCAACAAAGACATTTATTATCATATGACAGAAGTTTGTTGAGGTGGATTCTGTCGAATAGTTTAACTCTCGAAACACCGTGTGCCCAAACCGCTCATTGAAGCGATGAACTCGTTTTTCTTGTCGCAACTTGAAGAAAAAACAATTCCATTTAATTGAAGCTGGAATATCCGTATTAATTATTGGGTTGAGGATCAAGTTCATTCGGTTTCATCAAAGAGCTTTATTTAAATGATTTCTGTGTTGTTCAGCAAAGTGTTGGTACAAAATCCCTGTTAATTTATCTCTCGTATATATTTACTTTTTGCTATTTTCAGGCTACTATCTGGAATATCCAGGAGTCAAAGTCAGCACTTTCGAGACCCACTTTACTTTGCTTTTCATCGCTGTCAAACAGACCTGAGGGTTTGCGAAGTTTGCCAGCAAAAGAGAACACACAAAAAATGATTTGCAACCCTCAAAAACGAAATGTCCTCGAAAACATGCTTCGCAGCGGACTACCTGCAGAATTCGTTGAGAAGCATCTCAAGCGCTTTTGAAAGAAGATGGTCTCCAAACAAGTCGTGAATTGGCCGAAAAAATGAACTGCGAATATAAGACGATCCTCAAGCATTTTCATTAAGTGGTATCTACCGAAAAAAATCGGAGCCTGAGTGCCTCACGAGCTTAGCGGGATCAACAAACAGAACTGTCTTCAAATCGTGCTCAACACCTCATGCGCCATCGAGCAAGGCGCAGTCATAATTAGCGCTTTTGTACGCAATCGTCAAGGGAGATGGGAAATGGTGTCTGTACGTGAATATGAAGCAAAGAAAGGAGTAGGTGGCCCCAGGTCTTTTCGACCGCGATGAAAAGCGAAGAAAAGGAGGTGTCGAAAATGCTGCATTTAGCCTCCTGGGTATTACATATCTAACTCTGAAAAATAAGAAAAATAAAATTATGCGAAAAAAACAAATAACGCAGTTTTGTAGAGCAAGAAAAGCACTTTCGAGCGGATACAAACGCTCTGCTAAACTACAAACCAATCATTCAAATGGAGATCATTGAGGAAACCTGAACGAACTTACTCCCCAACCCAATACAACCTATAGTGCTGGTGGGCAAACATTGAAAGCACAAAAGAACTTAACTAGGGCTTGCCTTACATTTGCGGTGGGCTTTTACAAAACCACGTGTTGATAGTTGTGGGGAGGGGACACAACATTGTTTATCCATTTTCCGAATCCCCTAAATGCCTCAGAGATTTACAGGAGATTCTCAAAAGTGGGAATTTTCATAGCTTTGCGTAGATAAAAGGGATACAAGAATGGCAATTTTCAGGATGTTCAAAAAAGTTGTCTCGGATCGGGCTGAAAACTTGTTTCTAAGGGTTGTTTTGGGTACTGATCACGAATTTGAGGCCCATTTGTCAATATTCGTGAAAATTCCATCCAATTTGGTCCGAAGCTTCAAAATTTGGGGAAATTTTGCTGGAAAAACGCCACTTTTGACGATTTCGAGAATGCTACGATCAAATCGCCTCAAAAGTTGTACATAGAGGGTATTCGGCCTGCCTACAGGGTTCGGCGCGGGGTGTGGATATGCACACCGGGGGGTCTGAGCTGCGCAATGGTGGAGGGAGGGGGGTCTGTGCTCCACCGGGAGACCACGTGAATCATTCTGACCGGGGGTAGTTGGTACACTGTTTAGAAGTATTTTTTGCGAGTAATTCGGTAATACCGTCCAATTAACATGAGACCTTGTTGTAATTAAGTTTACGTAAATGTTAAAATTATCGTAAGGGTTCTCCTACGGTTAAATATAAGGCACATAGGTTCTGGGCGTGTATCCTGTATAGTTGTGTACTGAATTGCAAATACGAACAGATTGGAAGCTACGGAATGGGGCTGAAGAAAGGAGTGGATGCGATGAATGAAGTTATTGGCAAAGGCGGAGACGACGGGATGTACTGAAGAAACAAATATGTTTTTAGAGAAGAACAGGTCACTTTAAATGTATGGAAAACACGCTTTAATAAGTGGTTAGATACGAAATAAGGTGCTTCAACATTAGCCAGACCAGACATGGCCAAAACACTTGCTAGTTGGACAGAGCGTCATCTAATCTGGTAACATTTCGAATTTCATTCTCCAAAACCCACTCATACACGAAACACTCGACACGGGTTCGATCCCGCAAAGTGCTTAATTTTTGCAAGACGTTAGACCTCACATTTTTCGCAAAGTAAGGGTCACGAAAACAAGATATTCGAGTCGAGAGTGGTAGATTTACCCTATATACAAATTTTCAGTCTCTAAGATGGACGCTGAAAGCCACTTCCCTGTGTAGCCCACACCTGTCGCAGGTGCGATCGCGCTGGAAGTCTACATTTTTGCAAGGTATGAGCCAGTAGAATGCGATGATCGAGTCCAGCGTGGTCGATCTACCCTGTATACCCACTTTCACCGTCCAACATAGATGCTGAACACCGCTACAGTATCAGGCCTCACCCTTTTCTCAGGTGTGGTCCCGCCGGAAGTCGTCAATTTCGAAATTTAGGTGTGCCGAGAGTAGGAGTCCAGCGTGGTCGATTTACCCTTTATACAATCCTTTACAGTTTCAGTGTAATGCCGAAGACCGCTACATGGGAAGCTGAACAATGTAAAAAACGTAAGAAAAACGTCAAAGTCCACAAACCTGGAGTAGGGTTTTAAAACACCTGTAAGTTAACTTCCAAAAGAGTTACCCCGGGTTTGAGCAAAACTAAGAAACTAGGTTTGTAACCCTACTTACTAGGTGTGGATATTTGATGTTTTGAGCATAAATGTCCACACCTAGCCAGTGCATTCTGACAAAAGTGTGAGGTCTGATACTGAAGCGGTGTTCAGCATCGATGTTGGACGGCGATAAGGAGTGTACAGTAGAGTGAGGATCGAATATTCGAGTTCGAATAAATATTCGAATTTTTCGAACGAATTTTTATTCGAACATTCGAATATTCGAAAAGTGTGAATATTCGAACAATATTCGAATTCGACTATTCGCAAAAGGTGAAAATTCGATCATTATTCGAATTCGACTATTCGCAAAAGGTGAAAATTCGAACATTATTCGAATTCGACTATTCGCAAAAGGTGAATATTCGAATATTATTCGAATTCGACTATTCGGAAAAGGTGAATATTCGAATATTATTCGAATTCGACTATTCGGAAAAGGTGAATATTCGAATATTATTCGAATTCGACTATTCGGAAAAGGTGAATATTCGAATATTATTCGAATTCGACTATTCGGAAAAGGTGATTATTCGAACATTATTCAAATTCGATTATTCGCAGAGGTGAATATTCGAACGTTATTCGAATTTGAATACCAGAGCTGATTTAAAGGCAGTGTTCACGATGATTCTCGTTTCCAAGTTTTCCACTCAAAACAATGCGTTGGCAACCAAGTGTTACCAAAATCACGAAGAAACGGCGAGAAACGCACTAATTCGTCTTATTTCAGTGACATTATTCTATGGCCTGGACTAGTTGTCTGGTTGGATGAACATGTTCACGGTGGTTGTCACCGGTAAAAAATGGGACTAATCGAAAATGGAAGAATATTTTGGGCAAAACAGTATTAGTTAGGGCCCGAAGGAAAGAACGGAGCAACACAGAATGGAGAATCGCAAAAGACGGGTCCACAAAATATTTCATTGTCACAACGAACAGTTCCATTGATACTTAAGAGGCGGGCTGATACTTGAAGATTTCGTGCCCTTCTGGTGCGCTTTTCTCGGTTTCTTCGTCATTTCAGTTCTACTCGGGGGCCAAACAATCGATTTAGCGATTAATCTCAAAATCGAAGATCATCGTGAACACTGCCTTTAACAAAAAATATGAAAATCAGCTCTAAAGTATGAAGGAATCGACATACCTTTCAAGACTGAATTCATTTTCTTCACTACTCCATTGTTCCATTTTACCCAACGCAAGAGCTAAATTTTTCCCCACACCGTCTGATGAGGCTACTAGGGCGGTTCTAACAGGGGGAGCCACATGGCAATCAAACTTGGCCACGCCCATTTTTTATGCCGCCGCGCAATGATAACACCAACCATAGCTTCGTTAGGTGGAGCCATGTTGTACTCCACCAACCTTCACCCCTGGGCAGTGTAGTGGGGAACCTTCACCATTGGGAGAACCGGTGACAACCAATGAAACGCCCCGATAAAGAATGAAAGTGACCCAACACTCATGCAAGTCATTTTCAAGATTCAGTGGGTGTCACTGCCGATTTCTCGTTCATAACTTTTTTCTGCTCAAAGATAGACCTTTGGTGAAAGTTGTTCTCAGTATTCACATACAATTCTGCATTGAAAACGCTTTCAGTTTTGAAAAATGAGTTCTCCTTCTTCCAGCCGAATTCAGTTTATAAAGTGCATTTTTTTAGCCTGAAATTATTTGTTTTTCGTTCATAACCTTTTTGTGCTTGGAGAGACCTTTGGTGAAGCTTGTTTTCAAAATCTCGATGGAATTCTGCGTCAACTTGTGCTTCCAGTTTGGGGAAGTATTTTCTCGATCCTTCAGCCTAATCAATTTTACGAAGCACCGGTTTTGCGCCTATAACTCTTTAACCTTTGGAGATAGGGTTTTTTGAACGTTGTTTTTGAAATCTATGTAAAATTCTGAATCGAATGACATATCGGGTTCCTAACTTTGCTTGCTTCATGAGCCAGCCGAGGTGGAGCCGAGCCCCGTTGTTGGCTCCGGCAGAACTGCGTCTCTCATTTAAACCGTAGAGGCGAGAGCACCCTACGGGAATAACTATGGAGCTCGGCTCCACCGACCTGGCTGGCTTATGTGGCAAGCAAAGTTAGGAACCCGATATATCATTCGACGCCGAATTTTACATAGATTTCAGAAACAACCCACACCAAACCCTATCTTCAACGGTTAAAGAGTTATAGGCGAAAAACCGGTGTTTCGTAAAACGAATTAGGCTGAAGGGTCGAGAAGATTTTTTTCCAAACTGGAAACACTAGCCGATGCAGAATTTTATGTGGATTCCGAAAACAATCCTCACGAAAGGGCTGTCTTTTAGGGTGAAAAAGTTATGGACGAAAAACTGATTGCTTTTAGTGAAAGAAACGTTAATTCATAGATTGAAATCGGCTGAGCGATTGGGAACGTATTTTCTCAAATTGAAAACATTATTTGACGCAAAGTTTATTGAAGATTTCGGAAAGAGCTCTGTTTATAGATCCATCTAAAAGGGTAAAAATGGTATAAGCGAAGAACAGACAGTTTTTCAAAAATCGCTTGAAGAAATTTTCCGACAAATTTTGACTCCAAGACAGCTTAAAGGAAATTTATCATGACCCACAAAGATCTTTTCATTAAGAACAGTGAATTTCTAAAGGAGGTCTTCTAACGGAAAAAATGTTGTTTCAAAATTAATGATTAAAAATAAAAATACATTGAATGCAAGAAAAAGAGGACTAAGAAAACGTAAAATTTTGAAGTTGCAAATCCATAGGGAACCTTCACCATTCCCCACTCAGGTATCCTAAACAACCTTCACCTCTCGGACCGTTGTCTCCACCCCAACGAACCTATGACACCAACCCGGGTTTTTTCCTTCCGAAATCGTTGCGGCGCGGAGAAATATGGGTGGCCAAGTGGCCGCGATAACAACCTTTCGGGGTGCTAAGCACAGATTTGACATCCGTTTCCGGTGTTACGGAAGGTTGCAACACAGTGCCGTGGTTTGTCGACGTTTTAGATTTGGCCGTGCTATCTCGCCAGTCGGTCTTGTCCACTGCATATGGTCACACCAATTTCTCCGCGCCGCAACGCCTCTGGCAGGGGAGGAAACCCTGGATTGGTGTTATAATTGCGCGGCGGCACGGAAAAATGGGCGAGCCCTAGTGGGATTGGTACTCCCTCCCCCCTTCTAGTGATAGCACCGATTTGTCTAAAACGTCGCCAAGATGCTTTTCTGAGCTGTGGATTAAGAATCTTTTATCCTTTTCGCAATTTTTGAAGGATTAATGGTTCAGACAAAAACGCGCTCCACGCCCCGCTGACAGCCGCCAGCGGGATAGTGGCCGTGGAGAGCAAAATCAGAAGTTTTGTCGCCCACGGTAGTAGGTATCGCGGGGGAGGTAGCGACTGTCGTGGGCGAGTAGCTGCTTCCTGCCCTGGTGATAAGCCCCTCTGAGCTTTTTGTTTTCAAAAATATGTTCACGCACCGGTGCACGACGCGGCCGCACGCCAACACGCGACCCGGCTAGTGCACCGAGCACCAATTGGGGCCACCAGCGATTGAGCAGGGCCTTCAGCGTCCAGGCGGAGCCAAGTACCGCGAAATTGGGCAATTGAACAGAAGGCATTGCCTTCATCAGAGTCCTGGCTCAGAGCCGCGTCGTATGCCTCCCTTGGAAACTAGCGTCTTGAGCAACGAGCACCTTTTTGGGGGCACGCTTTGCCCGTGATGAGCACGCTCTCGTGTCAGGAGGGCAAGCACTCGCCTATATCGTGTTTCCGGGAAAGTGGGAAGATCGGAGTGAGCGTCGAGCTCCTTTTTATCTGAGAAGGTTTAGGGGTAGGTTCTCTAGGCCAAATTTCAGTCATATCGAAGACTTTAACGATATAATTACCCTATACTTACCGTGATCTTTCGAAGTACCGAAAGTGGACCTCTTATTCATGTTCAGCACCTCGAATAAGCTCCTTAGGCTAAGTTAGAGCGGAAAAGTTGATTTTGTAGCAATCTTTGGGTTGTAGCCCGTACAGGTTTGGAGATGAGTCGTGCCTTATTAATTTCATTTGTAGGTGGAAATAAACCTTTAGAAGAAAAATTCAACTTGTTATTGCCGCTCACTTCGTAGTTGCGCGATATTGCTATGCATGCTTAAATTATTCGTCATTCGAATATTCGAATTTCGAATATTCGTTCGTTCGAAATAAATAATGAACGAATTTATTCGAAATTCGTTCGTTCGAAATAAAAAATGAACGAATTTATTCGAAATTCGTTCGTTCGAAATAAAAAATGAACGAATTTATTCGAAATTCGTTCGTTCGAAATAAAAAATGAACGAATTTAATCGAAATTCGTTCGTTTGAAATAAAAAATGAACGAATTTATTCGAAATTCGTTCGTTCGAAATAAAAAATGAACGAATTTGTTCGAAATTCGTTCGTTCGAAATAAGAAATGAACGAATTTATTCGAAATTCGTTCGTTCGAAATAAAAAATGAACGAATTTATTCGAAATTCGTTCGTTCGAAATAAAAAATGAACGAATTTAATCGAAATTCGTTCGTTTGAAATAAAAATGAGCGTATTTATTCGAAATTCGTTCGTTCGATATAAAGAATGAACGAATTTGTTCGAAATTCGTTCGTTCGAAATAAGAAATGAACGAATTTATTCGAAATTCGTTCGTTCGAAATAAAAAATGAACGAATTTATTCGAAATTCGTTCGTTCGGTCTTTTTTTAAAAAGCCCTCACTCTAGTGTACAGGGTAAATCGGCTACGCTGGACTCAAATATCTTACACTCATGACACCTAAATTTCAAAAACGCCCCTTTTCAGCGGAACCACACCTGAGAAAAGTGTGAGACCTCATAGTGTAGCGGTGTTCAGCATCTGTGTTGGACGGTGAAAGTGAGTATACAGGGTAAATCGACCACGCTGGACTCAAATACCTTACTCTCATGACACCTAAATTTCAAAAATGCCCCTTTTCAGCGGAACCACACCTGAGAAAAGTGTGAGGTCTGATAATGAAGCGGTGTTCAGCATCCATGTTGGACGGTCAAAGTGAGTATATAGGGTAAATCGACCACGCTGGACTCGATCATTGTATTTTCCTGACTCATACCTTGTAAAAATGTGCACTCCCAGCGCGACCTCACCTATATTCAAAACCCTTACTTTAGCTAAGTTTTTCAAAAACGCAGGCAACTTCATGTAATCCGTCAAGAAAAGCCTCGTCCGTGATCTATTTCGATGTTAATGTCTTGGTTTCTTTTGAAATGGTTGTTCTTCTTCAAATTATACATCGTTTGGAATTAGTTGTTCCTTTTACTTCAATTTTGCTACAAAAACAAACAATTAACACTCCTGGGAGGACGTCCGAGAGAATTGGTAGAAATTTGACCTATGAACGCTTCTGGGAGGGGGTCTGAGAAAATCCCCGAAAGTTGGCTTTTAGAGGGCGGGGTCTGAGAAATTTTAGCCTTGTCCACACCTCGTGCCGAACCCTGCCTGCCTAACACGAATCTGCAACCCGTTTATCGATTTTCGATAGATAACGGTCGATTACTGTGGGTATACGGTAGCTTGGCCAAAGTCTTAGATTTGACTCAAAATTTCACTGTTTGGAACGCTGAACACGAAATTGAGGTCCATTTTTCGATTTTCGAAGTTTTAAGGTAATTAACGCCAGTTAAAGGGCACTTCCTACCGTAAACTAACGTAACCCTAAGTCAGGGGAGGAATAGACCACAGATTTATGTTCAGCACCCAAAATAACAACCAGATGCAAGTTTTGAGCCGAATCCTAAAAGATTTTTCTCAGCACCCCAAAAATTCCCTGATGGGTACCCTTACTCTTTTTTGAAGCAATGAAATTGCCATTTTTAGAATCCCCACAGCCATTCAGGAAATTTCAAGCACGGATTATTTATGTACTGTCACAGACCTACAGCAACGACAACATGGTATTCCAAATCTCCACGGAAAGTTCACAGCAGTTCCTAGTAGGGGGTAATTTCTGGTATTACAGCCCGCTAGTCGTGTATAGCCACCCTGCAGAGCGCGAAGTCTCAATTATGTAGCTAGCTTAAAGGCAGTGTTCACGATAAAAAATGTGTTTCAGTTTCCACTAGGAATGGGTAGTGGAGGGGCACACTGTAACCTTGACGTCGAAAGAACGCATGAAAACGAGCCAGGAAAAGCTCCAAAAGAGCCCGAAGTTGCGACTTCGAGCGCAAGGCAAACCCCAAAAGCGCAACACACGCCCACCGACGTGAACAAATGAATGCTCGAAATCGTGAGATGAGCGGTGATTTCCAATCATTAGCCCCGTTCTTCCCTTCATTCTCAACTTCTCTCTTTACTCAGATCTGCTCGCATACATACTTAGGCTGCAGAAGATGGAAGTTACAAGCCTCGGACAACTCGTCCACCATGTTTCTTTAGCTCAATTTTTGAGGGACCATAACTGCGTTCCTAGAAGGTCTTGTACGTTTTCAGAGACATCATTGGAATCAGCATGGGGCCGTTTTCAAGATAGGCGGAGAAACAGAAAAACGACTTTAAAGGCAGTGTTCACGATGATTTTCGTTACCGAGTTTTAAACTCAAAACAATGCGTTGGCCACCAAGTGTTACCAAAATGACGAAGAAACGGCGAGAAACCCTTTACAACGACTTATTTCAGTGACATTATTCTATGGCATGGACTAGTTGTCCGATTGGAGTAACATGTTCACGGTGGTTGTGACCGGTAAAAAATTGGGCTAATCGAAAATAATTTAGGCAAAACAGTATTAGTTAGGGTCTGAAGGAATGTACGGAGAAACACAGAGTAGAGAATTGCAAAGGATGGATTCACAAAAGATTTCATCGCCACAACGAAGAGTTCCTGTGAGAGTAAAGAGGCGGGGTGAGCGTAAGGAATTTCTTGTCCTTCTGGCACGTTTTTTTCGATTTCTTCGTCATTTCAGTTCAACCCGGGGGCCAAACAGTCGATTTAGCGGATAATATCAAAGTCGAAGATTATCGTGAACACTGCCTTTAAATAAGCGAGATAAGCTAGGAAAAATTTGACCAGGACTCCAGAAATTAGCAAAGAGCCGACGCCCACCGGCAAGTTTTCAATCTCAGTGGGAGCAAGAATTTTTCTAAAATCTATATTCTCTTATTTGTCATCTATCTAGCTCCTCCATGGCGATAAGAGCGAATGACGTGAAAAAACAGGCCCGAGACAACCCGTCCACAAATTCTCGATCCAAATTAAAGGCCGCAGACACGCTCGAAAATGGTATCGTTTTTATGACATAAATCAAAGGTTTGGATCTGGTTGTATTGGGATCTGACGAAAAAACGAGCGGGAACTCTGTAAAAATAGAGGAGTAACGGTTATTTTGTCATTGCGTGAAGGTGGACGAGTTACTCAGCGCGGGGTTGAAACAGGGAATAGTAGCAAGAGAACGGTTGAGATAAACAAGCCGATATACTCTTACAGCCTATACTGGAACATTAACCTCGTTGGAAGCATCAAAAACCAGCCAAAGTGACCGTATTAGTACTATCAATCTGGACGAGTTTGTACTTTGGGGCGGGGTTGCAGAAGCTTAGGGGCGGGGTTGCAGAAATTTTTCGATTTGCTTTGCTGAAATTTAGTAGTTGTGACTCGTTTTTGACGCTTCCAACGGCGTGAGCAGTCTACAAGGAGCCATGCAACTACAGAAACATAGTTATCTCAACAACTTTTTCGAGCGTGTCTGCTGCCTTTAAGCAAATAAACTGGGAAAAGAGTCTAGGGTTGGACGGAAAAAGTTGTTGAGATAACTACGTTTCTGGAGTCGCATGGCTTCTAGTAGACTGCTGACGCCATTGGAAGGGTCAAAAATGAGTCTAAACTACTAAATTTCAGCAATCCAAATCGAAAAATTTCTGCAACCACGCCCCTGAGCTTCTGCAACCCCGCCCCAACATACAAACTCGTCCAGATTGATATGTAGTACTAATACGGTGACTTTGGCTGGTTTTTGATGCTTTCAACGAGGTGAACGTTTCAGTACAGGCTGTAAAAGTATATCGGCTTCCCTATCTCAACCGTTTTGTTGCTAATGTTCGCTGTTTCAACCGCGCGCCGTAAAACTCGTCCACTTTCACCCGATAACAAAATAACCGTTATTCCTCTATGTGCACACAGTTTTCGTTTGTTTTTTGGTCAGTTCCCAATGTCATAAAAACTTTGATTTATGTCATAAAATCGATACCATTTTTGAGCGTGTCTGCTGCCTTTAAAGGCACAGTCCAACCTCAGGAGTAATTTTGATATTTTACTTGGGGCATGGCCAGTAACAATCCTGTCTGACACGAGATCCCAAATCGTCAAATATGTGAGAAACTACAGCGAAAAGGTGGGCGCCGCTCTCAATACGTCAGAAGCAGAACCACGTGACTCGTCCGATAAGGAAGCCAGGAACTGTGCTTATGTATGGTTTCCGTTTTCATTTTAGTCTCACCATGGACCAGGCGGCTGGCCGTGCGGGGTTAGCGGCCTCACTGCAGAATGGGGTTTCGATTCGCGCGGGGTGATCTAACGTCGCAGCCCCGTCCATTCATCAGACCAAAATGATTGCGTGATATTACTAAATGGTGCCTTTGAGCTTCCCCGCTCATAGAGTTCGCGCAATCATTTTAGCCTGAAGAATGGACGGGGCTGCAACGGTAGATCACCCCGCACGAATCGAAACCCCATTTTACAGTAAGGCCGCCGACTCCGCACGGCCAGCCGCCTGGTCCATGCGTCAGACTAAAATGAGAACGGAAACCATACATACTTTTCCTTTTGCAAAGATCTTGATTCCCTTTCCGGTGTGAGGCGCTTGTTTCTGTTCTTTGAGGAAATTAGATGGGCGTTTTCTTTGTAGTTTCTCTCTTGCCTTATTTGACTTAATCGGCTGGCTTCGGCCTGACGCGATCAGAACGAATCTTCGCCGAGGTGTGCCGTCCTAGAAGTCAGCCGTGTCCATTTGTCACGGTCCTCAGCCACAATTTGAACACATTTCATCCAACTGTCACTATCCCATTTCCTGAACAGAAACATCGCGCCTTATTTGCCTTTGCTTTCAAATCATAAAAAAATAGTGATTTCAAATCCTCTTTCACCACATCCGATCAAAACTTTCGCCTACGTCCAGGCTGCCGTTACCAGGGGCGGCGTCCATGAACGCTGCGAGGAAGGTCAGGAAGCCGCTCCGCGTCCTATGCGCGCAGCGTTGACACACGGGACGGCCCCGAAGTGCATGGCGTATAATGGCGTGTCGCTGACGTAAATGCACCATCTACAGCGAACTCTTTGCCAAGCCGCATTCTTTTGTCATCCCAGTCGCTTTCTGGCACTTTTTTCGTCATCCCGCGCATTTCAAAAATAGGAAGTAAAAGCGACTGGGATGATAGAAAATGCACGCGTAGAGTTAGACAGGGAAAGAGCGTTAAAGGCACAGTCCAACCTCAGGAGTAATTTTTGATATTATGGTCCGGTCGCAGCCTATAGGAACCCTGCCAAGCGCGGAATCTCAATTCACTCAAATAAGCGAGAAACAGGGAGGAAAAAGTCGGCCACGCCCACATGAAAGAAAAAATGGGTGACGCCCACCGACAAGCTTCTGATCTCAATATTAAAGAGAAGCGCGATTGGTTTTATTCAAAACCTATGTTTTTCCATTTGTTTTTGGTCTGGCTTCATAATGTGACCTGCATCAGAACTATGGCTGCGAATAACGAGAAAAAACAGGCTCGAGTCAACTCGTCCGCAAACTTCTCACCGTTCAAATTCAGAATTTTTGAGGGGACATAACTCTGTTCGTAGTGGGTTCTAAGCAATTCCAGAGACGCCATTGTGATCACCGTGAAATGTCGTCCAAGATAAGCTGGTAAACGAAAATTCGGTTCTGAGGTTGGACTGTGCCTTTAACGTCCGCGATACACTAATATACGCTATGCACTTCGGGGCCGTCCCGTAACTCGACGCTGAGCGCATAGAACGCGGAGCGGCTCCCTGACCTTCTTCGCAGCGTTCTTGCATGCCGCCCCAGAGCAGCCTTAGAGCATGTTGAACAACACGATCTGGAGATTCTTTTAGAATATGTCTTAACAAACGAATTCTATCTTCCGTTGCCGCCTGATATGGCGTTCGGAGATGTTGGCACCTCCCTCGTGTCGAGCGTTGATGTACAATACCGCCCGCGACTTTGGGAAAAACGGCGTTTTCGGCGCTTTTTTCCGCCGCAAATCGCCGCTTTGTCATAACTTCGTTCATTTCGCGGTTGCGCCTCAGCACGCTTTCGCAAGCACCCTTCACTTTGCGGACTGAACGGCAATGCGTAGTTAGATTATATCTTCAGACAGGGATGTGGGATCACCCAAGCGGTGGTATCACCCGGGCACCAAAGGCAAAAACCGCCCGGGTGATCCCACATCCCTGTCTGAGTATACTCGCAACCGCGCCGCAGCACGCTTTCGCAAGCACTTTGCACTTTGCGGACTGAACGGCAATGCGGAGTTGACCGGTATGTGAGACCAAATTATGGAGATGTCGAAAGTGAAAATTAAGGTTTTTTTAGCCGTTTCCTCGCCCCTGCAGACAAAGTCATCGTCCTTCGCTCGGGCTCAAATTGCCCGCGATCTCAATTAAGCTCAGTGTAGACTCTTCTAAAACAGAAAATACCTGTCTGAAGGCATTTCCCGCCTAGCGCCACCTCGGTGAATTTGGCTTTGAAAAACGTCCAGACCACTGACGTCATTTTCTCAGCTCAAAAAGGAACAATCGACCTGAGACTCAGCCTACAACTTTACTTTCTGATCCTTCTTCGAATGAACACTGTAAACTCTATATGCCTTGTTTGCAAAGTAAGACATGTGTGGGCTCAAAATAAAGAGCTCTCGATACCGATTCTAAATTTGCCCCTAGCAACCCAAACGGACCACTTTGAACGATGTTATGACAAAGCGGCGGTTTGCGGCGAAAAAAAGCGCCGAAAACGCCGTTTTTCCTAAAGTCGCGGGCGGTATTGTAAGGCGTCGATTTCGTTGTAGAGATCTCTGTTGGGGCACATCCGCGGCCAGAAATATCCAAGCAAACGTGTCTGAATTTCTTCCTCTCCGTGCAATCCTACCTTTCCATCTGCGTCTTCGGTGCTGCCCACGTCTCCGATCCGTACATCATGATAGGGCGAATAGCGGATAAGTAGACGCCAACTTGACTTCCTTCGCGATGGGTGTGGAACACAAACACCTAGTTAGAGAATTCATTGCAGATGTATGTAGTTTTCGCACATCGTTGTTGAATATTCGCTGCATAACTGTCATCGTTATTAAGCAAATAGCTCAAATAGCAGAAATCATCTGAGAGGTAAATGTGTTGTCAGACCACACAAAATCCCGTTGAAGGCCTCAGGGAGACTCAAATCTGTTTGCATTCTTTAGAACGAAGACTGAGTCCATAGGCTGCGGCACACTTCGAAACGAAATTCACAATTCCTTGCTGATTTGTGTTGTTTGCAGCGAATAACACGATGTCGTCGGCTTACCACAGTTCAACAAGGGAGCGCCGTGATGGTGTTAGTATCACGTCCACTAGAAACTGTTCTGCAACTCTACGCATGATGTCATCAACGGCGAAGTTGAATGGGAAAAGTCCTGCTACTGTTGTTTGCCTTTCTTCTGTTTTCACTTCGAAAGCTGAAGTGTACGAACTGCTGCTGTTGTTCCTTTGTTCATATCCTCGATAAGTCGAACATCCTTTTCCGAGACACTATTGGCTCGAAGAGCGTTGAGCAATAGATCACGATGTGGAGAGTCGAATTCGGCTTGAAAGTTCAAAAAAGCAAGCTGTAATGACTCCGAATACCGCTGCTACAATTCAGTGACTTTTCTCACGACGAACACTTTGTCGACGGTCGACCTCCCACGTCGAAAACCGGTTTGTTCCTCTCTGGTCGTTTCCTCACGAAGTTTGACGACTCGCTCGAGAATGATACGTTTCAAAACCTATGGCACGCTATAGAGAGATCTCCTTGTAGTTCTTGCGGACCATGACGAATAACTTCTTGTGAAGAGGTATGATGATCGCATGTCTCCACGAATTGGGTATTCTTTCGCTCATCCATATGACACGGATGGTGTTGGTCATTTCACGAATCCCAGACGGAGGAAGAGCTTTCAGCATTTCAGCAGCGATGTTGTCATCTCTGAGGACAGGAGAACATTTTTCATTTTGCCACTATACTGTCGTAACAACGTGTAGGCTTTCCTCGGTATAAATTTCGTTAAAGGTGTCGTATTCAAAGAAAACCATATAATATTTTATCCTATTTTTGAATAACTTGGTCTCTTTAGTGAACGAAAATGTCGAAAGAGTCTCCCTTCAGGTAGCTAGTCCGCTACAGGCAGTATCTTGAGGTAATTAGTTCTGTATATAAGGCTATCTGTTAGTCTCTAGCATTGGCTCATTTCTCTCCGTTTGTGTCGATCTCAGGGCCAGTAGCAATCCCCTCGGGAGGTGGCAGCTACCGGCTGTCACTGCGTGGTGACAGTGTCAATCAGTGATTGGCTATCGATGTGAACACGCCGGCATAGAATTGCACAGGCGGCGCCCAAGTTAATGACCGTTATAGTCAGCCACCTGGCAGCAGTGAGCGTTCTTTTGCGAGGTGGCTGACTGCAAGAAACGGGTGGTGACTTCGCTCACCGCCGCAAAGGAAAGAGAAATAGCGCGCGATGCGAAGAGAATTTTGGTCGATACCGCGGACGTGGGGTCGTGCACGTCCAATGGTAGCGACTTTTTGAGTAAAGAGCGCCCCGAGAGAAGGCAGTGGAGCGCTTGCGAACCGACCAGTCCGCTGTCCACTTATCACCCCATCACCGCAGAGCGGCCATTCTCGCTGTTTAGGGGGCCAAGGAATAATTGCACCTGCCGGCTGGCAGCCATCCTGCTCAGCTGCCAGCTGAAAGGAAAGACAGGCAAAACGTTCGAAGGTTCAATTGATGATTCGAAGATTCCTGGCAAAGATTGGTGAGAGATTCACTTCGAATGGAACGCAGCTGTCATCAAGGAGCCTCCTTTATAGACTTCACATGCTTTACTACAATTCTGAGCTAAATTTGAATTTCCTAGAAGTTGTTTTGGCCATATTCGACCAATTCTGGATTTTTTTAAATAGTCGCTCACTGCAGGTAGAAACAGATTCGCCAAGATAGCCATCTAAAAGTGATGGCTGCGAAATTGTTTCGTTCTCGAGAAAAAGCATAAAATTTACGTGATCCGCGTGTTCTAGTTACTAAACTCTGTATAATTGTTCATCTGAGTGCGGCTATTGTCTTTTACTTCTCTAGGAACAATTTCACTACTTTCTATGTGGACTGGGAAGCATGAAACAGACTGAGGAAAAATTAGTCCATAATTTAAAAAAAAATCCTCTCTGAACTCTTTGGTTTACCTTGCGAAGGAAAACACAAGGTTGCAATGAAATTGCAACCTTGTGTTATCCAAAATAAAATTTCAAAGTATTGCGTATCGTGATATCGGTGATAAATGGCCATCTAACAAAATAATCTCAAAATCGCTTTCTAAACCTAAAATTCTGTCGGTTCGATGATTTTCGTGGAAGACTCTAGAATCCCATCATTCAATGCTGAAGAATTGTTATACCTGAAAGGTACACATGGGCACGTTCTCGAAACCCGTATTTACGACCACTACCTCGATCAAAGTTGCAATGGATACGAAGAACTGTGGAGGGAGTGTATATAGGAAAACATGAAACGTCCACTCATATGTGTACGTGTGGCCTAGTGGTCTAAGGCGCTGTAATGGGCGTCCGTCGCCTAGGCTCGTGCTGTGTCGGTTCAAACGCTCCTCCAATTGAGAGTTTTGCATTCAACACCACCCTTCGAGATGTATCTCGTTCCAGGGTGTCAACCATAGGAGGCATATAGGCGTCACCAACCTCAGGTTGGCTGCCTATTTAAAGTCACCACAATCGGGGATTGCTACTGGCCCAGGGTAATATGTTGAGCGTCGCGGCTCACAGTCCAAAGTTGGTCTACTTTTCTGTTGCACATGTTGCTTGGTGGGTGGTCAGGTCACCTATTCAGTGATACTCTGTGCAATGAATTAGCTCTTGATCGAGCAGTTTCCTAAATGTTTTCAATTTCTTGGCTTCGAAGAAGGCGACAACGCCGAAACGTTAGCAAAATAAACTAGACTATACTCGGCTGGCAAACTTCAGATGACTTTGTGCAATTATATCGACCCATTTCTAAACTTTACAATCGTTGTGGAAGCCGAATCCCGGTCCGTAGTCGCGAAGTACGGCTGGTGCATCATGCGACACGTAATAATCCTGCTGGGAGAAGGGTGAATCGTTCCGAGACCAAGTGGTCCCAGCACGATTATCACGTGTCGCATAATTAAGCAGGCGTCATCCCCAAATGCAGACCGGATTTTTGAATGACAGCAAATAGGTGCAAATAGTTCTAAAAAAATAAGATGGTACTAATGAACAATCATAATTATTGGTACGCCACCCGCAAAAGGGTTGTCCAGCGCTACCATAAACCATACCATCGGTGGTTTTAGAAAATACTTCTATGAGATACAATTTCACAGGAAATTTTAGATTCTCCACCGCGCCAAAGCGATAGAGCTACCCCTGATGATTATCACGCCCAATGGAACTCCTTCCTTCAGTTCGCTTGAAACGACGTTGATACTCTGCGTTCCCCATTGAAGGTTGACGCAAACTCGGTGTCCCTATTTTATAGCATATGGCACCAAGTTTCCGTTATATCTATAGGATCCATGCCGACTGTAAATACTTGTGCTAGGTCACATTTCTCTCTGACACTAACTATCCTCGCGTAGCCATGCTGTGAGTTGGGAATCAAGCTCGGCATTCTTGTTTTGAACTCTGCAGTTCACACCCTGAGAAGCAACGAATTTTATCGTAATAATCTTCATTGAAGACTATCGTCTTCAAATGATAAAAAATCAATGATTTCTGCGTCGTTGAATTCTGAACCGTTCCATAGCGACCAAGAATTGCCATCCCATTAAAGCGTTGACCCTCAGCGTTAGAGCAGAGGAACGGTATACAGCTTCAGGGTTTCACACGGCTCACTCTTGTTTAACCACGATGACAAATCTTAACACTGTGATAAGTATCACACCGTAGCTTGATATGTTGGTTATCAACGCGTGGCTTATTATGATGAACATGTTCACTTGGATTGATCACTTCCATTATTCAGCATCTAGCAAAAGGTGCTACTCGATTGCGAAATTGCGTCGCACGATTGTTATCAAGCGCTACTCACTCCCCAAGACTCTGGGCAGGCTCCAAACAAAGCGATTCTTACTTTCGCTACTCATTCGCGGAAAACTTTTCCTGTTGAGAGCTATGCACTCTCCACAAAGCGCGCTCGCTCCAAACGATGCGCTATCCCGACCTCAATGAAGCGGCGCACGCTTCCCATCTTACGCTGATGATCCCCTTCAAAAACTGCGCACGTTCTGAAAGGAACGCTACTTTGCAAAAAGCGGACACGCACTCGACGGAGCATTGCTTATTTTCCACGACGCTGCACTCACTGCTCGTTGAGAGCTTTCCACTTCTTATGGTTCGGTGCACGCTTCCATGAAACGGCACACAATATCATGAAGCGCTTCATACGTGACGACGCGACGAATTTCAATTTCGGGGACGCACAAATTGGTGAAAATTATCCGAATTCTTCAATGTGGAGAAATTACCATGATTGGTAAACTTTTCTATCATACAAATTCGACTCGATTCAACTTCGACACAATCAAAATTAATGCTGCTTAGGCGCTATTCATACTCCTCAACGCCGGCGCGTGACGCGCAGGGGTGACGTTGGAGTATGAATGGCCGGACGACTCGCACCTGACGCCCGCTCCGCTGTAGCTTATTAATACATCACCAATTTCTTTTCGTTTCATAATAGTTGGTTCCAGTACTACCCTTTGCTACCAGGATGGTTAACGCGTGCACAGACTTCGCCTGTTTGAAAAGTTAAGGTCCACTTTTTTCTGCTCCGCCATGGCGTCTCCGTTGGAGGATTCATAGTCTCCGCAAGGGCGTGCCGCGCGTAACGCACTGGCTTTGAGGAGTATGAATAGCGCCTTACAACGACTCGTCGGGACCATAGCTTCGTTGGGTGTAGATATTCCACCAACCTTCACCTCTGGGCAGGTGAAGGGGGAACTTTCACCATCGGGAAAACCGGTGACAACCGGTGAAACGCCCCGAAAAAGAATGAAAGTGACCCAACACTCATGCAAGTCATTTTCAAGATTGGGCGGGTGTCACTGCCGGTTTTTCGTTCATAACTTTTTTGTGCTCAGAGATAGACCTTTAAGGAAAGCTGTTTTCAGAATTTTCATAAAAATTTGCATCGAATAGCGTTTTCAGTTTTGAAAAATACGTTCCCCTTCTTTCAGCCGATTACAGTTTATAAAGTGCGTTTTTTTTCGCCTGAAATTATCGGTTTCTCGTCCATAATTTTTTGTGCTTGGAGATAGACCTTTGGTGAAGGCTGTTTTCGGAGTTTCGATGAAATTCTGCGTCGACTAGTGTTTCCAGAGTGAAAAAATATTTTTTCGATCCTTCAGCCTAATTCATTTTACGAAACACCGGTTTTTCACCTATAACTCTTCAACCGTTGGAGATAGGGTTCTGGTGCCACCCAGTGGAGCCGAGCCCCGTTGTTGGCTCTCTCATTCAAACCATAGAGACGAGAGCACACTATGGAGATAACTATGGAGCTCGGCTCTACCGACCTGGCTGGCTAATGGAGAATTCGACGTAGAATTTTACGTAGCTTTCCAAAACAGCCTTACCAAAGATCTATCTCTAAGCAGAAAAAAATTTTTGGGCGAAAAACTGATAATTTCAGGCGAAAAAAATGCACTTTATGAACTGAAATCGGCTGAAAGAAGGGGAACGCATTTTTTGAAACTGAAAACGCTATTTGATGCCGAATTTCATGGGAATTCCGAAAACAACCTCACCGAAGAAATATGCTCTACGATAAAAAAGTTATGCACAAAAAACTGATTGCTTTTGGTGAAAGAAACGTTATTTCATAAATTGAAATCGGCTGAGAGATCGGAAAGGTATTTTTCTCAAATTGAAAATATTATTCGACACCAAATTTCATGAAGCTTTTGGAAACAGCATCGTTCAAAGATCTATTTTAAAGGGCAAAAATGTTATGAGCGAAGAACAAGTAGTTTTTCAAAAATCGCTTGGAAAAATTTTCCGAAAAATTTTGCCTTCAAGACAGCTCAAAGGAAATTTTTCATGACCTAGGCAGATCATTTCATTAAAGGCACTGTTAGCGATAAACTTCATCCTCGAATTTTTCATGACAAACGCTTCTCGTGGCTCTCAGAAGCAGAACAGCGTCAAAAAAATGGGACGAAAAGCTACCTAGGAGCCGCAAAACGGCTAAGAAAAGTGGGCAAACCCCGCCGCTGTGGGCAAGTCCCGCTTCTTCCCGCCCCTCGACGTGAACAAACGAACACTCGAAATCGTGAGTTGAGCGATGGTTTCCGATCAGAAGCCCCGTTCTTCCCTTCATTCTCAACTTCTCTCTTTACTCAGGATAGCTCGCATACATTGGCTGTAAAAGACGGAAGTTACAAGTCTCGGACAACTCGTCCACCATTTTCCCTAGCTCAATTTTTGAGGGACCATAACTGCATTTCCAGAAGATCTTGAACGGTTCCAGAAGCATCATTGGAATCAGAATGGGACCGGTTTCAAGATAGGCGTAGAAACAGAAAAGCGATTTTTATCGCGAACAGTGGCTTTAAGAATAGTGAATTTCTAAAGGAGGTCATCTAACGAAAAAATGTTTCGAAATTAATGATTAGAAGTAGAAATATATTGAATGCAAGAAAAAGAGGATTAAGAAAACGTCAAATTTTGAGGTTAAAAGTCTATAGGGACTAATGTGGATCGAGCCGTATGGCTTACAACATAATGCCTACGCATTTTGGAGTGTTAAAAACGACCCACAATGTCGTTACATGAGTTAGAAGTTGGCCCCGCCCTGTATTTTCACGCCCCCTGTATTTGCCATTTTCCTCCAACGCAGGGTTGCTGGACCATCTTCGCCGTCAGTGACGTGTGTGGTTCACTTGTTAGGCAATCTACCAACAGTACCAACGGTGAATATGACCCAGCAACCTTGCGTTGCACGAAAAGGGCAAATACAGGGGGCGTGAAAATACAGGGCGGGGCCAACTTCTAACTCATGTAGCGGCATTGTGGGTCGTTTTTGACACTTCAAAATGCGTAGGCGTTGCAATCTGGGCTATACCATTCTATTTCCGTAGTTATCACAATCACGTTTACGAGCGTGTATGCTGCCTTTAAAGGCAGTGTTCACGATGAAAAAAGTTTTCGAAATTTCACTAGGATTGGGTAGTGGAGGGACACTCTGTAACGTTAACGTCGAAAGAACGCATGAAAACGAGCCAGGAAGAGCCCCAAAAGAGCCCGAAGTTGCAAATTCGAGCGCATTGAAAACCCCAAAAGCGCATCACACGCCCACCGACGTGAACAAAAGAATGCTCGAGATCGTTAGATGAGCGATGATTTTCAATCATTAGCCCCGTTCTTCCCTTCATTCTCAGCTTCTCTCTTTACTCAGGTCAGCTCGAATAGATCGGCTGCAAAAGACGGAAGTTACAAGCCTCGGACAACTCGTCCACCATGTTTCCATAGCTCAATCTTTGAGGGACCATACCTGCGTTCACAGAAGGCCTTGTATGATTTCAGAGACATCATTGGAATCAGCAAAGGGCCGTTTTCAAGCTGGGCGAAAAAACAGAAAAACGATTTTCATCGTGAACACTGCCTTTAAACAACCTTCACCTCTCGCACCGCTGTCTCCATCCCAACGAGCCTATTGTCGGAACATTGTTATTTACTATTGCTGCAGAGTTCGTTCAAACACTGAGCTGACCGAACTTGGTAATGAGTTCGTGTTTAAACAAGAATGAGCCGTTTGGAACCGCGAAGCTCTGTACCGAACGTCAACATACTACATAAACATTATAGCATAGTACTTGGGTGGGGTGACATGCATGATTTTGACATCCTTCCGAATTTGGAGATTTCAGGCGATACGACACCTTCCGGACACATTTTTTCCTCCTTTCATTAATGAGGTGACTTGTGATAGCGATAAAGCCTGTCTATACTTCTATGACTATCGTGAGTTGATACTTTTCAATAATTATTTCAATAAATGTGTAGTATTGGTTGTGCCACTTATAAAGAATAAAATTGGCCTTGATAAGGGAAAAGGTTGCAGCATGCTATACATACCTCTCCATCAGCGCTGCTGAGAGAAAAAGAAGGAAAAGAAAGGCATGAAGTGTTTGAGAACGATTATAAATTCTTCCCTCGAAGCGGTCTAATGTTATGAAGTCCCCTGCTGCTGGAAGTTCTGAAGCTGAGCATATTCACTGCCTTCCATCAGTATCTAAGACACTGTTCACGATCAATGTAGTTTCTGAGTTTTCAAATAAAAACAATCATGGCAGCCGCCAGAAGCTTGGGCTCGTTGGGGTGGAGACAGTAGTCCGAGAAGTGAAGGTTGTTTAGGATACCTGAGTGGGAAATGGTGAAGTTCCCACTAGACCTGCAACTTCAAAATTTAACGCCTTCTTAATCCTCTTGTTTTGCATTCTAAATATTTTTATTCTTCAGAAATTGTTAATTTTGAAACATGATTTTTTTAATTAGGTGACTGCTTTTTGAAAATCATATTTTTCGATGAAATGATCCACCGAGGTCACAAAAAATTTCCTTTGAGATGTCTTGAAGTCAAATTTTTTTGGAATATTTTCACGGGCGCATTGTAAAAACTATCTGCTTTTCGCTCATAAAATGTTTGCCCACCAAGATGGATTTTTGGAAATAGTTGTTTCCTGAACCTGCATGAAATTTCGCGTTTATTAACGTTTTCACTTTGAAAAAAATACGTTCCCAATCTCTCAGCCGACTTAAATTTACGAAATAACATTTTCACTCAAAGCAATCAGTTTTTCATTCATAACTTTTTACCCCTTGAAATAGGCCTTTGTTGAAGACTCTTTTTGGAATCTATACGAAATTCTGCATCAAATAGCGTTTTCAGGTTCAGCATATACGTTCCCACTCTTCCAGCCGATTTCAGTTTATAAGTGCTTTTTTTTTGTCTAAAGCCATTGGTTTTTCGTTCATAACTTTCTAAGTTTTGAAGATGGACCTTCTGTGAAAGTTGTTTTTCGGATTCCCACAGAATTCTACGTTGAAAAGTGGAGCCGAGTCCCAATGCTGGCTTCAATAGAACTGCGTCCCTGATTTACACCATAGAGGCGAGAGCACCCTCGGGAGATTACTCTGGTAATGGCTGGCTTATGGAGCAAGTAACGATGTGAACCCGGTATATCGTTTTTCGAGAACAACCTTCCCCGAAGCTTTGACGGAGACTTCTCTTAGCGTTTAAAAGTTATTAATGAAAAACCGGTAGCTTGAGGCAAAAAAAAGCACTTTATGCACTGAAACCGGCTGGAAGAGTGGGGGCATAAACTTCGAACCTGAGAACGCTAATCGATGCAAATTTTCATGAGAATTCAGAAAACAACCTTCTCTAAAATCCTATCTTCAAGGGTAAAAAAGTTATGGACAAAAAAATCGGCAATGACACCAATCCCAGCATGAAAATGACTTGCACGAATGTCGGGTCATATTTATTCTTTTTCGTTCCGTTTTCCCGGACGTTACCGGTTTTAACAGTGCTGAAAGTTCCCTCCTTCACCTGCCCAAAGTTGAAGGTGTGTGGTGTACCCGGCTCCACTCAACGAAGCTATGGTTAGAGGCACAACAGCGCTGAAAAACGAATTCAATCGCCTTCTAAGAGGCAAAGAACTTTGTAACTGCAGTTACAGTCGTCGGCAACGTGAAAGCGGTGGTGTGTTTGCGTAATTCCCTGAGCATTATAGTTCTACTCTGGACGAAAAGACCTAAAAACGGAAAGATTCGAATGACCCTCGTTTTTGAAGTCCGAATTTCGAATAAAACCTATTCGAATTTATGGTTTTTTTTTAAATAGTTTCGAATTGTCAACCCGAACAGAACCCAGTTGTGCAGTCAGTGTGAAGAAAAAACCAACCTATTACTCTGTTCAAAATGAGAAAGATGTGCTTTCATCTAAACGTGTCCACGGGGCTTTTAAGGCGCTCCACACGAATACGAAATCCGTGTTCAGATTTTTGAGAGATAACTGCGCGTTTTGGAAGGCACAATAGGAACAGAAAACTACCGTCCTAAGGTTTAAATTTTTTGAACCAGCCAGTTTTATTATGGATCTCCAAGAGATAGGAAATACAATTGGTTTTCTGCAGATGTGTATAATGATCAGAACACTTTCCTCGTGAGTGAACAATGCATTACATGTTTATCCACTGGGATGGCCACGGGCGGCGCCGTCGTGCTTAGTCCGGCCACAGAGAAGGGGTTTTTCACACCCGATTCGAATGATGTAGTTGCGCACCGACTGGGCTGGCTACAGCCAATCGGCCGAATATGACGGGGACCTGAAAGAATAAGTAGACATTAGGAAAAAATACTGCATGCAGCCGAGGCAATCGTCAAGGAATTTTGAACTCTGCTACACGCGACATGGCGCCAATGACTTCAAATTTATCAGGACGAGATTGGGCTTGGCAAATGATTTCAGAATCTGTTGATGTTGTCAGGCTAGCCAAACGGAACACGCGGTCAACCGTACACCATAGACCTTGCGTGCAGTCAATAAATAAATAATTAAGTAGAGCAACGACGAGGCAGATATACTGCGCTTCTTCGCGTCAAACTCCGCTCCGCAATCGCTTACTAAGACGCTTCGCGGGGGTACGCGCCTGAGCTGGACAAGTTTCTAGCGCCGATCAGCTGATTGTGGGTGGTTTTCCATTTTCGTTATTCTTCTTGGTGTCTCCTCTGATCAAACCCTTCTTTTGTGTTCCTTCATATATTGCAGTGTTATATGCTACAGGGCAATGGAACTCGTGAGCGGATCATAAAGGTGTTCCTGTCAAACCAAGGCCTTCGTGACACCTTAGTGGCTCACATGCGTAGTGGCCGGCAGAGCCTTACTCAGCGTTTTGTTCAATCGTACTCCTGAATGGACTATACTGCCGAAGAGGTGGGTGTGGACAGAGCGCTGCGTAAGGAAGCAGGTGAACGAAATGGTAGGGAAGGCAAGCTCATTTATGTCGTCCGGGATTTTGACATTGTCAAGCTCAAGTCTCCGCGCGATCTCCCAAGGCGTCAGGACGCCGTCATACCTCCCACTGGGTCCTGCCCTCTTGGACCTAGTGATGAGACTGCCGCCAATGTCATGAATCTTCAGGGACATCCCTCTTCTCAGAATCAGGCATAGCCTATTACCGGTGCCACCCTCGCAGATACTCCACCATTTTCTGGCTTTATAAGCCTAATCCAACACCCCAATCATCACAATTTTCTTCAAAAACAATCTATCTTTATAATGCACGTTCGATTTGCAATAAATTACCTGAACTGCATCGTTTGCTTTCGACCGACCCGCTCATGATTTCATCACAGAAACGTGGTGTAAGTCTGATTTTATTCATGATGCCACGATATGCTCCGACCCAGGTTTTGACTTGTGTAGATGCGATAGAGAAAACAATACAATTGGGGGTAGTATTCTTGCCCTGGTTAAAAGTTGCCTGCCACACCATCTAATTTCCGCGATTAATTTCTCCCTCTATTGTCAGTGCATCGTTTTACCATTAACAGTATGCAAGAGTCCACTTACATAATTCTTTTCTATCGTAGTCCTACATGCGAGTCAGTGGCCTTTCATGAAGCATTAACTTTTGTATGTGAAATTCTTGAAGGAACATCTAACTGTATCATTCTAGAAGACCTGAACTTTCCGTCAATTAACTGGCTGGATGCAAACTTTTCAAACAGAATACATGGATCCGCCCGCGAGTTCCACGATTTCTGTAATGAGTATGCTTTTTCTCAACATGTCAATATTCCTACTATCGGAGTCCATATATTAGACATCGTATTGAGCAACACTCCTGGTATCGTAAATGATGTACGTGTTTTAGAACCTCGTCCGTCTCTGATCACAGAACTATTTCTTTCAAACTTTGCCTCGATGTTAACGAAGAATCCTCCTTTGATAACAGTCCTGGTCGGCTTCTTTGCTCGACAATAACTATCTTCTCCAGAGTGGCTACGCTAGTTTACAGTACTGATCTCAACTGTATGAAAAATCTCTGAGATATTTTGATTCGTCGGGTCTGAGCGAATGGTCAGCGATATATCTCGATTTCTGCGCTCCAACAGACAATAACTAAGAAATGGAGCAAGAGCGACTTGCAAAGGCAGATCAACTTGGTCGAAAGCATGCCAAATCGAGTATTTGTTGCAGTTAAAGGCAGTGTCCACGATAAAAACCATGTCTGATTTTTTGATGGAGATCGGCAGCTGCGGGGCCTAGCACAACCGTAACGTTGAAAAAACTAAGAAAAATGAGCTCGGAACGGTCCCCTACGTCCCCAAAGTTGGACACCCGTCAGCTCGTTACACCCAGATGCACTTTCCACGCCCACCGACGTGAACAAAATGGATGCTCGAGATTGTGAGGTGAGCGATGGTTTCCGATCAATAGCCCCGTTCTTCCCTTCATTCTCAACTTCTCTCTTTACTCAGGCCAGCTCGCATACATCGGCTGCAAAAGACGGAAGTTACAAGCCTCGGACAACTCGTCCACCATGCTTCCCTAGCTCAATTTTTGAGGGACCATAACTCCGTTCCTAGAAGGTCTTTTACGATTCCAAAAACATCATTGGAATCAGCATAGGACCGTCTTCAAGATAGGCGAGAGAGCAGGGCAATGATTCTTATCGTGAACACTGCCTTTAAGGTGCGAGTAGGGCATATCGGCCATTAGATGTGTGAAGACACAGTTTTAGCGAACGAGAAATCCGATTTGACCCAGGAGTGTCCTATCTTTTTGATACGCGATTTAAAATATAAATTTATTCTAGAAAAGTGCACAAACATTCTATCTAACCCAAAAGAGGTATACGGGGGTTGTTTCACATTCTGATCACAGTAGTATTGGCGAAAAAAATCTATCTTGCTCAACAAACACGAGACCGACAAATTCAAGGGGTGTCCTATCTTTATGATACGCCGTGTATTTTGGTCAGTGATAAGAGATAAGGTTTGGGCGACCTAACGTACGCTACTCTATCGCTACCCTTCTCCCTAGGAATCAATGAAGCGATAGAGTAGTTTTCCCTAGGTGCATCGGAAATGGTTGTTGACAAGTCTATGGGCTATACTTGTTAACCAGATTCAGCAATACGGTATAAATAACTAGATGACAGCATAAGACTGCTAGCTTGTTATAGAGTTGTTCTTACAGCTAAGGTGATTGTTGTTGACAAGTGGATGGGCCTCAAGTTGCTATCCACATAGCAACAACTTTACCGTGGTTCGTTACGGCGACAAGCAGAAAGTTGTTTTGAAAGTCGAAATCAAGTAAGCGAAATTGTTCTAACAGGAAGCCTCCACGACTGTGGAGTGATCATCGGATTTCTCAACAAAGAGAACCATGACTGCGGTTGCTGATTCTCTCATTCCCACATCTAAGCGTGTTCCTAAAAGGCAACGAAGGAACAATAGTGGGACTGACCATTTTGTCAAACGCATGTGTTGAAGAAGCAAATGTAATTGATATTGAGCAGTGTTATATAATTGTATATTTTGCTATACAGCAAATTTGTTGAAGTCTAATGTTTATTATATTAACTGCGATATATCAATTACAGAGATCCACCCTACTCCCTACCCTTCTGTTTGCCAAACTGGGGGTCTTTGACCCGCTCCTTGCACCATTCAGTGGTTGCGAAGCGAAGTTTTGCTGGGTCAGCAAGCATACATACAGAAAAGAACAAGAAAAAAGAAAGAAAAAGAAGGAAATTTGTAAAGAACAGGTTGTATTTCGTCAAGATATGCTACAGGACTACTACTGTGTACGTTTCTGCAATGGTGTCCATTTGGAATCACCCCAATAGACTCAGGAAGACAAACTCTCGAATTCTTTATGGTGAGAAACCCCTTTTTAAAAAGGCCACAAGGACGCAAGTAGCATACCTTTGTCATCAACAGACGCAAGAGAGCTAACATCGGGATGCATCGTGAAGAGACTTCGCGTTAACTGTTGAAGGTTGGAGCAAACTCGATGCACCTGTGTTGCAGCATATGGCGCCAAGTTCGCGCCAACCTTCAACAAGGAACGCAAAGTCTCTTCGCGATCCATGCCGACGTTACATGAATTGTTTATGGCAAATGCGTCTTTTGCAATTGATCGATTTCTCGAAGTTAACCACTCCATTTCACCTTTCCGGTATAAGTTCGTCTATTCCGTTGATAGAACACCTTTCTCAGCGATTCATTTTGTTCATGAATCTGCTAACTACATTTGTTTTACTCATTCTCTCTGTGTATGTGTGTACGTGTGTATATGTAAGTATGCGAGTGTGTATGTGTTCTCAGACAGGGCGACGTTTCGAACGGCGGCCGAACGCCATTATATAACACTGCTTCATATCAATTACGATTGCTTTCTACCATTCAGCTCCTATCTTGATCTCCGGTTTAACCGATTGCCTTTTTTGATCAACGAGCGCGAACCCACTGTCAACGTGTTCCACGCCTGATCAGGAAAGGTCAGTTGCCGTTCAAGAGCTCGCAGCGACCGCCTACTTGCTGTTTCCCCTCCCCTGGACTATCTTTTGCCTAGTTGAGTGCTGCTTAGGCGCGCTCCTAGGCAACCCCTCCACTAGAGTTGAGTTGCAGGCCTATACCCGCTCTCCTCACTATCGATACTCGATATCGAACAGCTAGTAGAGTGCGAATTGATTCGCACTTCTGGCATTTATTCACGGCTAGTAGAATGCGATTTGACTCGCACTCCTGGCATTTATCAATAGCTAGTAGAGAGTGCATTCATGCACACTCCTGGCATTTATCTATGACTAGTAGAGGGCGCACAGATGCGTACTCCTGTCATTCGTATGGGTTTGAGTTGATTTGCGGGTTTTTCGCAGTCCTCACCTTCGAAGAACAGTCTGCCTGTGTCCTAGTGAGTGCTGCTTCGCTGCACACCTTGGACTGCGAACTGAAGTAGACGGCGCTTATGCGCCTCCTTCATGTCTATGCAACTGTTCCTTGACCGCAGTGCCTAGGGAGAGGTGGTGTTCACCGCGCTCTAGATAGCAAACTAACAAGTTTTTGCGTCAGAGTCTGAGGTCGTAGCAAGCGTAATAAGGCATAACTCATGCGCTTCAGTAAATCTCTGTAGAGCCTCATGCTCCAGGATTGACAGGATTAATTAGAATGGATTGCGGAGCTTGCTCGACATCTTCTAGTTTGTCATCTATGACCGTACTAGAGCCTTGTGCTACGGGTCATACAGTGGTTAATAAGCGTTGATTGCGAAGCCTTGCTTCGCATTTCTCTTGTATACACAGGACCAGCGGGCTTTCTCAAGGGAGCGAAATAATCGTTACTAGCGAGACCTAGCAAAGTTTTCGCTTAAGAAAACTTTGACGTGCGCCAACTTCCTGACGCATATTAGCTTGTCAACTGACTTCCGTCTACCCAAAAGTTGCTGCCCGTATGGACTTTCCTAAACAGAGCAGACTGCCGGACATTTATATCTGGGCGTGGGTATATGAAAATATCCGATCAAACCGCAAAAAAAAAAGAAGCCAGCGGTAGATCGGTTGTTACCTGCACCAAATTAACGACCTCTGCCATCCCCCCTTCCTTTATGTCGCAACCCTCTGCCCTTCCCTCCGATTTGCAAATTCCCAAGCAATTATTCTCGCTTTACCATTTCTGTCACGATAAGGAAAAATGCACTCGCATTTTAGGTGCTGTTTCCCTGGTTGGCCAACACCATGCCCTTGTTCTCAATAAATGAAATATGCACGTGTGTGTTGATGTTTTATGAAGCAGATCTTGATAAGCTCGGACTTTCAACATACATAAATCTGGTTTAGGAAAGTTAGTTAATCGAAATGACTGAGCGGTTGTAATGAGCGACGAACAGGGGTGTGGAAGTGAAGCTGTTGCTTGTTTCCCCAGATTGGCAAGGAAAAGTCTGCGGAGTTCTGCGCCCCCCTCAGAACGCGTCGCACGCTTCTCGAGATACGTGTTCTCAAGTTTTTCTTTGCTACAAAAGGGTTGAAATTTGGCATGGAAAAATTGACGAAATCTCTTTTCTTTAAAGTTCTACATTCTTGGTGACGTTGGGCACACTATCATTGTTGTCTTGCACTCATTCTATGAAGTCCTGCACACTCCCACTTGGATCCTGCACACATTCTATGACGTCCTGCACACTGCCATTTGGGTCTTTCTGTGACGTCCTGCACACCCCCCCCCACTTGGGTCCTGCACACTTTCCACGACTTCCTGCATACTCCCGTTTGGGTCCTGCACACTTTCTATGACGTCCTGCACACTCCCATTTGGGTCTTGCCCTCTTTTTATGACGTCCTGCACACTCCACTTCGGGTCCTGCACATATTCTATGACGTCGCGCACACTCCCATTTGGGTCCTGCACAGTTTCTATGGCGTCATGCATACTCCAATTTGGGTCCTGCACACTTTCTATGACGTCCTGCACACTCCCACTTGGGTCCTGCACACATTCTATGACGTCGTGCACACTCCCATTTGGGTCCTGCACAGTTTCTACGACGTCCTGCACACCCCCGCTTGGGTCCTGCCCACATTCTATGACGTCCTGCACACTCCCGTTCGGGTCCTGCGCACTTTCTATGACGTCCTGCACACTCCCACTGGGGTGCTGCACACTTTCTATGACGTCCTGCACATCCCCGTTCGGGTCCTGCACACTTTCTTTGACGTCCTGCACACTCCCGTTCGGGTCCTGCGCACTTTCTATGACGTCCTGCACACTCCCGCTGAAGTACTGCACACTATCGCTCACGTCCTGCACACTCTACAAACCTAACGATTGTGTATGGCGTCCCATCCACTGCTACTGGAAACCTATCGCTTTGATTAGAGCCTAGCCCTTCTAGCGCTAGATGAATCGCAGAAGTTATCATGACCCACGGCCAAAAGTGCGCCCCACGGACAAACACGGTTGCCCCGAGGCACGTAAGAGGTGACTCGGGCTGATTTTTTGGTAATCGATATATGTCCTACCCACCTAAATGTTGGTACCATTTCATACAAGTTTTGATCGGCCACTCCTTGGATCCGCAGGACACACATACATACACACACACACATCGGGACATAACTGTCTTAAGTATAAGGAAATGTTTTTGAGAATAAAATCCATGTTATCTGTCTTGTATACAGGGTATATTCGAGTTGTTGGGCTATCATTTGCCACAACTTTTTGGTAGGATGATGAACAATCCTGACCAAGTTACAGTACCACAGGCATTAGAGATTTCTTTCTATACTGCGAACCTCAACAAAGGTCTTGTTCCCTCGGTGGGCAGTCAAAAAGAAGAGAGGGGGCGATCAGGTCAAGAGACCCGCTAGTCATGTGGTTTGCTTGAATACTGGTATAATTTTGGAGACTCACTGTCTCAATGAGATTCCATTGCCTTGGTTCTCACTGAAACAAAGATCGGAAACATGATATATCTGACTGAAGAGCGTTTGCGGTTCCGTCAAAGGAGCACGTCAGAATTATGGTATTACTATCACACCTAGAAAAAAATCTAGACTAGCATAAATCCGGGAATAATGGTTTTCCGAGCTTGATCGATGATTCTCTCCATACATCCAGTCATCATCAAAACTGAGCCAACCTGGTGTGAATTTTGAGATGACTGTTTTTCCCTCTCTCGTTGGTTGAGATCAGCAAGTAGAGAGGACTCCTCGAAACCCCGGGCTTTGGGGAGACTCTTCCAGCACGCTATTTTTCAAGGAGAATGTCATCTGATTTGTCCCCTTCACCGTAACAATGGTCATTCTTTTCGAGTGACTGAAGGGCGGGGACAATCGGTCCGAAGGAGCCATATACGTGTTAGGCAATGTGAAGAGAAATCATAGTTGCTTCTCAATACAGTTGCTACTGCTTTACATACGTAAGTCCACCGTCCAGGCCGGTGGTACAATCTGCTGCCTGACCAAGTCAGTTAGGAATCGATATCGGGGTCAGCATAGGAAGGACAACTTCTATGTCAATCTTTCCTTGAGACCGGCAACTAGAAAAGGAGTCGCTGGAAAGTATTATCGCTAGTGATATTCACCAATGAAGGTTTGGTAACTTCATACCAGCAGTTGAACCACTGGATTTCCGAGCAAGTTATCTCTATGTGATTATAATTTCGGGGTGAGAATCCGTGAGGGTTTCTGCACAGAGATGTGAAGTTAGAATTATCGCAGGTCTAACAGCCTGCAATAACTTACGTCTCATACTTATCCTAATTGTTGGTCTACTGGACCCAAAATTCTACCTTCGAATTACTTAACGGCTGCACATTTATCACTTAAATTTGATAATTAAAGGGACAGCATATTGGTAGCGTTTGAACAGGACTCGCGTTATGGCGAAGAGTACAGTTGTCCGCAATGTTAATAGGACATGGTGCGGTTGCGGACTCGCCCTAAATTACGGTAGATTCTGGCACTTTGCCAGATTTCGTCATCGATCGGCGCCAACCGTCGTCTCTCTGCTCACGAGAATATCAGCTGTGGCGCTGATCGATGACGAAATCTGGCAAAGTGCCAGATTCTACCGTAGTTTTAGTGCGAGTCCGCAACCGCACCATGTCCTATTAACATTGCGGTCAACTGTACATACGTCTCCAATGTTCCCTAAGCAGGTAGACATTCTTTGGCACTCTCCCCTATATCTGTCGTAGGTGAGAGATGAGAAAAGCAGTCTCCAGCTGCTTTCATCGAATCACAGTACAACAGCTGTGAACTAAATCAGGGTTGCACATATTTCTGAGTTCACGCAAATGCTTAGGCAATAAAATGCGAAGGTCTACGTCAGAGTTCCACACCGTTTTTACTTGCGGACGCCTCCGTAAAGAGGAAAAATGGATTTGCCATTTGTCTCTTCCGGGATATTTTTGACGCTGCGTGTTTTCCCGGAGGACAGTGTTTTAATAACGGTCAGGCCATCGCTCGAGCCAAAGGCAAGGTAGCACGTTTGGCTGGACCGAAACTTGGGAAACCTACTAAGTACTTTGGGCAGTACCAAATCACATAAATTAGAAGGAAGAGAGATTTGCTAATCACTCTGATCTATAGCGTTAAGCCGGTGTTCCATAGAGAACATTCTAGCATTGTTGTTCGAGTTTCTCCACACTACATATGACAGCAGCAATACTCAGTAAATGATGCCCGTTTTGGTGCGTAGCGCTGTGCTACACATGCCTCAAATTCTACACTAGGAACTGAGTGTAACTGAGTGTAACATCTCCGCTTCTGAGTATGGGCGAGTGGTACCACTAAGCAACCCTGGTTGAGGAATTTTGCCATGTTTTCGATGTCGTTTGGTACATTTGGCAAATATCTTAATTCTCGATGAGGAGCAGCCTGTCTAAAACAATTCAGTGCTCGATTTCTAGCTCAGTCCTAGTGGCATAGGGTAGAACGTAACTAAGTTCTACCGCTGCGTCCTTGCATTTTGTCAATCCAAACAATGCCGTCTGTCCTTCAACGGAACAGAACGCTTAGATAGTCGAATAAAGTTTTAATGGTGGTGTATGTTGATCCACATAGACTTTGCGACATTTTCGATTCTACTTCACGAAGGGTCGCAACTGATTGGTATCTACCAAAACAGCATAGTTAGCTCGGAGAATCGTGAAAAGTGATTGACAAGATGAAAACCAGAGCGGAAACATCTGTTACTTCTTAAAAGTTCTCAAAAAACTCTTTCTTCTTTTGCATTTTCGCGAGACACGGCAGTTGCATATGCGGGCTCCAGAGAATACGCATTGCTACCCTACTCTTCACATGGGTAGTTGTGTTCTCTTCACTTCCGATCGCTCCGCTACACAGCATTGTGTATTATGAGCTGAACCGTAGACTGCTCTTCGGATCTATGATAAAAAGTAAAAGATGCTGATCAAACACTTGAGGCTAGTGATTTGTTAGGCTCTACTTTTCGCCTAAGAGGGTGACAGAAACTGCTTGCTGAAAGGCAGTGGTCGCGCCCAAATATGCTCGTCTTCTTTTCCTCTCTAAACCCTTTTCTGGGTATAGAGTAGTAGAATCTAAAAGAAAAAATCGCGAAAAAACCGCTGTTTCGGGCCAAATTTGAAGCCTGAACTTTCTTGTCTTTGATGGTGGACAAGTCCACCCCACATCATCGGCATCGATGATCTCTAATATCAAGAACATCAGCTGGCTTGAACTTGAATTTCAATCAATGAACTTTTGGATTTATGTACACATCTAGTCAGAAACATTGGTTGAAGTGCTTGCTTTCATTGTTCAACTGTTTTATTAGGTAAATTTGCATTTACTTCTTCCTCTGATTGTCGATGGTCTTTGAATGCTGGGCATGAGACTGTGATCTTTCTGTGCACGTGTGCACGAACTGGAATTTTAGGGTCTTAATAACTCTAATTCTAGCCCGTTTTTCACCGCGCTACCTTCATAGTTTTTGAGCTGTTTTTGATCTGAGCTGATTTTTGTGGTTTTTTCGATAACGTTTTTCATCGTGACCACTGCCTTTAAGGGAAGGCAAAGCATAGTTATATGAATTAGTTTTGCCTTCAATTGCAACAAATGTGTTCAGTTTCACGCAGCCAATGTTCGACGCCCTTCGGGGTTAGCAGTAGTCACATATCCTGCACCCTCTTTCAGAGTCCATTCATAGCAATGAGACGCTGTCAGGCTATGAATTTAGCGCTAAGCACTCTCGAGGAGCACCAAATATCCATCACCCACGCATGGCTTCTCTAAGTTTTGGTGCATCTACCTTCCATGCGGGACTGCTTCAAATAACATTCGACAAAACCAACCGTTGATCAATAAACCTCGATGGCCACAAATGCTCTTGTCATTGCTACTCAAGAGAACCATGGTTGTGGTTTCCAGTTCTCACGTTGGTCCCACCTCGGCATACTGCGAGGAGGTAGGGAAGGAAATATTTGAGGCTGGCCAATTCATCAAACGCATCGGTTGGCATCGGTTGAAGAAACAAATGTAATGGAAGAAGTGATATTTAGCAGTGGGACATAATGTAATGTTTTGCTAGGTAACGAAGTTGGCCAAGCAGGTTTATCATCTGACCGCGAAATATCAATCAGAAATCTTCATAGCTGGGCCTAGACCAGAAGAAATTGCCGTTTTTTTTTCTGGCGGAGTTCCTTTCCGGCTTCTCTTTTTCAACGATTAACACTCGTAAATTTGCCGTCCCCCATACGAAGTGCACAGTAAGAAATGTACGGATCACGAGAAAATCCCCATCATGCGACGCATAAGGGGGTTTTTCACATTACGACCGTCGAATCCTAAGCACAGTGCATCACGTAATGTAGGTCCAGTTCTACTTCATGTGCGCAGTTTGGGTAAAAATGAGTGAACGCTGAAGGGGCCCGCTAGAGAGATCACCACGGTCTTATTCTAGTGTTTCCAAAAGACAATCAAAACTCGCAGCGCTACGCTTGGGAGCACGGCAATCGGGCAAGTCAAGATGGGTTTTCGAATTGGGCCATATTCATAAGACATATGGTTAGGTGAGCCAGCGCAGGCTTCCACTTTCTCGGATCCAGAGGACCCGTCCTTATGGCCAATTTCAACGTTGAAATTCTGAATTCCCGAGACAGCCGATTGGGGAGCGGAAGGAGACCGCTTGCTAATAGCCCATATTCGTTCCAACAAAGGTGTTGCTTCCACCATAGTGGCACGAAAGCTTAAGGCTGTGCGAAAATCTGCTGGTATTAAAGTTTCGGGCACAAACATCCAAGTAGCGGCCACATCAGGTTCATGCTGAAACGGAGTACCCGCCAAGGCGATAATAAAGGCTGCAAATTGGGCACCGGAATTCTCTATCTTGGAGAGACTCTACACGAAAGACATTGCGCCGCTTCTCGGTGAGGCGATTTTGTCAAACGTGTAGGTTGAAGAAGCAATCGTAATTGATATGAAGCAGTGTTATATAATTGCATATTTTCCTAGACAACACAGTTGTTGAAGTAAAATTTTTATTATATTAACTGTATAATATCAATTACACATACCCACCCTTTTTCCCAATAACACGTTTATTTCCGTTAGACAAATTCGATGTCTTCCATGTCGAATCAGAGCAAGACAGTGTATCGCCCAGTGCACAAGTCTCTAAAGTCGACAAAAGTGTACGGAGCTAACGAGGCAAAGGGGGTAAAGCGACCTCAGAAGAAGAAATGACAACATTGGTCACCTTATATGTAAATATGCAGATGTTTTATTCATGGTTACATGTTTATCACCGATGAACTGTTGCATTTTCTGTCTCTTCGTGTCGCTTTCCGGAGTATTACAAACAGTCGGTTGTTCGCTATTGCCCGGCAACTGACCTTTCCTGATCAGGCGTGGAACACGTTGACAGTGGGTTCGCGCTCGTTGATCAAAAAAGGCCATCGATTAACCGGAGATCAAGATAGGAGCTGAATGGTAGAAAGCAATCGTAATTGATACTATGCAATTAATATAATAAATATTTTACTTCAACAACTGTGTTGTCTAGGAAAATATACAATTCTTCCGGCAGACCGCGAGCGTAACAAAACTCAAAAGGAGCGGGGTTGTCCCGAAAATTCCGCCGTTCTCTCCGCTATGTCTGGCTTTGCAGCCGTTTGACGAACAATTTCCAGTCCGAAAGCTCCGGCACTCAGCCCGAGAGATGGCGCGTTCGCAGCCGTTTTGCCCGCAAGGTCTAGTCCGGAACGTCAGCCGTTTTCGCCGAAAGATCACTGGTTCGCAGCCGTCAAACGGCAATTTTATCCCAAAAGATTCGCCGTTTTTCCCGAAATGCCCCTCGCTTGCAGCCGTTCCGCTAGGCAGCTAGCTTCCGAGCGAAACGGAGGCTGAAACGGAGGTGAACGCTGCAAAAGGTGGACAATAGTGGAACAGGCAATGAATGCATCATTGCATACATATTCTACTATTGTCCAACGATGATACTAGAAACAAGAAATATAATACATTTATTCCATTTTCATGTAAACATACATTTGAAGCAAAACAACTGAAGGCATGAATGTAGACATAGAAAATAGCAAGTGCAACCACATAAATTACTCAAAGGCAGGGTCTGGGCAGATTTTCTATTCCGAGATTTCCCACTCAATCGGAGCGCATGCTACAGGTAGTCCTAATGAACGAGCGGAAACTGCTGAACAAAGTCAGGGTTCACGATAAAAACAATTTCTGAGTTGTATCCAAGAAAATAAAAGTCTGGAATTTACAAAAGTAAAATTAAGTGAAAAAACTATGAAAATTCAAAGAAAAATGCACAAAAAACAAGCCAGGACGGCTAATTAGTAGTGTCGGCTAGCCCCCCAATTAACGAGAATTTCGAAAATTTCTTGCTTACCCGACTATTATTTTGATCATAAAGTAGCCAGTAGCCTCTAGAAGTGCTCAACAAATACTTCAGAAGAAAATAGAGGACGGCAAAATAAGCTTTTACGGAAATCTCGATACTTGGGGGCGGGAGGACGCCAAGCAATAACTTGTTCCTGAGCGTTTTTCACCAATTTTTTGACTCATTTTCACTTTTAAGATGGCCGGATCTTCTTTTCCATGAGAATAGCAGAACAGCGGATTTTATCAAGAACCCTGCCTTTAAGTTATTCCAGCCTACTTCAGTGAACTACCGTGTCAGAAAAGGGTGTCCGCACACCGTAGTCCTTTACTTCCATACCTGTTTCCTCCAAAAGCAAAGTTTAATAGTTTGTCAAACGTCTAGACGGTGTTCAGCTTGGCAAGCCCGATCTACCTAACCCAAATTTCGGTAGTGTCAAAACTTGACCGGACCATGCTTTAAATAATCAATGAAATGAACAGGAATATACGCATCGTGTTTCCGCTTAACCCGGTCCAAAAATAATATCAAAGGAACAAATTCATTAACTCAGTTTCTCGGAGCGGCAGACATTTGTACATTGCCGTCACCAAAAGGTCCTCACGGTAAACAAAATTTATGATACCCAAACGATAAAGGTTAGGGTATAAAAGGGATGGAGAGAGGTGTGTCCTCATTCAAACACCGTACTTCTCCAGATGTAAGCGGCTGAAGCCACTGAAAAGACAAGGGAGTAGGGGAACAGCCTCATCGATGATAAAGATACATATCACGGCACAAGGCCCGACGTTAACATAAAAAATGCTGTAGAACGAGAAACTACTACACTTCAGTGAGAATTTCGTGGTGATGGCAAATTATAAACTTGTCGGAGGAGCCACGGCAGGCCTTCGTGCCAATGATGAAATGGCTCCGAGGAAGCGATAGTGTGCTCTCAAAACGTGGCGGGTTTTCGGGCAGTGCAGACAGGGCATGGCACAGTAACGACAGGATTTTGGGGCAGCGATGACAAGGTAACGGGGAGTGTCGGCCAGGTGGCGAGGAAGTGACCAAAGAAGTGGTACAGAAACAACAGGACCTTGGAAGACAAGAATGACCGGTCGTCGAGGACTGACGGCTAACAAGGGAAGTGTTTATGGCGGTAAACGCATCTGTAAAAACGACTTGTACTGTTATTCTCTCTTATGCCTCCATATTTGACCCACGCCGTATCCCGCCCCGAGCTGCATGTTTAAAGGAACTGTTCGCGATAAAAATCGCTTTTCTGTTTTTTTGCCTATCTTGAAACCGGTCCCATTCTGATTCCAATGATGCTTCTGGAATCGTACAAGACCGTCTGAGAATGGAGTTATGGTCCCTCAAAAATTGAGCTAGGGAAAATGGTGGACGAGTTGTCCGAGGCTTGTAACTTCCGTCTTTTGCAGCCAATGTATGCGAGCTGACCTGAGTAAAGAGAGAAGTCGAGAATGAAGGGAAGAACGGGGCTTTTGTTCGGAAACCATCGCTCAACTCACGATTTCGAGTGTTCTTTTGTTCACGCCGAGGGGCGGGAAGAAGCGGGACTTGCCCACAATGGCGGGGTTCGCCCACTTTTCTAAGCCGTTTCGCGGCTCCTCGGTAGCTTTTCGTCCCGTTTTTTCGACGCTGTTCTGCTTCTGAGAGCCACGAGAAGCGTTTTTCATAGAAAATTCGAGGATGAAGTTTATTGCGAACAGTGCCTTTAAAGATGTCACAAGCTTAAAACGGTCGTTTTTGTGCTTTTTGTACCTTCCAAAACGCGCATTGGTGTTCGGGAAATCCGGAAACGGACTGCATTATTAAGTCTAGCGCCCAAAACCACCCACCTGAGCAAAGTTTGGGTGAATTCACATTCTCCAAACTTTGTACAGACTAATACCGTTTTGGACTTAATGCATTTTCTGTTGGTCGTTTATACCTACCAATTAGAGAGCTCTGAAAGCGTTTTGGAAAAATGTTCGAGTTTTGACCTGAAATCCTCTCAGGTGGGTTATTTGTTGCGCTGATCACGAATCTGGCGTTTCTCTGTCGATTTTCCAAAGTTTTCGACTAAATTTGTTCGAAGCTTACAATCGGGGGAAATTTGAGGGTAAAATGAGACTTTTGACCATCTCCGGAAAGCTACGATAGAAATGGCTAAAAATGTTTCTCTGTAGGTTGTTTGGAGTGGTAAACACGAATCTTGAGTCCGTTCACAGATTTTTGGCAGATTACGGTGAGTCTACGGTAGTTTGATCAAAGTCTCAGATTTTACTCAAAATTAGTATACGGGGGTTATTCCGGGTGTAGAATACGAATTTGACGTTTGTTTGCCGATTTTCAAAATACTAAGGTGGGTTTCGCCTCTAAACGACGTGGCACCTACCGTAACCTACAGTAAGCCTCAGAATTTTGACAAAGGTATTCCAAAATCTTGTTTACCACCCTAGATTACCCCTACATACAAGTTCTGAGCAGATTCCGAGAAAATTTTTTGAAACACCCAACATAAATGCTCGATACCCTTCTTTTATTGCAAAGCTTGAGAACCCCTTATAACTTTTTGGAACCTGCAGCTCGGGGCGGGATACTGCACAGTTTTACTTTTGAGCCACTAGAGATACTAACGATACTAATCGTTTTCGCAGATGCGTGTACATTAAAAACACTTCCATTGTAGAGGACAAAAGAGCCAGGACGTGTGTAGTGATGGGGAGTGTCTGCAACTGCAGTAGCGGCAAAGCATTGGAGCAGTGATATGAGGGTCTGCAGACAGTCACGGCAGGGCATCGTTTAAAGGCAGTGTTCACGATGAAAACCGTTTTTCTGTTTTCTCGCCTATCTTGAAAACGGCCCCATGCTGTTTTCAAGCCCCATTCCAATGGTGTCTCTGAAATCATACAAGACCTTCTGTGAACGCAGGTATGGTCCCTCAAAGATTGAGCTATGGAAACATGGTGGACGAGTTGTCCGAAGCTTGTAACTTCCGTCTTTTGCAGCCGATCTATGCTAGCTGACCTGAGTAAAGAGAGAAGCTGAGAATGAAGGGAAGAACGGGGCTAATGATTGAAAATCATCGCTCATCTCACGATCTCGAGCATTCATTTGTTCACGTCGGTGGGCGTGTGATGCGCTTTTGGGGTTTTCAATGCGCTCGAAGTTGCAACTTCGGGCTCTTTTGGGGCTCCTCCTGGCTCGTTTTCATGCGTTCTTTCGACGTTAACGTTAAAGAGTGTCCCTCCACTACCCAATCCTAGTGGAGTTTCAAAAACTTTTTTCATCGTGAACACTGTCTTTAAAGACCGGAATTTGGCCCAGAGAAGCACAGTACGAAAAATTTGATATCGCGATCCTTCTAATAAAATGAATGTTCAAAATGGTAATAGTTTGAGTACTCGAGCAAATAAAGTTGGGAAGAGAGCCTATAGTTTTGATTCCCGGATGAATTGAGTATTCGAGTATTCCAATATCCGTTTATTGCCTGAACACACGGATATTAAAAAAGGCGCTTGCAGCAAGCGGTAGCCAAATTTATTTCGAATCTTTCCGGAATTCAGCTCAACCACTGCGAACAAAATAGCTCAGCCAACCATTAAAAGAAAGTAGGGCCCGTCATGAGGCATTTCCATTGTGGGTAGAACACTTTAGTACAGGCTCACAGAAAAAAAAACATGGAATGAGTGAAAAGACGAGGGATAGAGGTCAAGCAGACAAGAACAATTGGAAAAAAAGAATGGCCGAATGAGACGAATCTTTGAGTAGATCGATGCCACCTTTACGGCGGATATGTCCCGTTTTCCCCGCCCGAGCGAACTCAGACCAAACCGCTACTCCCAAACTTCGCCGTGCGTCCGGCACTTGTCGATAAGGAGCATTGACTTCCGCGGAAGACAGCTGCGAACACCTGTTAGCAGATCGATGCCACCTGTTCGGGGGCGCCCTAAACGGGGGATATGTCCCGTTTTCCCCGAGGGAAAGCGGACCGAACCGCTACTCCGAAACTTTGCTGTTCGTCCGGCACTTGTCGATAAGGGGCGTTGACTCCGGCGTAAAACATCTGCGATTGTCTGAGTTATATGTGTATGTATGTGTGCGTATGTGTGTAGATGTGTGTATGAGTGTGCATACGTGTATATGTGGGTCGGTCTGTTTTCTGGCTGGCTACAGCCGATCGGGCAACTATGACAAGGGCCTTGGGCGTGGTTTGCACTTCCACCGGCGAGCGGCGTGGCGAAAAGTGGGGCAGTGGGGACCGCCGCTTAAGCATCCACTTCGCTCCGCTTTGTAAGCGAGCAGCGTCAAAACGAGACGGTAGCCTACGACTGCTATCTTGTGCTTACTGGACTTTGATCCTAGACATTACGTTCACAAATCTTAGGCTACTTAAAGGCAGTGTCCACGATAAATTTCGTCCTCAGTTTTAGGCCGGAAATAGAAAGTTCGGGGTCTCATTGGAGCACTGGGGTCGAAAGAACGGACGAAATCGAGCCCGGGGGGGGCCAAGCCGGTGAAATCCATGTGATCCAAGGGGGGTACTCTATAGGGGAGAGAGTTCTTCTACGATTCCGCAGAAGAGCTTGCCTAGTGGTTTTTCCCAGTGGACAAGCGGAGGACTGTGAGTTTCAGAGTTGGAAACTAGAAGAGAGAGAGAGAGTTCACAAAGGTTTATTAGCACAAAAACAAACAAACAAGAGCAAGAATCAAATCTGCTTTAAGGGAAGAAAAGTCGACTCATATAGGAGGCGGCACCGGAAATGGCACTGTCTGGTGTACCGGAAGTGATCACTTGGACTTTGAACGGGGGTGACAGTCATAGGGCGTGACCGGAAGTGGCCAGTCTGGTACGCTGACCGGAAGTGGCCAATGCAGTGTCAAGGACAACTGGGTCAAACGAATTTGGGACCAACCACATGCAGTTTATTACAAAAGGAGATTACTTAAGAAAAAAGTGTTACAACGTATTATTAGAAGATTACATACATGACAGCTTCAGAAAAGGTGTTGGGCTCCTAATGTCGTGCTGATCAACATATCTGAGTTCGATAGATTTCTTTTCACGATTCAAAAGTAATCGCGCAAAAGATTGATTCTCATGCAATAAGGTGTTCCGATATATTTGCCCGCTACTACATATACTTGTTGTTCGAACTGTCTCGGGTTGTAATCTTTTTTGCTGTCAGTGACACCCATTGTCGCTGATATTCATGGGCGCTGATTTGTGCATATGATTCACATGACAGCATTGTTGATCACACAGAGGTCCTCCTATGCATATGATCCATGTTACTTTTGTAGGAAGCCGTGACGCAGCGATGTGACGCAGAATCACTCAGTCATTTGACGCTATCCTTTGTTTTCGCTCGTTACACTTATACACCATATAACCTCTACTTCGGAGCTAGAATTACTCGGGCTCATCGCGTGCGTGCGCGCGTATGCTGCCTTTCCTTTTTGCCCACGCTCTGTTTCTTCTCTTGCTCCGCACAAGCACACGGAGGAAGAATGTGAAATTGGGTCTAAAATAGAGGGTAGCTGCGCCGCGGCTGTGTAACAAACCACCCGGAAGATGTTATGTTAGTAAAGCCTTTCTTATTGCAGCGCATGGAAAATGCCGACAGAAGCATATGAATTTTGTTGTTCTACGCAATGTTGGAACAAAAGAGTGCGAAATTTGGAAGAAGTTCAATCTCAACGTCAGGGTCTCTTGCGAATGCTTCGTAGGTATGATGTCTGCAACTATGTTGTTGTTTTTTTAACCGGGAGGTGATATTATCCGAAATGAATACTTTAGCTCTTTCATGTCTAGTAAATACTGTTCCCTGCGCTACTTTCAATTTCGCTCAACTCGATTATAAACTGATCCAACGTTTATTTTGATCGGAAAGCTAAATACTATTAGCATGTAAGTTAGCTGCATCCTTAAAAGTGACACAATAATATTCACAAGTGCGACTAACTATGATCAATCACTGGTTGAGAGATCGCGGTGACGAACACATGTGGCACGCACGCAAGCGAGGAGGTAATGATAGTCATGAACATCGATCAAGTAATCACGTTAGATCGCTGCGCCTCTGCTATCTCTCGACCAGTGATCGACGATAGGTTGAGGAACGCTTCCAGTGCTGTTTTCAATAATTCGCTTCCGACTCGGTCTTCTGCGATTTGAGTAAAAAAGGTCCGGAATTGTGGCGAGGAAGTTATCTGCCGTTTTCTGGTCTGCTAGTGTTGTCGATTTAGGAAAAAAATGTTCAAATCTGATTTCTGATTCACATCGGGGGCAAGCGGTATTTCTGAAGTCTTGGATCTTCTCAAAAAGCTCCTTCTTTTCATGGTCGACAGTGATCTTGTTGAAGCTTCGTAATCAGCTGTTATACTCGTCCACGAGAATCCGTTCGCGAGTGGCAGAAATTGAAAAAGGGTGTTCCTTACGAATGTCATGGAGATTATTCAAACTGATCTATCTGTCGCTTAAAAGTGCTTTGCCGAGTTCAGCCGAACGAATGGACAACGCGCGATCATTGCGGAGCGCTATGATGTATTCACCACACTAGCGGTTAGCGGAGTTCTGATCGCGCGTGGCAATTTACCGCCGCAGCCCCGTCCATTCACTAGACTAGGTTTACGAAGAGACTATATGTACGTTTTCTTCAGACTGAATGTTCTTCGTAAACATGAAAAAGGCGAAGGTTTCTATTAGATTCAATTAAATCATGGGCGAACCAAATCTCACTGAGAAAGAGTCCAGTTTAGGTATTGTCAAAGCTGCATGTGTCGGAAAAGAGCCGAATCTCACTGGGTTTTTGTTTATTTCAAGCAAACGTCATAGATCCTGTCGTTATGTGAGACTCATCCCTTGTTATTTTAAAAACTGAGAACAGATTCCGGATTCAGATCAAGCACCCTAAAGAACATCCTGAAAGTTTGGCAGATGACACTGGTGAACCACTTAAAATTGTAATCTTGTTCATTATTTCCGATTTCTTCCGCCTTTTTGGAGCATTTTCGGAAGTCGGAAATCGGAAGGCCAAAAACCGTCGGAACTGCGCTCATCCCTGCTTTGACCCAAGACCTTTGACTCTTTGACCCGCTCATCCCTGCTTTGACCCATTAAACGAGGAGGAAAAATAGACAGATGGTAGAACAAGCTGCTGTCTGCCGCAAGTGTGCTACTCGTTTAGGCTATGGATAAGAGCTTTATCAGCTACTCGAAGAACGTCAAACTATCCCAGCAGACATTTACGATCTTAGGCCAGGATTATACTTCCAGCGACGAGCGACGCGACGCAATGTTTACCATCACTATCGACCGAAAGTCGATGTGCTTGATATGCACTGTCACCGTCGCTGTTCGCGAGAAGTATGATCCCAGCTTTGATCAGTAGCCAAGCCACAATATGTAGAAGCTCGCTCGTCAAGACTTACCATTTTCCGTTCTTTGTCCAGTGATTCGGAGCGAAAAAAACTGTTTCGAACTGGGCGGACAACGTAATTGTTCGCGAGTAGGTATATGTTTGATTCTCTTTTGATAGGATCTCGTTGAGTTTACTTGCATATTTCTTAATTTTTCAGACGAGATGTCGTTCTTTGCGAAGTATGTGTAAATACACGAGGAACTCCTTGTCAACGAACAGTCTAGTCAGTACGATGATTTCATTGCATTACAAGTTCTCAATCCTCGTGAATTTCACGCGAAAAGCTTTCAGAATTTACAAATCATTATCTTCTTCTTATCACTAACACTTTTTTGCCTTCAACGTCACAGTGTTACATATGCCCCATAAAAAATTACGAGCTCAGTTTATTCTCATGCCGGTTCGCCATATCTCATTTTTGAATACGCAAGCGTTTGTGTTTTGATTTTCCTTTGCTATCAAATTCCTGTTCAGTTCATTGTTTTCCACTTGGTGCGTTTGCCATAAACATCTTTTATCACTTGCGTCTTAACAAAAGCTTCCCAGAACTCAATAGCTTTTTTGCATGTTCGCTATAGTTTACTTATTTATTCATTTATTTTTTATTACGTCCATTGGACGCGCATCATACCATACAGCAGTTAGGCGACGAAACGGAATTTATGAAACGTTGCATAGAAAGACAACCTGCTATCTCACAGTAATCAAATTTCAAAACTGATAGCTCATTGGACCGTCTACTGTTATAAGATTAGTGCAGTTGGTCCATGATTGGAGGAAAGAAAGTGTCGATAGCAGTGTCTGCTTCTGTACCCATGTTCACTAATACCAAAGCTGAGACTAGAGTGTGCAGGTAGACTCTGTTTCATTCCAAGTAAACCCATGTTTTCGGTTATCACAGCGCCGAGTAGTGGCTTTTTCCTAGAAACCTCCTTATCACTAGTTATATTTCACCGAGGCCCACCGCTCCGCTGCTGGTGATAATCGAAATCAACAGGTCACTAGAGATGTACCAGATCTTGTATTAGTTGTTATTAATCGAATCGGATATCACACAGGATATCCAAGATTAGGATGATCCAAAATCCTGAAAGTTGTAGAAGAAGACATGTTATACGAACTGAATCACTACCCGGACAATAAACCTGTTTCACGTAAATCTGCTCATTGTTCTATTGGTCCGTGACTCGCATAGAAGTGTTAAAACCGAGGTAAACCAGGCGTGTTCCAATTGTCACTACTGCTCCAGAAACAACGTTGCACAGAGGGTGCAAGTGAGCTTTTATGGCAGCAAGGTTCTGGATGATTCCGTTCTTTGGGAATGCCCTTTGAAAGCAGTGTACACGATAAACTCCTAGGTTTCCAGTGAAAACAGAAGGTTCGGAGCCATAAGGTACAGGGTATTTTTGGGAAAACAGCGAAAGACACTCGGAAATGGAATATATGCCCAGAGATCGAGAAAAAAATTCCACATTCTTTAGGCATATATTCTGTTGGGGGCAGAGGGATGAGGGGAGCACAGGTGGGAAAACCCAAGAATGAATGCTCAGATCGTTTCAGGTAAAGTGCTTTCTAGAGGAAGGCTACTAGTCGTACATAACAGCTGATATTCGCTCGTGAAAACACAGAAATGCAGTAATGGTGGCTACCTGTAGAGAAGCGACTCCCAATCCTTTTAGTTTTCGAGATTTTTCGATCTACCGAACAGTCAGTTGAGAGAACGCAAGATACATTTTTGCTACTTTATTCATCCTTCACAACTGAACTGAACACTTCCTTCACAACAATGGGACATCGAAGAATCAGTCATCAGACGGATATGGGGGGGAAGGACAGAACCGTTTGATTAAAGGCAGCAGACACGCTTGAAAATGATATCGATTTTATGATATAAATCGAAGGCTTGGAACTGTTAGTATGCGCAACTAACGAAAAAACCAACGAAAACTGTATGCAAATAGAAGATGAAGGGTTGTTTTTGTTAACGGGTGCAGTGGCATTTCCGAAACTTTTTGCCTAATTTCCAAAACTCAGTCGTTGGTCAGAGCAAGAAGCGTAGAAGCTCAATGAATGCAGGTTGTAAGTGCGAAGAAATGACAAATATTCTTCTAGCCTTTCATTCCTCTGACACCGCTACCCGATCAGCAGCTAAATATGTATGTGCAAGGAGTACGTATATAGACACAGAATAAGTTTGCCCTTCCCTAAGGTACATATTTTGAAACTGCTTTTGGGATAACTGTGGTTGGAAAACAGCACCACTCCTTAGTGCCCGAAAGTCGGAACAGGGTCTCTCTTCACACAGAGTTAGGAGCTGTCCCGTTTTTGGAGTCCAACACGTCACGTTACTTAGTCAAGCAAAGTGACCCCGAGTGGAATAAGAGCCGCGAAAGGTGAGAAAACTCCTCCATCGGTGAGTAGAGAGCCCCTATATCCCCCCCATCAAAAGTCGTGCGCGTACCGCGCGGCTTTGCCGTCCTAGGAGTAGAAATGACCTGGCGCGCCGCTCGCTTTTTCATGGAGGGGCCTCCCGTACCTCTATTACAGCTTTATCATCTACATCGTAGCCCAACCACCAATTTCATTGTGCTTAATGTTATTTGAGTTCTTAACCATCCTGCGCTGCAGTGAGTTGAAAGACGTATTCAGACGTTGTGTGCATGGCCCACATGAAACCTAAATCAACCCCACTTCACCGATGCGATGACGCTGTATTAATCTTAGTCTGTGCCCACGTGTAGAAAGCATTTGTTACCTAGACGCCGCTCCAGTGTGTATATGAATAGTGGGCGTTGATTACCGTAAATACCTCATTGGATGGGGGTGGCGTGTATCCAAGTCTGATGGTACCCGCTCGTTGGTGTCCCTGCTTCTACTGAGCCCAGCAGACGTTTTAGTGTACACAGGGAACGTTCGAGCGAAATGGCGTGAACAGCTATATCGCGAAAGTATTCCATACATTGCATAATGGTGCTGCCGTCCGACACACTAAAGCTTCTGGTCCATAACACCTTGAGATCCGGACTTCTGAGCTATTTCCATGCACCGTTTGCTGCTTGGCACGAAACTCGCCTCAAGGATAGACCCGCCATCAACGTCGGAGAGTACGCCATCTACTGCGGGAGCGCTGATGATGGGAGAGTGGGAGGCTGTGCAATAGCTGTAAGGAAGGATTTCAATGGTAAGGTCAAGGAGTTCGGCTCAACGTCGTGTCGGAATGCATTCGTACGACTGCGGGATCACAGAGGATTCAACCTGTGGATGGTGAGTGCTCATGCGCCCACTGAAACCGCCGAAGACAATTCGAAGGATGCGTTTTATGAGGAACTGAATACGTTGCTGGCCAGGATACCTTGTCAACATGCTGTTGTCGTGGGGATTGACGCGAATGCGAAGATGGGACTTGATCAGGAATCCGAAGTACTCGGTAAATGGTTCTACCCAGTGGAGCAAACATCGGACAATGGCTACCGCCTTGTCGACTTTTGTGAACGCAGTGGTCTGATTATTGCATCGACATTCAAGAGGAATCATCGCCGCCATCAGCTTACGTGGCAGGGACTAACCCAGTTATCTCCAGAAGAGCAGCGGAAGCTGAAGATGACAACTTCGAAACTACAGTTTGACTATGTCCTGACGAGGAATATTCCAGTATCGGACATTCGAAGATCTAGAGCTGTGTGGGATGTCGCATTCGATTCGGATCACCGTCCTGTTCTGTTGAACTTCACTGCGAGGATTCATAAGAGGAAGCGAGGGGCTCAGCCTCTACATAGGATTGACATGACAAGTCTCAGAGATGAAGAGTGCAGAAGGAATTTTCGACAACGCGTTTCTATTCACATCGGAGTACGGACTAAGAAGAAACTTTGCGACGCGGATTCTTTTGTCAAGTGCATCCAGGACGCTTCGAAAGAGGCACTGCCGGTTGTACAGCCTAAGAAGAAGTTCGCCTACGTCTCAGAAGAAACAACATCCACCTACAACAGAGTATGTGCTCTCCGAACTGCAGGAAACTTCGTGGAGGAGAAGCGTCTGAGGAGGAAGTTGCGTCGGCAGCTTCAAAGTGACCGCGAACGAGAGTGGACGTGTAGAGCTAAGGAGTTCGAGAAGGCTTGGGAGAAGAAGAATCCGAGGAGAGCCTACACGTTGCTGCGACAGTATAGCGGGAAGATGAAGAGATGTTCTCCTGTCTTGAACACTACCAATGGAGTTGCAGTTGGTGATGCGAAGCTGCCAATATGGAAGGATTACTTCAGTTCACTACTGAATCGTCCAGCGCCATCAGTACCTGAGCTCCCGCATGTTCAGAGAGCACATTACGATGTCAGTGAGGAACCGCCGACTGAGTCTGAAGTTTTGAATTGTGTCCGGAAAATGAAGAATGGAAAGGCAGGTGGAGATGACAACATCACTGCTGAAATGCTGAAAGCTCTTCCTCCGCCTGAAATTCGTGAAATGACCAACACCATCCGTACCATATGGATGAGCGAAAGGATACCCGATTCGTGGAGACATGTGATCATCGTACCTCTTCACAAGAAGCTATCCGTCACGGATCCTAAGAACTACATAGGAATCTCTCTACTTCGTGTTATGTACAAGGTTTTAGAACGTATAATTCTCGAGCGACTTATCAAACATTGTAAAGGAACGACCAGAGATGAGCAAGCCGGTTTTCGACCTGGAAGATCGACCATCGACCAAGTGTTCGTCGTGAGAAGCGTAATTGAATCGTGGCAGCGGTATTCAGAGCCTTTACAGCTTGCTTTTTTGGACTTTGAAGCCGCGTTCGACTCTCCTCATCGTGATCGATTGCTCAATGCTCTGCGAGCAGATGGAGTCCCGGAAAAGTATGTTCGGTTAATCGAGGACATGAACAAAGGAACAACAGCAGCAGTTCGTACACCTGTCGGATTTACGTCAGCTTTCGAGGTGAAAACAGGAGTAAGGCAAGGAGCCGTTGCAGGACCTTTTCTTTTCAACTTCGCCGTTGATGACATCATGCGTAGAGTTGCAGAACAGTTTCCTGCGGATGTGATCCTAACACCACCAGGACGCTCCCTAGTCGACCTGGAGTACGCCGACGACATTGTGTTATTTGCTGAAAACAACGCAAAACTGCAAAGGATTGGGAACCTCGTTTCGAAGTATGCCGCAGCCTATGGACTTCGTCTTCGTCCCCCCCCCCCGAAAGCTACGTCTGCATTTAATTCTCTAACCAAGTGTTTGTGGTCTACCAACATCGCGAAGGAAGTCAAGTTGCGCGTCTACCTATCCGCTATTCGCCCTATCATGATGTACGGATCGGAGACGTGGGCAGCACCGAAGACGCAGATGGAAAGGTTGGATTGCACGGAGAGGAAGCTTTTTAGGCGTTTGCTTGGATATTTCTGGCCGCGTGTATGCCATAACGAAGACCTTTGCAAGGAAATCGACGCAGTACATCAACGCTTGACACGAGGGAGGTGCCTGCATCTCCTAAAGCCATCTCAAGCAGCAATGGAAAGTCGACTTCGACTGCTCGGGCACACACTAAGAAGAACGCCGGATCGTCTCGTACAACACGCTCTAAGAGTGCTTCCAAATCCTGTCTGGAAACGGAGACCTGGGCGTAGGCCAAAGTTCTGGACGGATGTGGTTAAAGAGGATTTAAAGTCACTCGGCATCGAAAGACAGTTCAGGCGCGATGTTTCGTTTCGCAGGAAATCGAATAGTGACAGCTGGATGGAATGTGTTCAAATTGTGGCTGAAGACCGTGAAAAATGAATACGGCTGACTACTAGGACGGCACACCTCGGTGAAGATGCGGAATGACCGCGTCAGGCGAAAGTCAACCGATTAAGTCAAAAGTAAGTAAGTCAATACGGTAGTTTGGTCAAAGTCTCAGATTTGTCTGAAAGTTTCTATGTGGGGGTTATTTGCCGTGCTGAATACGATTTCGATGTCCATTTGTCGATTCTCGAATTATTAAGGTAGGTTTTGCCATCCAAATGACGTGTTACCTACCGTAACCTACAGTAAACCTTAATATTTTCGACAAGCGAACACCAGATTCGTGTTCAGCACCCCAGATTACCCCTGCATACATGTTTTTAGCGAATTCTGGAAAAAAAATCTGAAAACACCCTAAAAATTCCAGGGGGGCCCTGCCCTGCCGCGAAGCTTCGAAAACGCTGATAACTTCTTTCAGAGTGGGTCTAGGCAGCTGCGATGGGCATACTCGGACTTTTGGTCCAAACTCGTTGTAGAAAAGTACATTTCATTTGGAGTGGCTACTATGACTTATAGTGGTTCCCTTGTAAGCATTTTGATGGTGTTTCTGTAAGAACAATGACTGATAGCACTATCAAATAGCAGATACCGGCAGAAGTCTACATTTTGACTCCAACTAGGTTTTCATCGAGACCTCCTGGTGGGTGGAACCCTTTTGTGGGTGCGTAAACCTTCATAGGTTTGAAAAAGTTCGATTCCCAAGCAATATTGTTCAAAGAGAAGGGGTGCGAGCGCGGGTGGGAGAGGGGGTGTCACCGGCGGTGGTTTTGCGGGCACTGTAGTGCGCAACAGTGCCCGCAAAACCACCGCCGGGCAGACGCGGTCTGGCATTGGAGCACGATATTTTTCGACGGCTCGCCGCAATTTTGAATTAAGCCCCTTGCTCCGGACAGCTCTAAACTGAGGATTTTCCAAGCCACATCGTGGTAGTTAGTAGATGATAGGTCAAGGATGAAATTTGTACGTTCAGGATCTTAGAAATACTGTTTTGAAAAAAATTGCGTTGTCCAATTTTGGCAGAAGGCGCGGTTTTGGACATCTGTTTTGGACAACGGCAAAACGTGTTTTAGGCGATTTTCTTCGTGATTTTGAGGTGGTGGAAGGAATGTTAGGTATCAGTTTGTGGGGAATTACTTGGGCAATCTGAATCTTTTTTTCAGAATTTTGAAAATCTGAATTTTTCTCAGAGGACGTACGTTGTCCAATTTTTGAAGTGAACAATTTAAGCGGTATTAGGCCCGATTAATGAATGTAACTCGTCTAAGAATTTGTTTGATGTGCTGAAATTTTGAATACTGCCTAAAATCTGTCTATTACATAGTTATGTAGAGATACTTTTCTCACATGTACTGTTGTGGTGTTGTTCTATTGTCCTCTCTGAATTTTTTGTTGCTATTACAATATGTGAGACAACCACGTCCGAACCCTATAGTTGTGCCCTGGGCGAGAAGACCGAATATCGAAGAGACTCAATGACCCCTTTTGGACGTCCGATTTTTGAATATATGGCCTCTTTTTTTGAGGTCCGATTTTTTGAATAGATTTGAATTAATTCGATTCGAATAATTCTTCGAATAATTTCAAAGCAACAGACTGAAGACAGGCCAGGTGAGCTGTCAGTGGATCCTCTAGTTCGAAGTGAAACTTACTGCCACTGATGGTGTGTGTGCGTGTACATATGCTACGCCCCTTCCCTCACACTTTCCCGCTGCCTCTATACTCGCTCCGCACAAACACACGAAGGAGAGAACTTGATTTGCCTCCAAAACAGAGGATAACCACATGAGAAAACCCGAGCGGCACCAATCGGATCAAAATCTCAAATAGAGATGAGGAAAGCCTCGTTTTTTTCGAAATACTTGCACCCAAAAACAAAACATTTATCATGTTCTTCTTGTGCAATGTAAAAGATTAAAAACAACCATTCTTTTGCACAATGCCAGATACAATAACGCATCTTTTTTGCCTAATAACGAATCTCAAAAAACATGTTCTTTCACAATGCCATATACAAAAAACAGCCTTCCAAACAAGTTTCAGACCATACTCATGATCCTTGAACGCTTCGACCTTCAAAATGAAATTTTCAGTGGAAATCAAGCCGAAACATGCCATCTATGTAATTAACGGTGTGCCGATTGAGATGATTGATAAAATAAAAGACCCTGGGTTCGTAGTAGATAACAAACTCTCGTTTAATTAGCATTGTAGGTTCATTGCTACAAGAGGCGCAGCAGAGGCTATTTTTATTATTTAGATGCTTAAAGGCAAGGCCCGCTCAAATTTCACACTGCCGAAATTTGGGTGAGATAGAGTGGACTGGCCCAGCTGAACACCTTCTTGACGTTTCAGTAACTATAGGTCCTTACTTCTGGAGAAAACAGCCCTAAGTTAGGGATTACGGTTGGTGCAAAACTAGTTGGGGGCCCCTCAGAATTCAAATGAGGAATGCATGATACCGCTTTCAGAAATTGATCCAATCCCATGGAATTTCTAGGAAGTTACGAGTGATAATGTTATCACACATCGGATAACGAAAGAAATTTTCAATTTCATGAATGAATCATTTCATTTCTAAGGGTAATTCTTCAGTGCCCCCCCCAACTAGTTTTGCACCTTACGGTATTCACAGCGGGTCTTAAACTACATACCTAAATTGTTCACCTTAAAGACAGTGTTCACGATGATTTTCGTTCCCGAGTTTTTCACTCAAAGCAATGCGTCGGCCACCAAGTGTTACTAAAATTACGAAGAAACGGCGAGAAACGCTCTAAAACGTCTTATTTCAGTGACAATATTCTCTAGCCTGGACTAGTTGTCCGACCGGAAAAAAGGGGTAATCAAAAATGGAGCAATATTTTATGCAAAACAGTATTAGTTAGGGTCCGGAAGAAAGAACGTAGCAACACGAAATAGAGAATTGCAAAAGACGGTTCCACGAAAGAATTCCTTGTCACAACAAACAGTTCCACTGAGAGTAAAGAAGCGGGGTGAGAGTAAAGGATTTCGGGTCCTTCTGGTGCATTTGTCTCGTTTTCTCCGTCAATTTAGTTCTACATACCTGGGGACCAAACAATTGATTTAGCGATTAATCTATTTTTCCGAAGTTTATCGTGAACACTGCCTTTAAAGGCATCGTACGTGCTGAAAACCACTCACCGTTTTGAGTTTGAATCATTCGTTGGGCCTGCTTCAGAACGTGGGTAGAGTTTCTCGTCACCGACGCATCATTGTGAAGATATGGGTGATGGAGTGCCTGAATTCCACCAAAGAGACCGGCCGTCTGACAGCCATGTGGCGTAAAATGAAAAAGAAAGAAGGTTTTCAACAAGCGATATCGCGTAAATGAGTGGAAATTGATGATCATTTGTTGATAAGCTACCTTCTTTTCTCATTTGAGGCCACATGGCTGTCGGAAGACCGGCCTCTTTTGGTGGGATTCGAGGCATTCGATCTCCCATATCTTTCCAATGATGCATCGGTGACCCGACAAACTCTACCCACGTTCTCAGGCGGTATCGATATTTTCAATTTTCTCGCACATCTCACAAAACGTGGTCTTTGCTGGTCCGTGGGGCTTCCATGATTTGAGTATTGAAGTCATCACACATTATCGATCGGTACCAATCGATATTTTCGATTTTCTCGCACATCTCACAAAACGTGGTTATTATTAGTCAGTGGGGTTCGCGAGATTTAAGAATTGAACTAATCTTGTATTATCAATCAGTATCGATTGACATTATCGATTTTTCCGAAAATCTCGAAGAATGCTCTGATTAGTAGTAATTATTGGTTTGTGGGGGTCCCTCATTTCGGGCATTGCGCATCACGTATTATTGATCGCAACCGTCACATTATCGATGGCAGCGTTCGATATTATCGATTTTTGCGAATACTATTAAGAGCATTATAATGAGTGGTTACTACTGAACAGTTGGGCCCGTCGGTTTGCGATTTTGCGGTTCTCTCACAAAAAGTGGTTGTGAGGGGTGATTGATCGGTGTTGCGGGTCCCTCGATTTGTGCATTGGACCCTTCACACCATATCGATCGGTACCGTTCGATGATATCGATTTTCGAGGACATCTAATAAATGTGGCTATGAGTGACTATAATTGGTCAGTGCATTGAACCTCGGTTCGGGCATTGAACCCATCACACCCTATGTTCGCGCATTGAATTCATCACTCAACAACAACGAAAACAAATTCAATTCAAAGCTGAGAGATATATTTTCATTACAAAACTGCAACAATTGATCACACTTCACATTTATAATTCCACTTTTCCGGCTTTATCCAGACAGATCGATTAAGTTGCTGTACACGAGTCCCAGGAACCGAACAGCTGAAAATACTTCTTTGAAAGTGATGACTGTAAAATACTATTGTTATCGAAATGGAATTCTGATCCGCAGTTGCGGCCAACTGCTGTAGCAGCACGCAGCACAATGACAATCGTGCCGAGATCAGGAGTAATCGTGCCGGAACCAGGAGATCCCAGAACGATTCTAATCGTGCTACGTGCTGCAACAGCGGCTGCAAGCCACTTCAGAGAGGAATTTAGCTACGATTAAGACCCTACTCATACAAGCATTGCAATGTAGAAACGACTTCAAATTACTGAACGGCAACGTTTCAATGCAAAGAGCCGTGCTTAATATTGCTATCAAAGACTTCTACAGTCCATTTATGACGGCGTACAGGAGCTATAGTTCCTCATTCTCCATTTACTCCGGTAAGTGGGCTGCATCCACCACGGCATGCATCGACATCGATTCTTTCATACCTAAGACCCAATAACGGACAAACACATAATGAGCTTTTATTATGTAACTGTTAAGGCATGCCGGAATTCGAAGCAGCACCCATCTATTACAATAGTAGAAGGTTGGGGGGGGAGGCAGTGCGTAAACCAGTGACCGCACATCAGGATGAAACGCGGTTGTGTTTTATCAACGGGTGAAGATCGTCATATTTCTGGAACAGAGTTCTTACCTAAATTTCGAAAACGATTAGTAAAAATGCCCCCCCGCTTATGAGTAACAAGGGAGGGATATCGTAACTCCATTCTGAAACTTCACACCGGTTCGCTTGATGCTGCTGCACATACAGTAGGCAGGAGTCGCACTGATACTTCGCGTTTCCTGCCGAAGGTTGGCGCAAATTATGTGCATGTATGTTATAACACTTGACACCGAGTTCGCGCATGCTCCAACAGGGAACGGAAAATATCAAAGCGATCTTTGCCGGCCGCACCTCAAGTTCGCGCTGCATTTTTTGTGAAATTGTCCCATATTCTCGTTACATGGCAGCGTATCCTCGTAAAATCGTTCCTCACTTTCCAATGCTTTGAAGCATAAAAGGGCCACGAAGTAGGCTACAGCGGAAAGGCACCACAAAACAGCCTTTCAGAGTGGCGTTGCTGCGAAATTCGCTGTCGCGGAGACGTGGTGAGTGACGGGGGTGCTATGCAGCGGAAACCGTGCCGGGCGACGGGAGCGAGTGCCGCGATTTCAGAGTGCGCTAGCTGAGCGAGCCTCGCAGCGAGCTGGCATCGACGTCGCGCGATGGAAATGGTGTCGACCATTTTTTTTTTCCGCCGTCGCTGCCGTATCGCCGTTGTTTCTCCGTATTTGTTAGTGTTCCTATCTTACCACCTGCCCATCAAACCTCTGTAAAAACAATTATATCTCCTGTTTCACTGATTATTTGACTATACCATTAAGGATCTATTTTATCATGGCATTCAATTATTATTTTTTGTTGTCGTTATGTTCATTGTTATAAAAATCTTTTCAGGTAAAGGTGATCCCGACCGTGCTGATCATGTTTTCTGGTATATTGTCCAGGATTACTGGTTTATTGAGAATTCTGTGCGCAGAAGACACCCAGCGACGTCCACCTGTTGCCGGGCTGTTGACAACTAGATGTGTCGCGTTTAGCGGCCTATTTAGCAGCAGTTCACATCCTACGGAACTGTTTCATCTAGCTTAGAAACTACTTTACACCGACACGCGTCGCGGTCGGCACACCCACATGCGTTTGGGTCGGCACACCGACACACGTCGCGGCCGGTCGCCAGGATTGAGCAGCGTTGTGACTGGTCTTAACGTGGGGCCGTAAATTTTTTGAAAATTTCGGGAAAAAAAATGAAAATTTGAGGAGGGGTCGTCAAATTTTGGAGAAAATAGGATTTTTTAAAACCACATGGTAAGGTAAAATGAGGTAGGAATAGTGAGTCGCGTGCGAGGTGTATGCATTTTCAACAATATAAAAGCAGATTATATACAGAGAAGCTGTTTAGAAAACATACTTTTTGACAAAATTGACAATTAGACACTAAATAAAGCTCTAAAAATTTTTGGACCCAGCGGGTCGTAAAATTTTGGGGTTTTTTTGGTAAAAAGAAATGGGTGGGGTCGTAGCCGCGACGAAAATCGCCACAACGGCCTGCTCAACCCTGCCGGTCGCCCAGCTTCCACTGGGGTCACCACCGGATAGGCAGGACCTCCAGATGCTGGGCGGGGCCAATGTACCGCAAACTTGGGTAATCGAACCGGCTACGCTCTCATCATTCGCAGCATGCCTAAAAAATGCGTCGTTTATTCCGTTGCATCTAGAGCGCTAGCTGTCCAACAGCTCGACATTGACAACAGCATAACTTGCGGCCACGGCCCCGCCGAATATCGGTGCGTTGGCCAGCGGTGACTCATGGTGGGCGGATCAACTTGTTGTCGACGCCCCAGTTTGTCTGATAGAGATTTTTTTCGTGAAGCATTGATCGTTGTTTCGAACGCTAAAAAGGGTGATAATTGAATTTCCAAAAAACGATCGATAAATGACAAAAATACTATTGAATGGGGACCTGGACATTACACTTAATTTTGAAGCTTGAAAGCCGGAAATTCCCGTTCAGCAAGAAAAGGCCGAACTTGGGAGATCACAAAATCCGTTAAATTCAATAATTACGCTGCGTCTAAATTTTCCGCAAACACTATCATCTGATTCTAAGGTGACTCAAATATTCTGTCAACTCTGGCAGGTTTGGTGATTGACCTTAAAGTAAATGGAAGCACTCAGCTAAGTACTGAAGATTAAAACTGAATTATGGCATATATTTCGCAAATAAGCAGGCCTTGGATCCATGCCGACAGTATGTTGTGGGCGTGCATCCAAGATAATTGAGAAACGAATTGCAAATGGGTTCAGATTGGAACAGAATTGAGCAGGTCGTTGCGTCAATTTTCGGGAAGCTACGACCACCCCTTGTTGGCCAAAGTTTATTTTTTAATTTTCAAATTGTTGTACGACCCCCCCCCCGAGAAGTTGGGAAAAATTCACATTTGTGGTAATCAAAGACAATGTTCGAGTTTTTTCAGGATCAAGGTCGGTCGCTTACGGGGTGATTTGGAGAAAATTCCCTTTCTATAACATTTTTACGACCCCCCCCACCACAAATTTTCCTTTTTTTTCGCAGAAAAAAAATCAAAAAATTTCATGACTCCCCGTTGCGTGTCGAGTCGCAACCCTGGGCTGGAAGCTATGGTATAGGGCGGAACAGAAGAGTTGAGGCGATGAAGTGGTCGGCCAAGGCGAAGTCTACGAGAAGTATTAAAGGCACTGTCCAACCTCAAGGGTTAAATGAGAATTGGTAAATTTAGGGAGGGAGCGATGAATATTATAGGCCAAAGTCTCACATAGCACGGTTAGTTCGAAACGATTTGGAACATTATTTGAACGTTTTGCTTACTCGTGGGGGGGTCGTAGCTGCGCCGATATTAGTCACAACGCCATGACTTCCGTGAGTTTCAGTCAGGGTCAAGCGAGGCGTTGCGTAATGTTTCAAAATCGGAGGGACCCCCCACCATCAACATTTTTTCCCAAAATCCTAAATTTTTGCGATCCCCTTCAATATTCGATTTATTCATGAAATCGGAGTACACGGTTTATCCGATATTCGGGTCGCTCAGAAACCCGAAATAATCAAGATATTTGATTACTAAGACTGTCAGACGCCGAAAATTTGTTCAGTAGTCTAGCTCAAGATCTAAAACCTAAAAAATGCAACGATGCCTCCCTTTGGTGACCAAAAATTTTACGAAAATGTTTTGGGTTATCGTCACCAAATTTTCGTTTTTGGTCCGAAATTTTTGCGACCCCCCACCCACGTTGCGAAATTTCGCAACCCCGCTTGACCCTGGTAATGCGTCGTTCATAGTCCTCACCGCCAGCGCGGGACGAGCGGGAAGCCACTATAAAATCTACGGCGGCACCGCCATGGCGGTGCGGTTGAAGGTATTTATTCATGTTGGAGTGGACTCTAATCGAGAAGCAAGTATTGATTGAAACGGTAAAACCGCAACGGCGGTTTGGGCGGCGCCGCCATGGCGGCGCTACTGGACTATGAAAGTCCTTATCGCGCGTCCCGCGCGGAAAAAAGTTTCATAGTCTAACACTCGTCCCGCGCGTGCCGCGCTTGCGGTGAGGACTATGAATAACGCCTAAGATCCCGAGCTAGGCGCTGAAGCTATTTACTTTACGCGAACGATTAGGCCGGGATCATATACCCGCGATGGCGACCATGCATGCCAGGCATATCGATTCTCGGTTGATGTTGTTGGTAAACATTGCGTCGCGTCGCGTCGCTCGTCAATGGAAGTATGATCCCGTCCTTAGGGTTCAACGGCGTTCTCTTGGCCGCTACGGGCCTTACAGTTACATGTTCTCTCAAACGTTTTGTCTGGGGCCCCACTTCACCCATTTTCGGAGCGATTCCAGCGTGTTCATCAACACAGGGTTCAGCGGCGTTGAGACGGATCTCAGAGGAGCGATTTGAAGATTTTGAATTTCAGTACAGTATTGTAACAAACAGTTTCCCAAATAAGAATTCCCTTACTGAAAAAAATTACCGATCCGCCCCATAATATACAGACGCAACTCCGCCAAACAGCATCGCGTTTATATCTTATCAGTGGCTGTCATTTGAATTTCCGCGCGCGGTCGCCGCATCGCCGTCGCAACGCAGCGGCTGCTGGCCTGGCACGCTGCCGAAACTCCACATATTCTATGAAAAAGTCACTTTGAGTGGGTTTTCAAGGGCTAAACGACACAATCGGGTTGTTAACTTCCTTATGATGTTCACCTAAACTATTCCCTGTTTTGTTTGATATAATTAGGGTATGATTATCGACTGGGTCGACAGTATTAGGTCAGGTAAGCTTTCTGAGTGCTTAAGGTTTACATATAGAAAATTTCTCTTGATCGTGAGTTATATTGATATGCAACGACACATGTTAGAGTTATTTCGAAATACATGAGCACCACTTCCTCTTTACACAGGGGTGGGAATGAATGGGTTTTTGATGTGAATTGACCGCGAACTTGTACCACAAAATTAACACCCCCCGATGTTGGCCACATCGAGTGTCGCGAATTTCCTCTCCGTCGCACAACCTCACAGATGATTGAGAGCTGCAAGGTTATGTCAAGGACTCTTTTAAAAACCTTGTTGGGCTGTAATACAGCGCTTCAAATTACACATCCTAACCAATACTTGCCACCGCAAGGGTGACAAAGTGAGGGAGATCGTAGAAGTAAGGCAATTTCCCACTCTTTTTTCAAGAAAAATCTACTCGCTTCGCATGCGTGCGTGTGAGAGGCGAGAGAAAATACAACGATGGAGTGAAGAGCAGCACTCGCGCGGCACGCACGCAATGGAGCAAACTGACTTTTGCGCCGAAATACGGAGCTTATCATGTGTGCGAATCATGACTCCGGACCTGAGCTTGCGTTTAGAATGAGAACAGAGATTTAGTCGAACCCTAAACGTTAGGTCAATATGAGGGTTTGGCTTCACGTTTTTATGCAGAGGGAGGCATGCTTGATATCCGATGGCAAGCATAGTAAAAGACTGGATGAAGAAGCGCTGCAGTGCTCTTACCTACTGATATTCCCATTCAGGGTAGATACGAGAACGGGCGGAGTTATTCTCTTCGTCGGCCAATCGGCAGAGATCTCTCCACCACTGAGACATTGCCTATCGGTTGACAGAGGACACATTCTCCCCCCTTCCTCTTTTCAGTCACGCACCTGTAGTATCTCTGATTATAGCCTTGTCTCTGATTATAGCCTTGCTCCCTTATCTGGAGCCGGTCGAACTGAGGCTTTTGATTATCAAGCCAATAGTTCTTGATTATCATGCCAATATTTCTTGATAAATTTCGTTATGACCGGTCGCCTCTCTGCTCGCTCTGCCCGGACTTATCTGAGCAGGCTAGACCATGTGTTGGCCAGCATTAGGCCGGGATCATACTTCCAGCGACAAGCGACGCAATGTTTACCGTCCATATCGACCGAAAATCGATATGCCTAATATCCACTGTCGCAGTCGCTGGAAGTATGATCCCGGCCTAACAGAAGTGGGGTTGATGAGAGTATTCAAACTCCGAGACGATTCTTGGTTCCTTAAGAAAGACTCGTTCACGATATGTGCCTGCCGATTCCCTTGCTGAGTACTAGAAGCATTTCTCTACCTCTTGAAACGCACATCATATTCCTGCAATTGCATACACTCAGAATTTAGAACCCCTATGCTGCAGCCGCGATAATAATACCCTAATCACTTCAAGAAATTAAGAAATGGCTTATATAAGCATCATTCAGGCTGGAAATATCCGTATTGTGTCGTTGATTCCTTCCTGGATTATGCTTATCTAAGCTATTGCCATTTAGCCCTCAGAAAACTACTCAACGTGCCTTTTTCTAAGTATATGTAACGTTCTGGTAGCACGCCAGGCCAGCAGCCGCCGCGTCGCGACGGCGAGCGCGCGCGGTAATTCAAATGACAGCCACCGGCAGGATATAAACGCGATAGCCAAACAGTGCTTGAAACCACATGAAGCTCACGTGTGATATTACTGAACGGAACTAATGCTTTCTCACAGAGTGAGGCGTGCCACTACTATCTCGAATATGTCAGAAATAGATACTTTTTCAGAAAAACAATCGTCTATAATAGAATTTTATGCTGACAGAAATAACTCGTTTTCTTTTGAAGGATTTTCTTTTTAAAAAAGTTTTCTACATAGTTGCCCTGCTAACACTCCACCTGTCCCCACTAGTAATCTCCACTTCCAACTCCCTCTAGAGATAGCCGAGCTTGTCGACTCAGTACACGAAAATGGAGGTCACGCGGACGAGCTTGATCGCTTGAAAGCCACGCGGGCAGCGGGATCCCCCGAAACCTCGCTTTTCTTCAGGGGCTTCAACTGAACGCGCTTTGGCGACGATGTAAACATCAGTCAACTCGTCCACTCCTCCTGTTTTTCTTGTATAGGGTCCACAAGCACGAAACAACGTAGTGAAGATAATGTATAGGTCTTTCGCTAGATCAAGTCGAGTGAAAGAAAGAGGCTGCGGCGGTAGATCGCTGCTCTCGACAAAAATTCCACTGACCGGTGGTGTCGAGAAAGACGCAAATGATCCAGTTTGGCCCATTCTTTCGAATAGATTTGGCGAAAGGTCTACACAACTTTGGACCTACCTTATATGGTAAGCCCAAATGTCGTTCACAATGGTTAAGTAACATCGGCATGGGTCCTGAAGAAACTTTGCAATTCCCACTGGATTTTGGCGCGAACTCGGTGCACCTTTGTTATCACATATGGCACCGAGTTTGCGACAACCTTTAACAGTGAACGCGAAGACTCTTCTGGATCCATGCCGACGTTACCTGCTTCACGAAGAGCACATGCGACCTTGATTGCGAACAGTCTCTACAGGCGGTTTTCGGCCCAATTAACGGACATGCATAAACTGGTTCTTATCCGCCGATACATAAAATAGAGGGAAAATGTGTGAAAATCAAATCTCACCGTATTCCTCGTTCTCCACGGCCGCCGCGGCCTCGTCCGCCACATCCTCATCGGTCACCGCCGGGGCCACCACCTCCACGACCACCACTGCCGCCGCCACTTCCAAATCCACCGCGAAAACCTCCTTAATTAGCCATCTCTTATGTGATACCTCAAGCTACTCCATGATACATGTTGACGATGAGGAATCTTGCGCGATGTCGAAGACGAAAGATGAAGGAGTTGAAGAGAACTAGTTTCATAAACCTTGCTCGATGGTCCGTACTCTCTATTGGATCTACGATGAGCTTTGCCTTTCCCGAGTTTTCGTAAAATTTTTGTGAAGATTATCGAGTTATTGAAAGGCGATTCTGTGGCCGTATTCAAGAAACTACGGGAGCCTCCCGGGAAAGTACAAAGTCTGCCAGCCGCATACCCTCTATAAAACGTCGTAATTCAAATCATTCGAGGCACGAGCGGTGCGCGCGATGCCTCGGCCTCCGTCTTCTCTCCGCTCTCTCACTGTCTCTAACCTCCGCTCCGCACCAGCACGCGTAGGAACCATGTAAATTTCGCCCTTTTATAGCCTGTACATCGCCTGGGTCTCAAAACCTTCCTGGGAGGCTCCCGTAGTTTCATGAATACGGTCACTGGTTCTTTTACCGCTCGGATTGTGATAAAAAAAATGAGACGAGCTCCGATCTGCCTACTTTCAATTTCCATCAAACACCCCGAAAAATAGAAAATAAATGGAGAAAACCACACAAATGCAATTGTTGACATTTTCTGCGATCCGAATGGCAAAATTGAGGTGTAAGTCCCGTTTTCCAAAATTTTGAGAATGTCTTTGTTAATCCTTTGTGATATAAAACCTGTCGACATTGAAGGAATTTAGTCTACAACCTTGGTTGACACTCTCAACGAGTATACAGGGATGTGCTGAGATACATTTCCTTTTATCAGTTTTATGAAAAAAGAAACGGAAACATCCGGAGAAAAATCGGCCATGACGGAGCACGATAGCTTCAGATTTTCGTATTTTTTCCGCATTTCGGCCCACTTCAGCGTAACCTAAAACGCCCACCGATTGCGGAGAAATTTCATTATTTGTTTTTGGTCACAAAACAATGCTGAGCTGTATGCGATATTACGGACGGGTCCAAAGAGTTGAACCCTTAGTCAATATTTGGCCCACCCAAATTCCAAACCCTAGAAGAAAATCCAAAACTTAAACTACTGTTCCAACATTATCCGCGAATTCCGGATGATCTATCCCAGAATGTTACCCACTGTCCCAATTGTGTTTGATCGATAATCCAGAGTCTTTCGTAGTGGCGTCGCTGCGAAATTCGTTCGTGATGAGTGATGGAGGGTGCTACGCAGCGCAAACCGTGCCGCGCGATGGATTCGCGCCCAGGTAGCGCACTTTCAGAGTGCGCTACCTGGGCGCGAATCCGTTGGGGTGGAGACAGAGGTCCGAGAGGTGAAGGTTGTTTAGGATACCTGAGCGGGAAATTGTCAAGGTTCCCCTAGACCTGCAACTTCAAAATGTAACATTTTTTTAATCCTCTTTTCTTGCATGCATTATATTTTTATTTTTAGTCATTAATTTTGAAACATTTTTTTTGTTAGATGACCTTTAGAAATTGTGTATTCCTAATGAAATGATCTGCCTAGGTAATGTAAAATTTCCCTTCAGCTACCTTGAAGTAGATTTTTTCGGAAAAAAATTCCAAGCGATTTTTGAAAAACTACCTAATCTTCGCTCATAACATTTTTGCCCTTCAAGATGAATATTTGAACGGAGCGGTTTGCAAAATCTTCATAGAAGCAATCAGTTTTTCGTCCATAACTTTTTTAACCTAGAAGATAGCCCTTTGGTGAAGGTTGTTTCCGGAATTCCCATAAAATTCTGCATCGAATAGCATTTTCAGTTTCAAGAAATACGTTCCCCTTCTTCCAGCCGATTTCAGTTCATAAAGTGCATTTTTTTCGCCTGAATTTATCGGTTTTTCGTCCATAACTTTTTTGTGCTTGAAGATAGGTTTTGGTGTAAGTTGTTTTCGGAATCTCGATGGAATTCTGCGTCGACTAGTGTTTCCAATTTGGAAAAATATTTTATCGATCCTTCAGGTTGTTTTTGAAATCTACGTGAAATTCTGCGTCGAATGATATATCGGGTTCCTAATTTTACTCGCTCCATAAACCAGTCAGGTCGGTGGAGCTGAGCTCCGGCGTAAACTCCATAGGGTGCTCTCGTCTCTATGATGTAAATGAGAGGTACAGAGATTTACTGGAGCCAAAAAAATGGGGTTCGGCTCCACCGACCTGGCTGGCCTATCGAGCTAGCAAAGTTAGAAACCCGATATATCACGCAGAATTTTACGTAGATTTCAAAAACAACCTTCATCAAAACCATATCATGAACGGTTAAAGAGTTATAGGGGAAAATCCCGTATATCGTAAAATGAATTAGGCTGAAGGATCGAGAAAATATTTTCCCCCACTGGAAACACTGGTCGACGCAGAATTCGATAGAGATTCCAAAAACAACCTTAGCCAAGGCCTATCCTCAAACACAAAAAAGTTATGGACGAAAAACCGACAATTTCAGGCGAAAAAGTGCCCTTTATAAAATGAAATCGGCTGGAAGGAGGGGAACGTATTTTTTGAAACTGAAAACGCTATTCGATGCAGAATTCTCTGGTGATTTCGAAAACAACCTTCAACAGAGGTCTATCTCTACGCACAAAAAAGTTATGGACAAAAAAACCGGTAGTGACACCCACCTAATCTTGAAAAAGCATGGGTGCTGAGTCACTTTCATTCTTTTAGGGGACGTTTCACCGGTTGTCACCGGCTTTCCCACTGATGAAGGTTCCCCCCTTAACCTCGCCAGAGGTGAAGGTTGGTGGAGTTCATGGCTCCACCCAACGAAGCTATGCGAGCAACGCGACATAATGTTCGTCATCCATATCGACCGAAAATCGATATTGCTGATATGCACTGTCGCGGAAAGTATATACTAGGCCATAGAAATGGTTTCAACCATGTTTTTAGATGTCGCTGCCGTACTGCCGTTGTTTCTTCGTGATTGTTAGTGTTCGCTTCTTACTATCTGCCCATAAAACATCTCTAAAAATATTTATATCGGCTATTTCACTGATTATTTGGCTATACCATCCACGATTTATTCCATCAAGGCATTTAATTATTTTTTAATGTCGGTATGTTTATAGCGATGATAGTCTTTCCAAGTTAAGGTGATCCTGACGGCGCTGATCATGTTTGCTGGTATATTATTCAGCTTTGCTAGATTTTATTGACTACTCTGACTTTTTATTGATTAGGAGAAATTTATCGGTACCCTTTCTCAAACTTCACATCGTTCCTCGGCTTTTTTTGATTTCACACCCGCTCTGGGAGCCTAACAACGTAAAAATCGGCAAAAAACGAAGCATCGATGTAAAGTTGTAAAGAAAAAACGCATCGAAAAAATGATTTTGGTCGAGTACCATGCCTAAAATGATCAATAAAAGCAGCGACATTGAATACTACACCTGCGGAAAAAAGCACCGTCAAAAGCACGTTTAACTAAGAATTTTCATAACAATAACATATTTCAGCCATGAATAGATCCGATTAAAAAAAGAGATTACACAGAACGCAGTTTCCAAGAGATGATGTACAAACCATACATTGATTCAAATGTGCACCAATAGAAAAGGGGAATAACTGGAAAAAAGGACGCGTAACCTAAAAAAAGTTGCGCGAAATAATTGCGCGTCAGCAAAATATTCGTCCGTAATTGCGGCGCATACGGGGAACACGACATGCAAAAAGTTAACCGCGCTGAAAAACTCCTCCGGAGGAGTTTTTCGTTAGCCGCGAGTTCCTCTCGCATTTCAGCACTATTTCCGGGCTCTTTGCGAGAGGATGTTAACCACGAACTTACCGCGAGGATGCCACATGCCGAAATTTCTGGGAAAAAAACAGCTATGAAAACGTTTCAAAATCGCCATTTTTTGTAACCTAACTTACAATTGTCGCTTTTTCGAGGCGTTTTCATCGAAAGTGTATAAGATGCCAACAACTGGGGGATGTTAGGGTGAAACTAGAGCGAGTTCTGTCTTAACCACCAAGAGTTATCATTACAATCTGGTGTGGTTAAACTCGCGTTTAACGCGAATTTAACTCCTGTTAACTCGCGGTTAACACACCCAATTACTACCACCCCAGTCATGTCATTTATCGATCCACTCAACCCAGCTTGCCACGGCTTATGCCATGGAGACAAAACACAAAACGATTGACCGTGAAAGAAATTGTGTTGTGTGCATCCACGTACAAGACACGCCCCCCCTTACGCGCAATTCTTCGGTGGGTCGTCGCGTTGGAATAGCGACCAATGCATGCAGGAATTGGGAAGAGGGCGTACTATACGTCGCTGCAGAGCGATTAAGGGTTATGGGGTGTACTAAATGAATAATATATGATTTTCCTAAGCTATTCCTCTCTAACATTAGTTGCTGTGCACTAATAATACTATTGCTGGGAAATCTCACTAGCTTTTTTGCGAACTGCATCCGGACCTTGTGTTGGGTCGATCATCTATTGGGCTTGTCTTGTGAAATCCACTTCCTGCATTCGAATACCTGATACCTGAATTGTTTTGAGGAAATTCTAACTTCTCTTTATTCGTATTTAAACTGCTTAGCCACTCCTATGTTTAGATGAGAAGCGTCGAAATATTTACTGCCTGTGGACTGGGGCCTCAGCTGTTGTACAATTTGTACCAGGATTTGCGCAGAAAGCATTTTTGAACTGGAGAAGAGGTGGAAAATGAAAAACAAAGAATAAGACACAAAGTTAAGACTGGGAGGACTTCAAATGTGAGGAGTGCGAATCGGTATACACTTGTCTTCGGAGCCTGCTCCAACATAAAAAAGTACGATTTTAATGGAACAAATGCCAAGATAAGCTATACTAAGTTATCGAACTTTAAGAACGATCACGGAACTGCTGGTGTCAAGAGGAACGATCACGGAACTGCTGGTGTCAACTGAGAAGCGTAAAGCTCAAGCGCACGAGAACGCATGGAGGCGAACTAGAAGCTCAAGTTGAAGCCGCTCTCGATGTACAATACCGCCCGCGACTTTGGGAAAAACGGCGTTTTCGGCGCTTTTTTCCGCCGCAAAGCGCCGCTTTCTCATAACTTCGTTCAAAGTGGTCCGTTTGGGTTGTCAGAGGTATATTTAGAATCAGCATCGAGAGCTCTTAATTTTGAGCTCACACATGTCTTACCCGGCAAATAAGGCATATAGGGTTAACAGAATCAATCGAGAGTACGAAAACTGAAGCTAGATATTAAATTGGGGTAAATATTTGACTTCATATCAACCGTGCAGGTCAAACACGAGTTATACATAAGTATGATAGACCAATTTATGGAGGTGGCGAGAGTGAAAATTAATGATTTTTAGCCGTTTTGACGCCCCGGCAGACACAGTCATCGTCCTTCGCTCGGGCTCAAAATGCACGCTATCACAACCACGCTCAATATAGACTCTTTCAGAACAGGTTCAACCTGTCTAGAGACATTTCCCTCCTAGCGCCAACCCGGTGATTTTGGCTTTGAAAAACGACCCTCGATCACCGACGTCCCGTTCTCGGCTCAAATGGGACTAATCGACCTGAGACTAGGCCTACGACATTACTTTTTGATCTTCTTTCAAATAAGAACTGCGTCAGCCCAATCCGGAAAGGTCGATTTTTCGACACTCTCATATGTGCCAAGTCCATTTTCGCTTCAAGCGGAACCACTGATTTTCCGTTCTCGGCTCGAACTGGACCAATCGACCCTAGACTCGGCCTACAACTTTTCTTTTTGATCTTCTTCCGAATAAGCACTGCGGCAGCCCAGTCCGGAAATTTAGATTTTTCGCCTTTTGGGAATGTGCTGAACCAGCGTTTTTTTTTCGCCTGTATGGCGCACCGACAGCCACAGTCATCGTCCTTCTCTCGGGCTCAGAATGCCCGCGATCACAATTGCGCTCAGGATAGATTCCTTTGAAACAAAAACAACCGGGCTGGATGCATTTCCCGCCTAGCGGCACCCCGGCGGTTTTGGCTGAAACGACCTCAAATCATGTCGATCCGTACGGGCTCCTGGCAAAGCCTTATCCGTTTCTCGACTGAAACCGTCCTCATCCCAAACTTGATGTTTTTGACTCTGGAAGCCCGCACTGCGAAGCGGTGCGCTCAAACAGGTGGCATTGAGATCAGAATTTCGAGTTTCTCGGGCCACTGTTTTAAACCGATTGTTTGTTTCTGGGAACACATTTAGGTCAATCTTGACCGTGATGCCAATCTAAAATTGTTTAGACTATGCGATCTCGACGACTTTTTTGTGGCTACTGTCCTTTTCCAGGCCATAGTATTTCGGCACGTCCTGCAGGAATTTTTTCTTTTGCAGAAATGCTTCTTGAAATACATGTTCTTGGAAACTTGCTCGGATCGCAGCGTTCCATGGAAATCAAGAATCAAATTTTTATTGTAAGAAGCTACCGTATTAGTTTCTCTATTATTATCAGCCCCATATGGAAGTTCGGTTTTTCAAGACCCGCTAAAGCCAGCCTAGGCACTGAGACAGTGTTACGTGAAAGAAAGAGCGCCCTCGCTCCCAATTTGGCATTGAATTTTGGATTCACAAGGGGCCACATTTTGGATTCGATAAAAAGCCGGGCGAAAAAAAAAACTGTTTTAGCACATCCCAGAAAGGTGAAAAATCAAGTTTTCCGAATCTTCGCTGGCTCCGTGCTTATACGAAAGAGGATGAGAAATCAGAGTAGTAGGCCGAGTTTCAGGTCGAGTTGTCCCGTTTGAGCCCAGAACGGGACGTCGGCGAACGGGGGTCGTTTTCCAAGCCAAAATCACGAGGGTGGCAGTAGGCGGGAAATGCTTCCAGTTAGGTTGTTTCCGTTCCAAAAGAGCCTATATTGAGCGTGGTTGTGTCCGCAGAGATTTTGAGCCCGAACGAAGGACGATGACCGTGTCTGTCGGGGCTCCGAACAGGCGAAAAAACGTTGTTTTAGCACAGCACATCCGTAAAAGGTAAAAAACCGAATTTTGCGAATTGGTCTGCAGCAGTGCTTATTATGGCAAAGATCAAAAAGTAAAGTTGTGAGCCGAGTATCAGATCGATTGGTCCCGTTTGAGCTGAGAACGGGACGTCGGTGATCAGGGGTCGTTTTTCAAAGCTAAAATCACGGGGATGGCGCTAGGCGGGAAATGCTATCAGACAGGTTGTCTCTGTTTTGAAAAAGTCTATACTGAGCGTAGTTGTGGTCGCGGGCATGCTGAGCTCGAGAGAAGGACGATGACCGTGCCTGCCTGGGTGTCGAAACGGCTGAAAATCATTATTTTTCAGTTCCCCCACCTCCATAAATTGCTCTAACATACTTGTATATATGTATAAGCAAAGCCAAAAATCTGATTAGTTTCGAAATTCGTTTGCTCGAACTCCGAAATTTCGGAAGTTTTTCGAAATTCGTGCGTTCGAAATTGTTTCGAACAATTTTGTTCATTTCTCGTTCGCCCGGAACTGTTTCAATGGAAAAACTTTTGGTTTTCGTTCGTTTGAATTTTTTGGAACAATTTTTTTCATTTTCCGTCCTTTTGAAAATGTTTCGAACAAAAAATATTTGGTTTTCGTTTGTTCGAAAGTTTTTCGAACAATTTTTTAAATTTTTTTGTTCTTTCGAAAATAATTCGAACAAAAAATTTTCAAATTTCGTTCGTTCTACACTTTTTTTTTGAAATTGCACAACTATAGCAGACAACCTTGGAATAATCACCGGGAAAGTTTTGATTGCTCCGAAAATAGTTTCAGAGACCGTCTATGGCAATGTCTACGCTATTGCTTCGAAGATCCTTCACGTTCACAAACTCTTATACTCATCCCAAGGTTTTCTCTCCCATGAGAATGGCTCCCCGTCTGCCCGAAAATCGATGCCCATTGTAGCCACATGATTCACTCAACGCCGCTCCCACTCGCCGTGTATCGCTATGACACATCAGTGAAAGATGCGAGAGGCCCGTCTCTCCTCACAGCTGCCTGACTCGGTTGCTCTTTTTCTCTGCGCGTTGCGTCTCTGCGTCTCTACCTCGGTCTTCGTGGGAAGACGAGAAGGGCCGCCACAACGTAGTGGGGTGATAACGGAATCTTGCCGGGCCAGGAGTTTAGGATCTGCCGCTCTAATACCACCTAGCAGCCTATATAAGACAGAATGTGCGTTCTCGAAAGTAAGGGCGCTGTCTCACTGCGCTCGCTGAAAACTGAGAAAAAGTTCAACGAGGGGCTGACCTTCGTCGAGGAATGGTTAGGGAAGTCAGAAACCATTGTCAGCAGGGTTTACCCACGGGAAGTGGTGAGAGTCCTGCGAGTTTAGTGACATTCAACATTGGTTAAGAGTTTTTTGCGAGGTTGAAAGTTTTTCCCGGACGCGCTTTGGAAAAAGTGAGCATGATTCTCAAGAATATTTTCGAAATACTACTGTGCTTCTTTGGGCCAAATTCCGGTCCGCATTTGCGTCTCGACACGCTTTGCGGCCCGCGATTTTGAGTCGAAAGAGTTTCCAGCGCCGCAGCCGCCGATCTGTTGACCCTGAGTGGGTTTTGGAACGTGGAAACTGAAAATATTCGGAAAAACCTGTATAAAAAAGCCACCCCGAGTCGGCTTTGGTGCTGGGAACTCGACTGACTTGAGCGCGTGCGGCCGCAAAGCGTATCGAGACGCGATTGCGGACCGGAGTTCGGCCCAGCGAAGCACAGTACAGGAAACTGCCTATGTTTCCTATTTTGTGGGACAGGCGTGTAAGAGCTTTAAACAGGGCTCCACATGAAGGTGCGCAGTGGCAATCGCAGACCTTTCGCGCCCGATCGAAGAACGATGAGTGTGCCTGCCGGGGCGTCGAACCGGCAAAAAAACGTTGTTTGAGCACAACTAAAAGTTGTGAAAAATCGAGTTTCTCGGATTGCTGCTTATTTGAAAAAGAGTTTCAAAAGAAAGCCGCTGCCCTGATTTTCTGGTCGATGGGTCCCGTCTGAGCCGAGAACGGGACGTCGATAATCGCGTTTGAAGCGAAAATTGGACCTAGCGCATCTGAAATAGGTGAAAAATCGTGTTCTCTAGATTTGGCTGCTAAGGCGCTTATTTGGAGAAAAATTGCAAAAGAAAGTTGTAGGGCAAGTTTCAGGTCGATTGGTACCGTTTGAGCCGAGAGCGGGAGCTCGGTGATCTGGGGTCCCTTATTTAGAGCCTAAATCCCCGAGGTACCGTTCGGCGGTAAATGCTTCCAGACAGGTTTTCCTACTTCGAGAGAGTCTATAGCTGTGATGCCTTGAGCGCAGTTGTGATGCCGGACCTTCTGCGCTCGAGCCAAGGGCGTTGACTTCGTCTTTCGGGGCGTCGAACACTCGATAAAACGTAATTTTGACTTCTACGAAATTCAGGAATTGACCTTGCATAACTCGTGCATGATCTGTATGGTTGGTATGAAGCCGAATATTTGCATCAGTTTGATATCTGGCTTCACTTTTCTTACATTCGATTGATTCTGTTAGCCCTATATGCCTTGTTTGCAGGGTAAGACATGTGTAATCTCAAAATGAAGAGCTGTCGATGCTGATTCTGAATATGCCCCTAGCAACCCAAACGGACCACTTTGAACGAAGTTATGACAAAGCGGCGCTTTGCGGCGGAAAAAAGCGCCGAAAACGCCGTTTTTCCCAAAGTCGCGGGCGGTATTGTAGATAGAGAGAATTTGGCCACGTGTTTTATTTGTGGAATTAGCTCACCTCCTACTGCTAGCGAAGACACCATTTCGTGGCTTAGCTGCTCCAACCTCTACACATGCAGAGCATGGGCTCACGAGAATTTCTCTAGTGGAGTTGGCGGCCGATGCAGTTTATGCGATAAGAGGCGTTTGCGGGAGGAGGAAATACTCCCGCCTGCGGCCAAACGTAATTGTACATTTTCTGGATCCGTTTTGGCAGATTCAAATGCATCGCAGTGAGTCCTGTCACAAAATTTCCAAATGCGGTTTACTCCTGTGTCAATAAAAAAAAAAGGTTTCTCTCCAAGAAATTCAATGGGAAGCACTGATTTGTCTTGTTATTTTGTTATTCAGCTAACTCTTTTATGACTGAGTAGGTTGTGTTATTGTAATTGTTATGTAATTGTTACTCCTAATTGTTGAATCTACGTTGTTACAAGCCAAAAAATTGCTATCAAGAAATTTTCAAATGAATCATAATGAAAGATCTGAAGTTCATCACCTCACATCCCCTGCAGATCGACTTACATGTCCTCCTATCTAATAAAACTCTCGAAGAATATAAGAGGGCTGAAAAACCCATATCCGGCTTGAAACACAGGCAAACTCTGAAAAAAAAACCTTTGACGGATACCTGCTGCCTTTAGCCTTTGTTAAAGAATTGCGCGTAAGGGGGCGTGTCTTGTACGTGTATGCACACAACACAATTTATTTCACCGTCAATCGTTTTGCGTTTTGTCTCCATGGCATTAGCCGCTTGCCACGCTTCTCATTCACTCGTCCTCGTCTTTCAGTTCGGCTGGAACTAAAGCGTGTCTCTTGCTTTTCTCAAAATTCATTACCTCTTTTAGAGAAACACTGACACATTCATCCTCCTCAGTCTTATAAGCGTCTATGTTGACAAAGTTTTGAATCATTTTCTTTTTGCTTGAAACTTCAGAATCATTTTTTGAGCTTAAGAAGCTTCTTGAGTTTTGAGTTTTTAAAGCACATTCGACCACACTTACCTGATTTCATGAACCTGAATTCTATAATATGCACATTCTGTGCCAAGCCGAGGTCCCATAATTCTCTCGCGTGTGTTTCCAGGCATAAGCGGATTTTTTTCAAAACTTTTTAGAGGCTGTCTCCACGATAGAAAGCCGTATTCTAGTTTTCTATGTTTTCAGTGGGCAAGTTTTCGATGTAGAGGATAATTGGGAAACGTCTCTATAGAACTTTTGAAAGCCGAATAAAGAAGTCAATTTAAAAATACCATTTATTATTTATTTACGCCTGTTGGTGTGTTTCGCGCACTGCAAACCAAACGTCAGACCAATCGTCGCAAATTGTTCTGAGCTTTTAAATTGTTAGGTAAGTGACTTTGCTTTCTGTTTCGTCTACGAGAAACTGTTGAAAAATTAAGAAAGTTGAACGCTCACGTTTGGATCTTACAATTTCCCAGAATAAAGAGTATTCGAAAATTCGGCAACAGTTCCTTTGGTACTAGAAACTATGGACAACTACCATATGGCTTGGGCGGGGTGATCCAATGGGTCGACTGGTTCACGAATTTCTCACACGATTCCTGGCCGTTTTTCGAGTTACTTCCATCCCTACTATTCTCAGAAGGACTCAAAGCTTACTTTCCTGCGAAAAACGAGCAATTTTCTCATCGTGAGCACTGCTTTAAATCGGATTTTGAAAAACGAATGAACATCTCACAAGCGAAGTTTACAAAGCGTATTTCGGATCTGCGGAAGCGAAATATATTGCCAGTATCTCTTGTGCATCTATAGCAAAACTTTGCAGTACCACGCCCCAATCTGCTGGTTCCAAAAAGTTCATTCATTCATTGAGTACGTCGTATGAGACAGACGCTAGAAAAAGTCGGAAAATTTCAGAAAACAATGCGAATTACAAATATATCTAACACTTCAGTAAAATTTTAGCCATTCCCCGTTTAAATGACATCGTGGACCTGGAAGTGAGGGTGGTTTTCCCCACGCGCAGATACGCTGACCCCGCTGAGTTATGAGCTTTGCTAAAATTTCACGATAAGGTAATGGTGAGTTATTTGGAAAAAAAAATTGAAAAAGAAATCGGATTTGCTCAAAACTTGTATGTAAGGGTTTTCTAGGGTGCTGAACGAAACTGGGGTCTGATTGTCGAAATGCTAGAAGTACACCTCCTATTAGAAGTACACCTGCCATAGAGGTACACCAAAAATACGGGTCTCTGAGAATTAGAAGTACACCCTCTATTTGAAGTACACCTCTAATTGAAGTACATCTAAAATAGAGGTGTGACGAATAGAAAAGCATGTACCTCTAAAAGAGAAAATTTGGTATATTAATTAGGCGTTGCAAGCGAAAGGTTTACTCTTCTTCGGTGGCTACTCCCCTAAGCTCCCTTCATTAAGTTGAGTATTCACACCACTAGGATAATACCAAGTCCGTTCACTCTCTGGTCTCTTATCAAAGATTTTCTCATTTTGAGACGACACCCATTGATTACCTAAAGCCTGTCTGAATGAGACTCCGCCAACGCGGTCAGCCTGCGCAACGAACACACGTCAAACCTAGTGCATACTTTCCGCGTCGCGCGATCGCCTCAGTGCATTCCAGCAATATCGATTTTCGGTCTATATAGATGACAAGCATTATGTCGCGTCGCTTGTTGAGATCAGTATTTATATTTATTTATATGAAATACACCCGCGTATGCGGATCTGACCCTCTTAATAAGTGGTTAACACATTGACAAAAGAGAAATGAGAGAACTGAAGTGCATCAGGGTGTAGGCCCACCAGGCAACTGTATGAAACTTGCGCTCAATTTCATTGGTGAACATAGAGTTTTGATACCAGTGGTGGCTCCAACCGCCAGTATGCACTAGGCCTCACAAAGGCATTTTTCTGACGAGCTGACCGACGACTGAGATACAGCTAACTGGAATATTGTTCCCAATTTGTCTGATATTCGCGGTAACCTATTCATGAATTCAGAAAAAAAAACCTTCGCGGCGGCCGGTCAACGTGCCCACCAGCCGCGTGGGCGAGCAGTCTCATTCGGATAGACCCGAATTACTCTGTGGAAGCAATACAAATATTATTAATTCTACTGTGACAAAAAAATTGAGTCTAATCGTTCTATACCAAAAGAAAATAGACTTTCAAAACAGCCACAAGTTCATTGGAGAAGGGATATGTACAAAACCGCCGCTATCCAAGGGAAAAAATTGGCGAAATGGACAAAGTGGGTAACTACTCTGAGAAAATCTGTACCGCTGGGCCCGCGCTAGCTCAGAAGTTTTTCAACAACTTAACATCCACTAATTCAACAACTTAACGATTGCCTCGTTAAGTTGTCGATAAGGTGTCGGAACGTTGTAGAGAGGTGTCCATCAACTTGTCCTAAGGTAGGCCTCAACTTGACCTAGAGTAGGTCTCTAGTTGTTCAAAGCCGGTTTCAGCAACTTGTTGCCTCCTTATCCGTAAGTGAAAAACTTCCTTTCAACTACTTGTCAGTCATCTACTATCAAGTTAAACAGCTCTTTCTGACTGCTTGTTTCTAATCAACAACTTCTTTCTTTCCTTCTTTCAACAAGTGTTCACCCCCTTTTTAACTAGTTAAATACTTACATCCAACTACTTTTCTCCCACTTATCAACAAGAATACACTATACTAGACATTGAATAGGTATGAATCATCCAATAAATGAATTTTCCTCATTCTGCCCAGGCCTGACTTATGGGAAGTTTTCCCTTACTCGGGAGGAAAATTCATTTATCGAATGATTCGATCCTATTCGATGCCCAAGTATAGAACACACCACTCGCGAGAGAATTGAAAATCACAAGAAAATATTTTATAAAATATTATATGGATCTCAAATACTCCAGGTCATAGAACATCGAAAAAACATTCACTTCATGTGTAGAGCAATATAGAATATGACACAGTGAAGAAAAGAGTGAGGGAACATAATTAAGAAGCGCACTGGTCATTCACGTAACTTCATTTTTGAGAGTATCATTGATTAAGCGTAAGCGTCATCCCGCTTCATCGTTTTATTGCGTCATCGTCACACGTTCTCCTTAACATCCGTGTCCAAACATATCCTGCCTGAATGTAATGCGTTAGTGTAATTCTCAACACCCAAGGCGACTAACTTTACTTCCTTTTGACCATTCATTTAAAGATTCATAAACCCCATCTATTCATATTTTATGCACTATTTTTATTTTCATTGTTATAGTTAGATAGAAGGTTTAAAGAGTTTTTGAACGCTTCTAGGTGTTTTCGAGAGTGCAGAAAACCATGGTAAGATGTCCTATATTGCCCTTGTTCTTTGTGAAAAAAGTGAAGCTTTTGCTTTCAGAACAGAGTTGGCTTGTCGATCTGTAAATAGACGGCATAACTTCTGAAAATGTGCGAATCTTTTCAGCCAATCTGTCGTTCATTTTGAAAGAGGTCAGCATGGGCAGAAACGAAATTTTTCTAAGTACACCACATAAGAAAAAGATTTGCAGACGAGGGCCGTACTGGGCGGCAGGGATAGGCTCACGGTGTGATGGTCACAGAGGGCCCGCAGCTTCAACAGCTGGAAAGGAAAGGGGGCCGCAGCCCCCGCGGGCAACCATAAAAAATATTTGAAACTCAGCGGTACAAAATATTTGAAAAACTAAGTAGAAAAATAATAATATTTAAAAAGACATTGAAAATTAGCTCGCAATATCAAAACTAATCGCAGTTTTTTTCGGAAACCATCAAAATTCGAATGTTTTTTTTCATTGATCTGAGGATCACACCCACAACCCATCTTGGGAATCGCACAAATTCCCAAGTGGAGGAAGGGGGCTGTGAAAATTTTCAAGCCGTAGGGACGGGGCCGCACCTATCACGAACCGATCACAGCGCCATGTTTTACCCTGCTGGTAGGTTGACCGAAGGTTCAGAATTTGACATTCTGATGATAGGGGAACCTTTTTGACTTCGATTAAAAATAGCCGGCAAGGACTCGCCGATAAGTGCAAACGTGTCAAATTGAACTAGTTTAGAAAGAAAACTATTGAAGAGACATCTGAAATAATAAAATTCAGGATCACATACCTTCTTAGACTCTGTAGTCGGTCATTGTTGACGGGAATCGAGATTAATCGCTAGAACCTCATCTTGTTTTGTAGCATCCAAATAGGCCATTCATGGTCGAGAGACTTCGCCTTTGCTGCATTCAATGTGACTATCGCTAACGGATCGCGCTGCCCACTATGTAGCTTTCTCTGTAACATTGTAAACATAACAAAGACGGATAACCAGACAACGTGTTAATGTTTAAGAAGAGATATTTTCTATGGTTTAAAAATCTGTGCAAAACACGGCGCACTTTATAAAGCTTTAGGCGCTTTGAGATTGCAAAAGTGACTGGACCACTGGTGAACGAAGACTGGACGTAAGAGGGGAACTCACAAAGCCCAAAAAAACGTGTTTCAATTCTTGAGTATAATGTTGGGAGCGATGATAAGTCAAAGGGGGTGGGGTAGTGTTAAATAAGTCGTATCGCTACCATTTTTATTAACAGCTCACATGTAAGGTTTGTCCGAATATGACTGTCCGCCCACGCGGTCGACGTGTCGAGTGGATGTCGCGGAGGCATTTTTCGGACGAGTCTCCCAAGGCTACAGGCAGCTGATTGGGATACTATTAACCGCGTACTTGAGATGTCCCTGCTTATCGATTTACGATTCATAAAAGTGCATTTACGAAGGCAGGTCTACATGCACGATGATCTCGTGGGCGGAGTCGGATCCGGACAAATTTCAAACAATTCGTTTGAATTTTTGCGTGTGTGTGCAGACTGGCTGGACGTGTTAAGGGCATGAGTTGCAGGCAAGGGTGTCAAATTGTCACAATTTTCATGAAACTGCTGAAATTCATACGTTTTGCTCGGGTTTTTCGTGTATGTGTGAAACGATTGCGCGTGCTAAACGACGAAGATTGGGGTGAGCAGGGTCCAGGGGTTGTGACCGAACGCAATGAGGAGGATAAGTGGGTCGTGAAAAATTTGAACCAAAATATATAAATTTGGATTTGAATCTGAAAATTGTAAGTAAAATTGAAGAAACATGAAAAAAGAAGCACAAATAGATCAAGAACGAGAAAAACGTGCGTAAGCCAGATACCTACCTCAGCCTCAACTTTTTTGATCTCCTCGTGATCAGCTGAATTTCACGCATCAACGGCTCCTTTCAGAATAGCAGGAACCTGCAAGTGGCAAAGGATAAAAGAAGTAAATTACACTGAAATAACTGTATCCCACCTTTTTTTTTCTGAAACATGCATTGACGGCAGGAGGAGCCGGCTCTGACACGATTGGCTCTTAAGGAGTGGTCTCCACCTCAAACAACAGGAGCTTTCAATTCTTCAACGGGTTTTGGCTTAACTCCACGCCACTTCTGGTATTCCTGAACCTCGTTGGGCAGCGCCTGTTCCCGAAATTTCCTTCGCGCGTCTCATTTCGGTCCATGCGATCGTGACGTTCACCCTTTTCATGTCCCTTGTCACTTCAGTGATATTTTTCTGTCCAACTGATAGAGCAGAACGTAGTGGCGGAGCAGCTCGTGCTACTGTTGAATTCTATACAGCTACCGATGCTTCTGTTTGGCCAGAAACCACCTTAACAAATGAGATTTACAGTTATATAACTGCAATGAATACATACTGGAAATGAAATTCAAACGGCACAACGCCTTGCTTTCCTCTTTCGATGAAATGACAGCGGTTCCGATATTCGTGTTCAGCTCACCGAATAATCCCCCCCAAACTACAGCGGAACATAACTTTTCGATTTCCGAACTTACCTTACCGCTTTCGGGCCACCAGAAGTACAATAACTTTCACCACGAAACATTGTTTAGTATTATTGTCGGGGTCATGGTGCACCGATATAAGGATCCGCTTTGTATTTTTTCCGATGATCAAGGTAAGTTATAGTAGGTTTAAACGCCGTCTAGTTGACGCAGCCACCTAATAATTCTCCTGTGGCCGTGAGTCTCCACGGGAGGGTCCAAAATTCGACTGCCGCATATATCGGCCGGTTCATAAAAACCTTCCCGGAAAGCTCCCATAGTTTCACGCCAGAAAAACGCACAGCACATATGGAGGGCAGATCTAGGCTCTACTTAAAAAACCCAGGGAGTTGTGTGCGTTACCGCTGATGAAAACGTTGGCAACCTCATCAGATTATCGCCCTCTCGGGGGTTCCGAGACCTTTGGAAGAAAACAGGAAACGTTCTGCACACAAGTTGAAATTCAAGAAAATCCAGACATACTATCCTTGACAGAAAATCCGAGGGTGGCGCTCTTCACCACCCCATTAGCGTAGTTTCGAAAAACGTTCGGAAATTTCACTCGTTTGTATTTATCAGTTTGTCTACGTATCCTTTCTATTGATCAGTTTGTCTACGCACCCTAGAAGATACCAAAAATGAACTCCAAACGTAGATGATCCATGGCAAAAAGATTGACAGAAGTGCTCCTCACCCTTCCTTCACATGGATATCTATGCCCTTTGATTCCGCATCAGCTAAATTAAAACATAAAATGTAAATTTTGACATTTTCCAGTTCCGTTAGAGAAAATCGAGATGGCAGAATTCTGTTCACTCACTTTCTCAAGGCTATATCGTCCTCGTACGTTTATTGTACGCTAGCCAGCCAGTCTCACTTCACTAGAAGCCGGTACTTTTCGAACGGCCTGACTCGGATTCGTTTTTAACACGAACTTCGACTCGGCTGAAATGAAGTGAATGATGGTCCAAAGTTCACAGCCAACCCACGAAGCTGGCAACTGGCAAGAGTGGTCGCAACTCCTGAAATCATCGAAAGACTCTAACTTAAGCAAGGAATCTCAATTTTTGTGAAACAGTAGCCTCTAAAAACTCGTCGAACATTCGCGGACTGTGGCTGTCCCTTGAACAGTTGTATAGGTTGGAATTTCCTTGGTAACACCATGATGAGTTCAAGGAAAAGTCCGGACTGTGTTTTACCCTATCGATTTTTCAAAAAACGATATTTTTAAAAATACGGCTTTTTTCTAAGAATAATGTCCCAGAATTACCATCGATAAGAGAATGAGCTTACCATTCAAAAGACGCAACGTAGGTAGTAGAGTAGAAGATGGTCCCCTCACACGAGACGCCACCTCTTGAGCAGCTAGCTGTTTCCGGCAATGCCTGAAAAATCGCAATGTGCTATGAAACAAAACATTCTTGACTATAAAACCACCGCACTTACAAAACAAACGCTGTTTTCTTAGGAGCTCTCGTGTTCCCGAAAAGCAGGGCGCGACTCAGTAGTCTATATCGCTCTTAGAAGAAGCGGAAGACAAGTCGGCTGGATTTCCTCTCGATTTCACGTCGACATATCCATGATCAAGGTAAATCTAAATTAAGAAATACATTCCTACAATTTTGATTACGCGCAAAAAGTGAACATTACTTGTTTCTTATACGTTGCCTCATCCCAGGAAAAGGCCAAATCGCGATGAAGACTGAACAACGACATGGCTTTTGATAATTCCTTTACCAACCGTTTTGTTAGCTGTGATGCGAACCGTTACTGAGTGGAGAGTAATCGGTATTAGTGTAAAATTCACCCTGACGCTCTGCAATAACTTCGGTATGATCACCAGAGCGAAGGAAACGACTGCACGCTTTTTGTATGATATGACACCTTCAGCAGTGCCACGGGAACTATCACAGAAGCCAACTAGAACACCTGGTGCAGAGGTGTGAATGTATAACGGGTTGGTTTTGAGTAAATGAAGCATTTAAATTTCAGAGCCAGAGGGCCTTTGGAGATCTTTAGGAGAGCGTATTACATTGACTATGTATGTTGGCAGAAAGGCTGAACAAAACATCTGCTAGAGAGCTTTTCGGTCCACTTGGCTGAGCCTCGATGTCGACGGCATATATGGAGCATCCCTGAACTATCAGAACTAGATCAAGGGTAGACGAGCAGATCAAAAAATAACTAAAACCTCGCAAGAGTAGTTTTATCACACCTTCTTAATAATCGTGTAGGTGATAGACAACGTTTTCGCACACTGCGATCCAAAGATGCCGGACCTGCAATGTGACGCTAAAAGAAAATGGGAGGCACTCTGTCGGGTAGCGTACTAACCTTGAATTCCATTGACACCTAGCTCGCTGTCCCTTGTGCAATCCTCCCTGGAACGCTTATGATATTGTCCTCTGCGCCAGGCAATTTTTCTTGGTGTAGGAAAATAAATTTCGGGGCGATAAAATCGCAAACGTCCTATACGCCCACTTGCACCCATTTGTGCAAAGCATTTCGCGATGGCCTACAAACAATCAGATTTAACAATCTTTCTGCTATCGCTATCCTCCGTTCTTACACCACGTCCTTACTTTATTATCCATGACCGAAACCGAGATGCAGAAAAGAAATTTCCATGCGACCCCTTCGTGTATAATGGGTAGCCCATCTTCATTTGCTTCGCTGAGAAATCGTTTTAAATCCAAGAAACGATCTAGTACCCTCCCGCTCAGTTCATACCAAACACAGTTGAAATTATTGTTGTCAGAGATTATAAATCATCACCACTTAGAGGGTGTTGATATTCTTCTTCCTTGTGAGCTTGATGAGATCCAAACGTTTGCAGGAAATTATCCATGTAGTAGTGCCTAAAATTGTTTGATTTAGGTTTTCCAACTTTATGATGGTGAAAAATATAACTGTACCGTTCGCGGCCTTTAAAAGAGACTCCATAGAATCTTATGAGTAGCTGCAATGTAACGCAGTTTCTTCGATAATCGGCTTCGGTTGTTGTTTCTAGATAGCCTCAAAACCATGGAAAGCCTCTGAAATCATCCCTTCTTCTCGAATCTTTCTGGTGGTACAACTATTTATGATTATTGAGAATTTCTTTGGAACTACTTGCCAAATAAGTGAAATCATTTCGTAGCAGATCGTAGATCGTGGCAAGTGACAGGTGGTGATGACGACTTCATAAAGGAGCTCGCATCCGGTAACAATAAGATTCACAGCTTCCATTCTGATTACATCATCATAGTCTGCAACTGATGATAAATGGGTCCATCGTCACTCGCCTAATTTTTCTGTGCCATCGATGCAAAATCAAATTCTTCGTAGTGATCGTCACCACACCTACTCGTTCCAGGGCTGCTCGTAGCAGCGCCTCTCGCTCCAGGGTTGAAGCTGCTCGCAGCAGCGGTCATTCTGTGAATCTCTTCTTGAGATACTGCATTCATCTCTACTTGAACTTCCTCTCCTCTATGCCGGATTTTGGGACAGTTGCCATCGCAAACTTCTCTTCGGAAGTTGATGAGAGCATATTTTATCATCTCTGAGACCGTTGCGTCAAGATCAGGCGCTGTCCCTCCATCTTTGCTGTGCACCACGGCGTATAAATCTATTATGGCGATTCTGTCAAATTCCACATTTTCATTAGTCCGCTACTTGTCACGAAGTGTGACTTTTCGCCAGGATTGTTTGTCGTACGAGTTTTCGACGAGCTCCGAAACGAATAGATTGAAGAATTTGGTTTGTTGGGAACGTGTTGCAACACGCCGGCGAAATCGGTTGCCATGAATGTAGACCTTAATCATGTTGGCTCCCTTGGAACATTCGCTACGCGGAAGCATGATGTCTTCAACGGGCGGATCAGATGATCCAAAACCGATAAACGACTTAATGGTATCCTTTTTGGTGTACTTGAGAAGCATCCTGCCCAGTTATTGTACGTCGTGACGAGCCTTCTTAGCATTGAACCCTGGGATTTATCTGAATCGCCAGGGGGAGTACGCAGGCAAAAGCTCAATGCGTATCCGGATTTCTGACTTTCAATTCCACAGCAGCATCCATTAGGCCTTCTGCGTTTCGGTTGTGCGTGGTTGCAGGTAGCATAAGATGCCTTTCCTAGCCGTCGGAACCTCTCCTCTACTGACAAATTTCATCAAGATTCACTCGAATTCCTTCAATGGAAATTCGGGCTTCTATGCTAAAAGTTTTTCCCTGCCAGCTAATGGAAAAATTTTGTGAATTTTTTCAAAGGATAGATCGTAGCAAGTGGCAGCTGGCGATGACGACTTTATAAAGGAGCTCGCAATCGGTAACATTGAGATTCACAGCTTCCATTCTGATCACGTCCTCATAGTCTGCATCTTGTGATGGGTAGGTCCATCGTCAGTCGTCTAATTGTTTAGTGCCACCAACACAGGCTCACTCCAGAGCTGCTCTATGCAGCGCTGCTCGCTTCAGCGTTGAAGCCTCTCGTTCCAGGGGTCATTCTGTGAATCTCTTCCTGAGATACTGCATTCATCACTACTTGAAATTCCTCTCCTCCATGCCGGCCCTCGGGACAGTTGCCATCGCAAACTTTTCTCCGGAAGTTGATGAGCGCACATTTTATCATCTCTGAGACCATTGCGTCGAAATAAGGCGCTGTTCCCCATCTTTCCTGCAAACTGCGGCGACGAAATCTATTGTGTTATGGCGAATATGTCGATTTCCATATTTTCAGTACTCCGCTGCGGCAAAAAGCTCGGTACGCTTACGGACTTCTGACCTCATATTCCACAGCAGCATCCATTAGGCCTGGAAGGTCGACTTTAATCTTCAAATTTGCGGTCGCTGCCATGATCTCATCGGTGGTCATCCTCTTGCATCTCCACCAGTTACGCCGAGAGTAGAGTATAGAGTTAACATAACCTGTCGGGCAAAGCGTATTAAGTAGTTACCCATTCGGGTAGACTGGCACAGCCCCGTTAGACTATACCTACAGTTGTTAACATTTGAAGGCATGTCAAATGTTGTCCGCGCAGCCTGCCAAAAAGCTATGAGTCTGTTGAGATTTTCGTCTCCTGTTTTGCCAAGAGAAACTGTTGCAAAATCAAATTCTTCGTAGTGATTGTCTCCGCGCAGGCTCATTCCAGAGCTGCTCTATGCAGCGCTGCTCGCTTCAGCGTTAAAGCTGCTCGTTGCAGGGGTCATTCTATGAATCTCTTCCTGAAATACTGCATTCATCACTACTTGAAATTCCTCTCCTCTATACCGAGTCTCGGGACAGTTGCCATCGCGACCTTTTCTGCGAAGGTTGATGAGCGCATATTTTATCATCTCTGAGACCATTGAGTCAAAATTAGGCGCTGTCCCCCATCTTTCCTGTACACTGCGGCGACGAAACCTATTATGGCGATTCTGTCGATTTCCACACTATCATTACTCCGCTGCAGCAAAAAGCACGATACGCATCTGAAATTCTGACCTCCGATCCCACAGCAGCATCCATTAGGCCAGGAAGGCCGCATTCAATCTTCACATTTGCGGTCGCTGCCATGATCTCATCGGTGGTCATTCTTTTCTTCTCATGTTTTGCTGAGAGAAACTCGCCCAGACTCTTTGTAGGTCGTGTGCGTTTCGGTTGAACGCGATTGGAGGTAACCTTGGAATATATGCCTTTCCTAGCCGTCGGAAACCCGCCTCTCCAGACAGATATCATGAGAGTTCACTCGAATTTGTTCAACAGGATCCGTTTCGATACCTTTAATTTTCTTCGCTACGCTTCTCCACAAGTATTTAGGTCAACATTTTCAGTGGTTCCATAAACCGCTATATATTACCTCAAACATTTGGACTTTGGAGAGACTCGGCAATCCACCTGGCCTTGTGAGTTCCGATCTTGGAACAATGCCTGTCTCTGCCGATAGGGGGGAATATGCATTGCTCCGTGTGGATATGGCCACATTTCCCATTTCACTTGCCGCCGTCTCGAGCTCATCGAGGGATCCTTGATCTTCTTCGAAGACTAGCTCTCTCACCTGTGCATCGATAATGGCGTAGTTCTATGAAATAGAGGTTTACTCGTCGATTAAGGTAGAATATCTGACGATCATAGTAAAATAGCAGTCGAATATCAGACCACTCGGATATCTGAAAAGCAGAATAACTTGATTTCGTTATGAAAAAAAAAACTAGAAAAAACGCTGATAGATTTTAGGGCTCATCAAGGTGAATACGAGTAACTGAGCTGATATCATAACTCGCATTACACGGGAGTAGAGTGAGCGGTTATATTAGAAAGTGGAAAGGTAAGAAGCTGAGTGGTTTGCAGCTGATAATCAGCGGAAACGGAGCTCTGAGTTTGGAAACAAAAAAATGATACGATGAGGAAAAAAATTGGCAACAGAGCTAAATATGTGAATATATAAATACTACGCGAACAAACAATAAAACGAGAAAAGGGAAGGAGAAGAAACGAAGAATTATGTCGTCGGGGTCCTTCAATTAGAAAGTACTTAGCAGCTGATCGCGAAAGCATTCGATCAATAGTCATCTTCTCTTTGTTTTCACGCATGCTAGTTTCTCCGCCCAGCAAAGCAGCGGCTTCCTACTTCAATTACATAGACAATTACCGAGAAAAAAAGAATTGGGGGAACGGGAAAATCAGCGATATCGATCGTCTTTTTTCCATCATGGGGTCAACCCCGCACTGGATTCGTGTGATCGCCGCTGCACTTTCCACTTTGCCACGCCACTTCCTCTCGGTTATCAGTATCACGTACTCGACTGATACAAAAGTCATAAAAGAAGCTTCATGTGACAGTGTGTGTCACTTGGCTTCTCGAGGCCGGTCTTGGAGGGTGAGCTCGAGTCACCCTACAGGATCACTCGTTTTGGCTGCTGGGGTAGGGGGGAGGTTCTTCCCCGCCCTCTGCAGTGGGGATTCACCCCACTGCAGACCGCGAGGCCGGGAGGGTGGGGGTAAAAAGCACGATTCTCAGAGCCGTCAGCATTCTTGCAAAATGCTAGAAATTTACCAGGTGGATACGGGAGAATTTGCGTGATTACCATAAAATTACGAAAGATTTTTGCCTGATTTTGGTGAAACCCACTAGTAATTTACTAAAATTTTCTGGAAAGTTTCCGGCCTGAGTGAATATAGATTGCAGGCTAGGGTGTATATTGTTACAATTTTCATGAAAGAGCCGAAATGCATGCGTTTTGTTTGGGTTTTTTGTATATGTGTGAAACCGATGTCTGTATCTGTCTGTAATCTGTAGCTGTTTCTTCGATAATCAGTTGTTGTTTCTAGATTGAATTGGAACCATATGAAATTTCTATAATTATTTCTTACTCTAAAATCTCTCTGGCTTTTTGTGATTACTGAGAAGTTCTTCAAGTCTGAAATTATTTCGTGGCCATCTATCGTCATGATGAGATCTCTCTTATTAGCGATCCCCACTCTGCAAAGCTCTAAGTATTTTCCAGCTTTGCAGGAAGATGTCCATTACTCAGATGCCAAGATTCTCGTGAACAATTGTGAAATCTCTCTGATCCTGCTACCCATCAGCAGCTAACGAGAACCGACTTGAGAAATCAGAGTGCTGTACCTGAGGGGCGACATGATTCGTTCGTACAGAGAGCGATGCTCTTCGCCTGTCAGTGTAGCATCCAAGATGAAAACAATCCTAAAATTCTATTGGGCCAGAGAGTTTCAAAGTAAAATTTCCTTGACGAGCCTCATAGAGCCATTGTGAGCCAAGTCATGGATGCGTCCCGATTCATCACCCATCCAAGAACTGGAGCATATCTGAGCTAGCTCCGCGAGCTTTGCATCTGACAGGGACAAGTAGATTGTAATGCTGCTAATTCACCAATCCGTCGTTTTCTTCTATATTGTTTTCTGGACCTCAATTGAGATTGAATTACTATACATATTTAGAATTGCTTCGTTGTCATTGAGCCAGGGCAGTGAGGTTTGTTTTGATCTTACTAATCGACCTTTACATTTAAAGTAATAAATTGGGTGCACGTCGATCGATACCTCGTTCACTGAACCACTGGTGAGCTAGTATAGCCAATGGACATGACAGATCCGAAGACGTGTGACCCAGGATCCTTTACCATTCCCAATGTCAATGTGATCAGCAGAGTCGATAGTGTAGAAGCGTAGTCTACCACCCACATGAATTTGATAGTGGGACTTTAGATGACGTGACCAGAACTCCGTGGGAAAGGAGGTCTGCAGATGGTGTCTTGGAAAGTAGGTAGGGCTTCGGACGACGTCAGCAGGACGTCATGGTAAGTGGGTGGGGCTTTAGATGACATGGCCAGGACTCCTTGGAAAAGTAGTAGGCCTGCAGATGATGTCATGACAAGTAGGTAGGGCTCCAGATGAAGACGTCGTGGAAAGTGGGTGGGCGTTAAGATGACGGGACGTCGTGAAAAATTGTTTGTGCTTCATGATGGCGGGCGCCACGTCGTAGAAAAGCAGTAGTGCTTTATGTAGAGCGTGCGACATGTGGTAGAAACTGAAGAGCGCTTCGTGTGCAGAGTGCGCCGTGTAAAGAGTGATAAGCGCATGTGGAGCATGCCCTGCTACCTCGAAAATTGTAAACAGGATGCCGTTCAAAGTGAATAGGACTCCAGAAGGGGTGTCTGGAACGTGTTGGCAAGTGTTGTACTACCCTGGCTAACATACGTAGAATGATATCATTGAAACCTTGCTCAAAAGCTCTATAATCTACGGCATTCGCCGTACTTCGGATTGGTTTTGTGTATACACACACTTGACGCAGATTGTATCCCGCTTTTCGGTTTAGTCTGTAGTGCGGTCTACCGCGACCCGGATTTGAAATTCGATAATGAGAAAAAGTAACTAAAATAGATAAACAATGGGATGGGAATTATTGAGGTCTGCAATATATTTCACAACAAGCAAAAACGTTTCGGCGTGCACGGCCCCAGTTTTGAAATTTGAAGCATATCAATCAGTGCCGTAATTTCACTGCAAATAACGAACCCAAATTGACGTGATTTTAGAACTTTCTCGTTAAGCGTTAATCGTTAAGTTTCCAAAGAACCGCATTAACCATTTAATGCGTTAACACGTTAGCGTTATAACGCTCAGCCCTGCTGCGTATGCAAAAAGAAAGTTCTAATGATAAGAAAAGGAAGCCGGGAACTACACTGCGTTGACGAGAGCCGGTTCTCTGCACTCACAATTGAACTCATCTAAAATTTCATTTTAGGTGACGGAAGAGATGGAAGGCATTACAGTGAAGTTTTGCAGTGAAGTTACAGTGAGCTCGGTGCACTTTGTTATAACTTATGCGCACCGAGTTTGTCAACATAAGTAACGCAGAGTATCGGTGCGAAATATGCCAACTGTAAGGGAAAAGAGGCGTACACAGCTAACACGAGAGAAAAGTGAGCGAGTGAAGAAGTGTTTCTGACGAAGTGATCGCGCGTTTCGCGCTGGCGTGGCGCCAGGCAAGCTAAACTCCCGTGTTACACCAGCGCGTGATGCTCTGGCGTTGAGGAGTATGAATAGCGCTCAAGACTGTGCGGTGCAGCTTCGGGGCCGACAATTTACCGGTACCGTTGAGCAGCTCTCCTATCGACACCACCGGCCTTTGTGCATCAGCTTACTACGTGGGGATATGCTTTTTAAGAAGCACTCGCATACACAAATTTAGCGAAATTAGCGGAGAGTATATGTACAGCGAATTTGAGAGAAAACTTAACAAGTAGTTCAAAAGTTCAAAAGCCAGTTGTTCAAAAGTTCAAAAGCCAGTAGTTCAAAAGCCCGAGCGTTTTCATACCCTCGTCTCAGATGCGTCGCGACATTCTCGAAAGCGCACAAGTTGACACCCCATACCTAGCTCAGATATCAGCCGAGGCCTGTTTCAGCTTCTAAAAGCGCTTTTATTCTCGCTTTTAATTTTTCAGTGTGAGTCCCGCCCGAGCGCATACCCACAGTGTTCGCGGATTAGCCGCCTAACAGACGACAAGCTTCCACGAAAAAAAGAAGCGAAATATGCCCAAACAATGAGGTACTCAGAAAAATCAAAACAAGTTACTTGTAATATAAATGTAACTTACTTGAGTGTCTCAAGTGACTTACATTAATATTACATGTAACATAAATTTGTATAACATGTAAGTTACACTTATGTTAAATGTAACTTACACTTAAAATTTTACTATGGGTGGCTTAGGTGATCGAACCAACACCAACGCCCGTCGTAAGCCTGACCCCGCGAGTGCGTCGTACAACCCCCTTGGAAATATCTTCTTGGCCTGTCGATACATCGCCTGTCGATACATCTCCGCCGATTCCTGGTCGCTCATCATATCGTCACTCAGGTCGGACATTTTCGCATGTTTTGATTGGAACTGGAATAGAAAACTTAGCTGTAAGCAGCTGCTGCTGTAGTAGCTGCTGTAGCACCGTCTGTAGAACCGTCTTCTGATTTCGGTACCAGAAAATCTATATTTTAGGGCATAATCACTTACTCGCAGCTAACCGTCACGGAGGCTGCGGGATGTAACTCGTCCATGTCCGCTGGAGACTACCTGGTTTTGGGGTAGGGGATTGAAACCAACGGGAGGGTGAGACTCAATTTGCGTGTGGGAGCCTTCATTGCCTCAAAGGAGCAGCGAATCCCGATTTTGATGGCTTATCAGTGCTTTGAATACGAGGTGGTGGACGAGTTGTTCGTCAACCCCTCAAAAGCACAACTTAACCGATTTTAATAAGAAAAGGTCTAAATAAAGCCTCTGTTTCTAGAAGGATGCGGCTAGTCTCAACGCACGTTCGCGCATTTGGACGAATTTCAGTGAACACGATTGAGAAACATTGAGTTACATACACCTTCCGTAGCCACCGTGATGGTTAGCTTCGAGTTAATCACTTTACTAAGCGCAAATTCCAAGTTCACTTTACAGGTCTCTGAGCGTATCATTTTTGAGATAACGTTTCCAGGCATTTCCTGAACTCTTGAAGCATATCAAAGCAGCAAAAGCTACTCAGAGCGAAATGTGATGTTGAATGAATGAGGGCGAACGTATTGGTAAAGAAGCGACGCTAGCGACATCGGCACTGCGATTTCGCGAAGCCTTCGCGCCCAACGCCGCGTCGGGTTTGGAGCATGCCCCAGGCCTCTCGCTCGGCGGTGTGTTGCTGGTCGTCGCAACTGTGCACAGCCGTTACTCAGACAATGAGGTGGACCGACCGCGGGCGAAAAATCGCGTTTCGTACCGACCGCGTGTCACTATCGTACTGACCGCGGGCAAAAAATGCATTTCGTACCAAACGCGCGCATTTGCGTACTGACCGCGCAAACGAAATAGTGCACGCGGTCGATACGCCTGTGCTGCGTACCAACCGCTCGCGGAAATCCATAGCGACGTACTGACCGCGCGCATTCATCTTTGCGCGCGGTCAGTAAGGAATATGACTTTTCGCTGCGGTCAGTACGTGAGCACACGCAGTTAGTACGCAAGTGGTCGTGTTCGGTACGCAACTGTCCGCGTTCAGCACGCACGAAAACTGGTCGCTGAGGTCACTCTTTCAGTTTGCGTGGTCGGTACGCAATCGTCCGCGTTCAGTACGCAAACAAACTGGTCGGTGAGATCGATTTGTCAGTCTGTGCGGTCGCTACGCAAGTGTTCTCGTTCAGTACGCAATCGCCCGCGTTCAGTACGCAAGCAAACTGCTCTTTGAGATTGTTTTGTCGGTCTGCGCGTTCGGTACTCAAGTGTTCTCGTTCAGTACGCAATCGTCCGCGTTCAGTACGCAAGCAAACTGCTCGCCGAGATTGTTTTGTCGGTCTGCGCGGTCGGTACGCAAGTGTTATCGTTCAGTACGCAATCGTCCGCGTTTAGTACGCAAACAAATTGATCGGTGAGATCGATTTGTCAGTCTGTGCGGTCGGTACACAAGTGTTCGCGTTCAGTACGCAATCGCCCGCGTTCAGTACGCAAGGAAATTACTCGTTGAGATTGGTTTGTGGGTCTGCGCGGTCGGTACTCAAGTGTTCGCGTTCAGTACCCAATCGCCCGCGTTCAGCACGCAAGCAGACTGGTGGGTGTGGTCGGTTTGTCAGTATGCACGGTCAGTACGCAGGTGTGCTCGTTCAGTACGCAATCGACCGCGTTCAGTACACAAACAAACGTGTCGGTAAAATCAGTTTTTTACTCTGTGCGGTTGGTACGCATGTGTTCGCGTTCAGTACGCAATAGCGTGCGTTCAGTACGCAAGCAAATTACTCGTTGAGATCGGTTTGTCGGTCTGCGCGGTCGGAACGCACGTGTGCGGGATCAGTACGCAATCGCCCGCGTTCTGTGCGCAGGTGAACTCGTGAGAGTTGTACATAAGCAAGTGCACGTGCTTAGCTAACAACGAAATCCCGAGCTTTTGCGCATTTAGTCTACCGCTTCATCGGAGGCAGGGCCTTCCTTGGAAAGTTTCGACTTTTTTTGTTCTGGTAGAGAGTCTGATGGGTAGGTCTTTGTGACAACTGTGTCTTCAAAACTGAGAGTCCGACGGTAACCACTGAAATGGGGCAATTTTTTTTGACTATAACAGTTGCCTAATTCACAACTTGGTTCACACACGTCTGGCTTCATCTATCCCAAGCCTATAACTCGTTTTCTTCAAAATAGTCAGTGCTCATGAAAAAGTCCTGTTAATCGAGGAAGGAAAGACTACATGCACTGGCGTAGTGATCCTACTGATGGCCGGTTATAAACTTTTTCTGTGTTTTTCTCCTAGGCTCTTGCTGACTTTCGTCATAATGAGGGTAAGCCTAGACATACGTGGATGTGGGACCCTAAAGGCAGCGTTCACGATAAATTTCACTTCCGATATCTCCACGGCTTCCGGAAGGTCTGGTGCCCTATATAGCAAGGCATGCTTAGGAAGGACACGAAAGACGAGTTTTTGAGCAAAAATAGGCCCTCCTTTGTTTACGTTGATTTTTGAGCGTGGAGGAATTGACCGTTAGAAGTATGATACCTATCAGTGCAATGAAGCGATCAGCTCACTTATCAGCACTTCCTTGACTTGATCATTCCTTTAATCTGAGTCTTCATTTGTTCTTTTTGAGGGGCGGATCTGGGGCACGAGGAGTGTCTGGGGCACCAAAACGCTTGTTTGCAGCCGTTATTTTGCCGCTCCTGGCTCATTTTCTACCGCGTCTTTCGACACTGGGAGCCTAGGATCCTTCTCGCAAATCATTTCACTGTGGAAAGTCAACGAGGATGATCATCGTGAACGCTGCCTTTAAGCATCCATTTTGATCGCGAGCAATAAGCAGGAATTCAAAATTATCCTTCAAACATCCAGGATGTCTTATCGAATGTCAGCTAACTGGATGCTGTGATAAATCAACACTGCCCTCGAATAATGTTTGGGCCAGAAAACACAACAATGCACCATTCCTTCTGTAGTTGCGTGGTATTTATAGAGACCCTATCGGTTTTTTCAGAGCCATGTGTAGAGCAGGAAAGACTTCTCATACAGTTACAACTGAAATTCCTCCATACTTCATACAATCATAGCATATAATCGCGCGGTCGATTGAATATTATTAATGCCAGCTTTGAGTTATCTGTGCATCGCATGATTTCTGGGCTATGAGAAAAAATCTACTTCGGATTTTCATATGGTCATATGTTACATATAGAGTGTGTATCTACTAACAAGGGAAGTATACAACGCGTAGGTCGGATCTGCCAAAGCGACTAGTGTCATTAGTATCTCTTGTGGCTCAATAGTGAAACTGCGCAGTATTCCGCCCCGAGCTCCAGGTTCCAAGGAATTACAAGCTTAAAAAGCTTATTTTGTGTGATTTTTGTACCTTCCAAAAAGCCCGTGAGTCTTTGGAAAATTCGGAAACGGACCTCATAAATGTATTCAGCGCCCCAAAACTACCCCCCTCAGCAAAATTTGGGTGAAGGCACATTTTCCATACTTTGTCCAGACTGACGGCGTTTCGAACTTGTAAGGATTTTCGGTTGGGCGTTTATTTCTACCAATTGGGGGCTCTGAAAGCGTTTTAAAAAAAATTGTCCAGATTTGACTTAAAATTCTCCCAGGGAGATTTTTCGGGGCGCTGATCACGAATCTGTGGTTAATTAGTCGATTTTCCAATGTTTTCCGCTAATTTCGTTTGAAGCTTCCCAACCGGGAAAAATTTCGAGGGAAAAACGCCACTTTCGAGATTTCCGGTTTTCTACGATAGATATGTCTCGAAATCATTCTCTGAGGGTTATTTGTAGTGCTAAACACGAATCTGGAAACCGTTTATCGATTTTTTGCAGATTACGGTAGATTACGGTGGGTATACGGTAGTTTAGTAAAAATCTCAGATTTTACTCAAAATTTGTATACTGGGGTTATTCGGGGTGGAGAATACGAATTTAACGTCCGTTTGTCGATTTTCAAAATACTAAGGTGGGTTTTGACCTCTAAATGACATGTTACCTACCGTAACCTACAGTAAACCTCAAAATTTCGACAAACGGATTGCAGATTCGTATTCGGCACCCTAGATTACCCCTACATACAACTTTTGAGCTAAATCCGAGAAAATTTTTTGAAACTCCAAAAAAATGCCTGATGGGGTGCCCTTGCCTTTTCGCCAGGCTTAAAAAAAGCTCATAACTTTTTGAGCCTGCGGCTCGCGGCGGGATACTGCGCATTTTTACTATTGAGCCAGAAGAGATACTAACCCTACTAGTCGTTTTCGCACATCCGACCTACGCTTTTTATACTTCCCTTGTAAGAGAAAGTTTTTGGAGAAACGATTAAGTGGTACGCACAGATTCAGGTAACGCAAAATTAACTATACCTGTGAATCGAGGTCGCGATCTGGCGTAACAGTGGTGTAAATTGCTCAGAGTTGGTACGATACAACATGCTGATGTGAAGAAAAAAACCTTACCAACCGGTTACGTCCAATGCGTAATGTGCAGGCAGGACCTGAGGTTATTTCGGTTCATGGTGGTCATCAAGTTCTAACAGCAGTGGATATTCTCTCAGCTTACCGTTGAGCATGTGCATCGGCAACGTATAATTGATATTCTGATTATGCTGACAAGCTTAACACGTGGGAGGCTACACTGCTCACAACCACTCTTAATTTAGGGAGATGTTTGGATTTGCACTGACCAGAATTGAACTTCTTACCGAGTTCTTTGTCACCTAAAACCTCTATGACCTTCTTGATCACCTCGTCATCGAGTACGCTAATGGCCACATTATCGACTCCCCCCCCCCCGACTGCCCCGGCCTGCACCAGATTTACCTTAAAACTGGGAATTTTATTCAAATTGCCAGCATATTTCTTTATAAAATCCTTTTTTCCTTGAGCTATGTTTTCTGTCTTCTCCGCTCTCCTTTCGCTCTCTACAACTCTAACAACTTTTCTTTCTCCTCTTCTTCATCTTTCTGTTGTTGTGATACTTTTCTTTGCTTTATCTTTCTATTTATTTATTTATTTATTTATTTATTTACTAATTCATTCTCTTTCTTTTTTTCTTGATCTCCTTGTTTTACCGAAGATTCTCACTCTTTCTCTCAATCTTGACCGTCTTGCTGTCCTTAATACTACCATTTTTCATCATCTTATTCTTCTTGGTCTAGTCGTGGTTTTAGGTGGTTTAGTGATGATATTCGACATTTGATGTTTTCGAGTTTTTCAAAACATAATGAAAAATACTGGTCGCGAGAATTCGTGAAAAAATTTTCTTTGTAAAAGGAGCTTATCTTTCGTTGGAAGAAATCTGAAAATGTTTTCAACAAAACAGACACCAAAAAACCTCGTTTCATCAGCTTCAACCGCTGACTTATTTCATTGAAAAAAAGTTGTAGAATCACAATCAACTAGTACATTCGATCTCACGAGGGTTTGGAGAATAAATCACACAAGTAGTCACCTCACAGTACCATGAATTGAATCCCGAATAGGGGAACTAGGAAGAAGGCAGAGGAAGGAAATGCAAGAACAGTTATCGATGGTGGGAAAATACGAGGAATGCCATCACAAGCTGAGAAAATATTGTAAAATGCCTCTCAATACGAAAGTTTTTTGAGACTTGACAGCGGGTGGTATGCATGCACATGCGGCAAGTATACATTGCTCCCATGAAAATGTCGCGCATTAATGCCCAAAAAACCGTCCTTGATTAAAAGACTCACGAGTTTCCATCATGAAGATGTATATTTGGCCAACACTGGAGCAAAAGTGAATGAAACAAAAAAAACGTGCAAGCAAGGTAAAACCATCTAATGCGGCAGGCCTCCGACAGCCAAATATCGTTTTTCTTATGAACATTAACTTAATTTTGAGCTAAATACGCGATAGGCTAAAAACGGCTAGCTTAGCGACCAGTCACTGTCTGGATCAGCTATGCAAAACCATGATTTCTCTTATCTAACCTCAGTATAGCATTGAATCTTTTTAAAAGTATTGGGTTGATGCGTAATTATGAAACTTTTTTAAAATACTTTCATTCAACAAAAACAAAAATAATATTTGATTAAAACATGTTTGAATCATCATTCGAGAGCATAGTCAGCACATAATTCAGGAACTGCTTCCCATTTGCTTGGCATTCGGCTGATTCTACAGGGTATTCCAAAATTATTGGCGTGCGAACTGGCTTCGATTTAAAAAAATAAAAAAAAATTGAAAAAAATCAAATTCTTGCTATTTTGATTTTTTGGATTTCTTCGAGTCTCAGCTCTGTATTTCTCATCATAATTCTGTAGATATTGATTTCTAATTTAGTATGATTGATGCGAATCCGAAGTTCGGCGCCATCATCGCAACGCAAAATTAACGCACACGACGAGACACATCGCCAATCAGTTCTTACCCTGAATGTTATCAGTCGTCTTTGTCAGCTTAGTCCTATCTCTGACTTAGCTTGTAAAAGCATTAAGATTAGTACTAGCATATCTAAGGTTGTCAAAAGGGTGAGTGCCCGAGTCAACCGCAATTCGAGACTGTCGATGAAGTGGATAGCTAGAGAAAGAATCTGTGGTTGGGATTCATCTCAAAAGTCGTCAGGAAGGAGTGGAACCTTTGTTCACACCATTTAGAGCAGACCCATCTGGTGTCCGCCGACAAGAAGCTGAATGGAGACCGAAAGTTCAGGAAGCTCATGCACCGTTGCACAGGAGTCACGCATTGCGTCATGGCGCTTTTAGATGGAACAAATCATCAGTCTGATGTTGATAAAGAAATGCGAACAGGACTGGATAGCAGCTAGAAGAACCAATGAGGTCTCACTGTGAGAAGATGTCACTGGTTGGACTGCTCAAACGACTTCTTTGATAGTTTTGGGAGGCATCGCAAGCGAAAGTGGAGCTCCGCCGTTTTTCGTGGTTTCTGACATGAAAATCAACAAGGACGTTAGCAGGACAACGAGTCTAGAGATTGTTTTGAACCGCTATATAACTTTCCGATGCGGCAGCAGACTCTGCTGCCTCACACTATGCCGTGGATAAGCACACAAAGAGAAAGCAATTCAAGAATGCTGTCGAAGTGTGCTACCCTGAGTCGAACGCGCACGAAGAATTGCGGTCCTGTTCGTCGGACTGGCATCCACTAAACTTTCTAGTGTGATCCCTGATGAAGTCTGATATCTGCGATCATTGAAATGCAAAATTGGCCGACTGGAATCTGTTTTGAGGGAAGCTTTGGATGAAATGAATGACGACTACCTCCGTGACTGCTGCGATGTCTTTCTAAGACTCCTTGGAGCCGATATTCGAACAGATGGCGGATATTTCCGGATCTAACCACTGTTCTGTGTTAACGCTAGTATAAATAAATGTATCCATTTCGATTATTCTCATAATCCAGGGTAGGGTTCGAGAAACACGTCAATATCTGCGCGCCAATAATTATGAAACACACTGTACGTGCGAAGAAGTCACGATTCTTGGATGCAATCAACGCTTTGACATCAGCCACCAAGTCATCGAAGGTCGTCGTAGACTTTGTTTTTCTGCCAGTTTTTCAAAGAGCGATTGACATGATAGTCCGTTGGTGCCTCTGTCGGTGTGTACGGCGGATCTGGGAGCAGATCGTAGACCCTATTGCCGATGGATTCGACCACACGGCGCCCAACTTGTGGATGGGCGTTAGAATGGTGTTTGTTGGTTTCGCTGCAGCAAATCGGTGGAAATTTGAAAGCGTTCAGCTCTGTTGTTATCGGAGAGCTCGTGTGGCGCCCATCAAGCCAATTTCCATACCTTTCCAAGATTCTTCAGGCGTCGAACGATCGTTGATTGATTGATATTAAAGTCTTCAGGCAGCGTTCGCGTTGTCAGGCTTTCGTCCTATTCTACGGCTATCAAAAGTGCTAGATCATCAAAATCCGATGTTCGACCTCTTCACTCTTCATACTCCAAACTAGCGCCACCTGATTTAAAGCGGATAAACCACTTCCGTACTACACTATAAATAGTTGTTCCTTTGCGAAAAAGTTCGTTGAGATCGCGAAATGACTATGCTGCGGTCTGTCCTTTCTCGTAGTGGTAGAGCATAATATGGCGAATATGAGTGTGGTTTTCGAGACGCATTTTTAACTGAATATTGAGGATTATTTTCATATAAATATTGAGGACCAAACGCCAGATTTCACTGAAAAAAACGCGTTATTAGAACCGTTGCAAAATTATGCATCAACCCAATAGATTTTATTGGTTAAAGCAGCATACACGCTCGTAAATTTGTTGGAGATAACTACGAAGTTAAAATGGTGTGGCCCAGATTACAACGCCTACGCATTTTTAAACGTCAACAACGAACCACAATGCCGCTACACGAGTAAGAACCTGGCCCATCCCTGTATTTCTCCGCCCCAAGTATTTGCGTCCTCCTCCAAAACACGGGTGCTGGGCCACTCCCACCGTCAACGACGTTTGTGAGTGCTACAATAAGTACAATAATTAAGTCACATACATCGACGACGGTGGGAATGGCACAGTACCCCTGTTTTGGAGGAGTTCGGTAAATAGAGGAGGCGGAGAAATACAGGGCGGGACCAACTTCTCACTCGTGTAGCGGCCTTGTAGGTCGTTTTTGGCGCTTCAAAGTGCATAGGAGTTTTGATCGAGCATACCGTTCTATTTTCGTTGTTATCTCAACCACATTAACGAGCGTGTATGCTTCCTTTAAAAAAGCTCGTAATTCGCGGTTGGAAAGCCAGCCGTGCTGGGCTGATGCAACTTATTTGTGCATTGCCCCAAACCTCATCTCCGCCCCAACCTCCACCTTTTGCTTAGTTCCAATTTAGTGGGGCCATATATACACTTTCGCGATAAAAACCTTTTTTTTGACAAACCATGCAGGTTGGTAATAATGCGTTCCGACACAGTGTCATTTCGTTGGAAGCAATATATGCCTGAAGCGCATGCATGCGTACTGACAGCTGTCGGAATTTTAGAAAAAATTTTCAACTGAGCGAGCGATAAAATTGGGCATACCACGTGTGAATGCGTACTAACCGTGGCCAATCCTATGTGCCACATTTATGCCGACCGCGGACTTATACCGTACCTACCGCGAGGCAATGCGTTACGAGCGCGTGTGGATGCGTACCGACCGCTTTCAGGATCTGGAAAGAGTTCGTATTGACCGCGTGGCAATGCGTACTGACCGCTTGGCGAGATGTACCGACCGCGCCGCGGTCCGTACTAACCGCGTGGCGAGACGTACCGACCGCCGTGGCAGTTTGTATCGACCGCGTGTTTTTGCGTACGAACCGCGAGCTAATGTGTACTGATCGCGGGTCATTGTGTACCAACCGCGTGGCAGTATGTATCGACCGCGTGGCAGTACGTACCAACCACGTGGCAAGACGTACCGACCGCGCGGCAATGCGTACTAACCGCGTTGCGTTGCGTACCGACCGCGTCACAATGCGTTTCCACTGCTGCTAGTATCCGAAAAGCGTTCGTACTGATCGCGTGGCAATGCCTACCGATCGCGTAGCGATGCGTACTGACCGCGTGGCAGTGCGTACCGAGGGCGCGACAATGCGTACCGACCGCGTGGCAAAACGTACCGACCGCGCGGCTATACGTACTAACCGCGTGGTATTCCGTGCTGACCGCGTGGCAGTGCGTATCGACCGCGCTAATTTGCGTGCCGACCGCGTGCATATTGCGTTCCAAACGTCGCCCATCCCGCTGTCGGTACGCAACTTGTCCGCCGTCGGTCCACCCCATTGTCTGAGTAGGTGAAGACTGTCTGACAAATGAACTGCCGTAAGCCCAACGCGTGCTCAATATGCTCAAAGCTAAGACGTGGAAACCAGATAGAACTGATAGAACACCTCTGAACACGTATGGGTAACGGTCGCTGCTGCCTGTTTAGGTTTTCTGGCTTAGGTTTCAGGGTAATAAATTAAATGGATGACGGAATCGATCATGCCATTCCGTCGAAGCCTATGTGGGCTACGATATTTTGAATAATGTTATCTGGCCCACCCCCCCCAATCGGCTTATTGGCCGTCGGACAGATTTTTGCGTTGGAGAACGCTTCTCGCGCTAGCCTTCCAACCTCCTCAGAAAGCAACATTATGACAGTTTTGCAGAATTTCTCTATCGTACGAGCGAATTTCGAGGGTAAAACAGCTCCATTAACATGTAAAACTGGTTTCGATATAGATTGAAAGTACAACTGTGAAATGTATCGTTGAAGAATCATAGTGAAAATATTAACCATTCCGGCCATTGTCAGTCTGTCCATTCCGGATGAAATGTACTTTTCTAAACCGTTTTTACCGTAGAATCCGATAACGGTGTTCTCAACTGCCTGAAACCACTCTGAAATAGCGTTATAAACGTTTTTCGGAGCCTGGGGGCAAGGAAACCCCTTATAAATATTTTAGGGTGTTTTGAAAAAAATTCAGATTTGGCTCAAAACGTGTATGTAGGGGTAATCTAGGGTGCTGAACACCAATATGGAATTCATTTTTCAATTTTCCAAAGTTTTCGACTTGGTTTGTTCAATGCTACCAATCGGGGGAAATTTTAAGGCAAAATGTGACTTTTGACGATTTCTGGGGAACTACGATAGATATGGCTCAAATCAAATTGTGTCCCGGAGAGTAATTTGGAGTGCTGAGCACAAATTCGAGGTCCGTATATCGATTTTAGTCAGATTACGGTAGATTACGATGGGTATACGGTAGTTTGGTCAAAGTCTCAGATTTGACTCAAAATTGGTATGCGGGGGTCATTTGGGATGGTGAATACGAATTTAACGTTCGTTTCTCGATTTCCAAAATACTAAGGTAGTTTTTGCCCCTTAAATGGCATGGTACCTGCAGTAATTTACAGTAAACTTCAGAATTTCGACAAACGGGCTTCAGATTCGTGTTCAGCACCCTGGATTACCCCTGCATACAAGTTTTGAACCGAATCCAATTTTTTTTCAAAACACCCTAAAATTTCATAGGGAGTAGGTACCCTACAAGACGTTGAAGCTAGGACTTTTTCAGGCGTCACCGTCTACCGTTACAGACAATCGTGGCGGGACCGCTTCGCCATCAATTGGCAGCAAGCCAAGAGAGAGAAGTGGATGCTACAGAAAATGACTTTCGACAGCAATTACGGGTGTTTGGGCCCCTTTTTTGTTTGACAGCAGTTTATTAGTTACTCAGATTTCGATAAATCGAATAGACCATAAGCGTAAGGCTGCTATATGATAAAAACAAAAAGCTAATCAAATGTTGTGAAGGTATGAAGTGAATGAATAAATATACATCATTAACAAATCAATAAAGTTGAGCCGCAACAGGTTAATGAGCGGAAAGTACACATGCTCAACAGAATGTACTCTTATTTAGCAAAAAAAGTGGTAACAATCTTGTGCTCAGCGTCTAAGAATACTTCTCTGCGTGAATTTCCGGTTAACTTAGGGTCACAGGCGTAAGCATCCTTATGCATCTACACACAATTGCCCGTAAACCAGTGTAATAAACTCAAATTCATGTCAGGTACCTGCCAAAGAGAAGTTTTAGGCAAGCTGTGTCATCCTCAATCAAAAGAATTAGTCTGCAAGAACCCTACCTTTGCTTTCGCGGCGATTCGCTGCGCTTTGCTGCGTTTTGGCTTACTGCCAAAGGATTTTCAGGGGGTCCCGCCACGATTGTCTGTAACGGTAGACGGTGACGCCTGAAAAAGTCCTAGCTTCAACGTCTTGTAGGTACCCTTACCTTACCGCCAGGCTTCGGAAAACGGGTATAACTTTTTTCAGTGGTTTTAGGCAGTTGGGAACACCAAAATCGGATTATACGCTCAAAACGGCTGTAGAAAAGTACATTTCATCCGAAATAGCCGGACTTAGAATGGCCGGAATGGTTAATATTTTCACTATGATTCTTCAGCGATACATTTCACAGCTGTACATTCATTCTATATCGAAACCAGTTATACTTGTTAATGGAGCTGTTCTACCCTTTAAATTAGCTCGTACGATAGAGAAATTATCCAAAATTGTGATAATGTTGCTTTCTGAGGGGATAGGAAGGCTAGCGCGAAAAGCGTGCTCCAATGCAAAAGTCCGTCCGATGGCCAATGAGCCGATTGGGGGGGGGGGTGGGCCAGATAACATTATTCCGATATTTTAGCGTCAAACAGGCCCTTGTGGGAGGCCTCAACAAATCCTTATAGGCGACCGAAGTTTTCAGGATTTTTTTCGACACTCTTCCCAAGTTTTCGTTTTTGGGTAGAAATTCCCACCAATGTATAGTAAATGAAAATTTAAACGCACCTGCACTGTTTGAAGCGAGGGGAAAACGGAGAGTGAACGTTTCTGTGCACCTTTCTGTAATACGAACGAGCTTCGTGGAGTGACGGGAGACGACGAGTTCGTATTCAATTCAACACCAGTATTGCCCTCTGCTGTTGATTGCATCCAAATTATGACCTGTAAGCTGTTCAATTTGCCCAAAATAGAAATTTATTGTACAAATACCTGTGAACTACGGATAGAGGTCTGAAACACACTGAATTCTGAGAAAACAGCGGAGAACTTCCCCGGAAAGAAAATTTTGATCAGCCGGAAAAAACTTTGCGTCGAAATTCTGCAGGACGCGATTACGGACACCGCAGCGAAAAGGGCGTGAAAAAATATTAGCGACGGCGCAGTTTAGTGGTATCGCAGCGCGATTGTTGACAGATAAGAAGCATTTACTAGCAGGACTTCTGCCACATAGCGTTTCATGCAGTATGTTATCAAGATATTCAGAAGAATCAGAAATGAAAGTGTAAGTCGAGTCGTAGAAGTCTAGAGTAGAAGTCGATTACGTTGGAATATTCATTCTCTGACCGAGCGTTGAAAATAAAGCGTTAAGACCGATTTCGAAAAAAAAACATACGAAGTTTTAAATGAGTATCGAAAAAAAATCCTAAACTTCTAACCAAATTCGAAAAAAATCCAAAATTTTGAACGACTTTCGAAGTCGTTCGATAAAAATTCCGATTAGTTTCGAAATTCGTTCGTTGACCTACGAAATTTCCGTTTTCTAACAAACTTCGAAAAAATCCGAAATTTCGATTAGTTCCCAAATTCGCTCGTTCGAATTTTTTTCGAACGATTTTTTTTTCATTTTTCGTTCGTTCGACATTTTTTTTTAAATCGTGCAGCTATAATGCACAAATATTCAAGCAATCAAATCATGGTCATTCTCACACAGTATTCGACTTTCCTTGTTGAAACCTACGCTACTTATATAAGTAAGAACGCGTTTTTGAAATTCCCAAGTGACTGAATTTTTCGAATGAAGCCCTTCTCAAATTTCCGAATGAATGACTGAATCCGAGTAAGAATCCACAGTTTTCTTTTGAACTTTTTTTCAGGCTGAATAATCAAGTGTGGTGACCCGAAAATGGTTTAAAATTCGAAAAAGCAAATCTTTCGGTTCTCCTGTTGAACATAGTACTCGAAAAAGGAAAGCAGAAAAATTGAAAACGATTGATTTAGTCTCCCGAATGAATGGGATATATTAGAGAACGAGCAATTGAGTTGCTCGAAAACTAAAATCGAATTCTTTAAATGAATCTTATATTTGAAAAAAAGCGAATAAGCGATAGTTACAAAAGCCGGCAAAGTTGGACATGTGAGGTTCGAGTAGCCAATTGTGGGCGGATTCTATACAGGTAATGGACGCCTCGTCAACGGTAACGGGTCAGCAGGGCTCAATAGGAATTACCTACGGTGGGGTGTGTTAGCACTCTAAGATGTGATGACTGGCCTAGCTCACGTGCCAACACAAGGCTCGGGTCACACCATGCAGTGAAGAAGCAACCCAAGTGTGATAGGACACTGTACACCGAACGAATGCCAAAGAATTATTGCAATGTTAAGAGGTTCATATATATAAGCCACAACTAAATCAGATTTTTTCGAATGAACTCTTAATTCTCAACATCATTTTAATAATTCTCGAACAACTTTTCGAATAATGATATTTAAAATCTCATTTTTCCAGTTACAAATCATAAAAAGAAAGTTCAGTACTTGGAATCGAGGAACCCCTGAATTTAGTAACTTCAATTTACAATCCTTCGGTAGAACCGGTATTTCAAAACTCGAAAACTTGGAAATTCCCATAGAAATGTACTGTTTTTCTTAGTGGAAGCATGCGGCCACAATCATTTCCACAGCCGAACACCAGTCGTGGAACGAGGATACCAGCTGAGATAGCGTTGATCTGCCAGGCAGAAAACCATATTGCACCGGGCTGAGGAGGTCATTTGACGCATGATGGGAGAGAACACAATCTTTGATAATGATTTCGACAACTTTGCATACTGATGAGGTTAAACTGATGGGCCGATAGTTTGAGACCTGAACAGCTGGAGCCTTTTTCAGAAGCGGGGTTACAATCGCAGTATTCTATGCGGACGGAAGCGTTCCAAGAGCAAGACTATGTTTGAATATGCACAAGAGAGGGTAACATAACCCGTTAGCAGCCCTTTTGATGAAATAAGAGGGCATGGAGTCCGGAGGAAGCGAGATTTTGTCGTTGAGCTTTTTTATGGCACCCATTACAACTTCGTAGTCAATAGGTATGGAGCACAATTTCTGAGGACATCGTGGGGAAAATGGGGGGGGGTCGCGCCGTTGTCGTGAGTAAATACCTTAGAGAAGTAGTCCGCGAACATTTCGCATTTTTGTGGATCATCGACAATGGTTTCGCCGTCTTCATCTTTCAGGGAACTGATACCTGTACGCGTTTTCGTCTTAGCATTCATGTATTTGAAGAAGTTTTTTTGATTTCCTGAGCAAATAAGGCGTTTTTCGCGGTTCTTGGCAAATCGTTCGCGTTCTTTTTCGAAATCCCTGGCACACTTATTGAAAGCATCGCGTGCACCAGGCTGAAAGCGGTCACGCCAGAGGAAGTGCTTTTTAGCGGCCAAGCGTTGCAGGTGCGGTGGAAGGTTTTTGGTCTTAGGATCCTGTTTCCTAAGTGGAACTTAATTCTCTATTACAAGGTGGACATAAGAAAGAAAGGCTTCATACACCTCGTTTATATTTCGGCTCGTGCAAAAGAGTTCATCCCAGTTTGTTCCTATCAACCAGAGATTTACTTGGTCCCACTTGGCTAAAGCCATTGATGGTAGGACTTCGGCGTATTTTGGCTACCGTGTTCTGGCAATCGCTTCAGGACCCAGAGCTCGTTTCCCTCGACATCGGAACCGCTTCGCAGCTTCATTGAGTTCAATCACGAGCGCTTCCGGTACGATTTCGCTCTGGAGCGTACTAGATCATCCATGTAGAGGTTGGATCACATCAGAACTTGTCAGCGCAGAGATTTTTTCAAACTTTCAAGCCTAATGTCCTCGAACTCTAGGCGTGATAGCCTAAAAAGGGGCACTCAAACTGAAAATCTCACGTTGTGTTCATTATTGACTTCATAGGCCTCCTGGCTCTCATGATTTTGCAATGGACGGAAAACCCGGGTTGGTGAGAACTTTGCGGAGTGTGGAAAACCACGGTGTATACACAGAAATCGCTCGTTGCAGAAGCTTATGCAATGAACTTCTTCGCTAATTCTCCATGTGTGGAGCCATAAATGGGATCCTAACAAACAAGAATGCCCATGATTTCTGTTTTCGCAAAGAAATTTTCAAAGGAATTTTTTCTCAGTGCCTGCTCTACTCATAAGGCGCACGGAAAAATTTCCACCTAATCTACTAGAAGTATTCAAACAACGGAGCGTCACCATTTAGATGTGATTCACACGCCTTTGCCAATTTATTCTTCTGCCTCTACTGCCTGATTTCACTCATTCGGCTAAGAAAACCCTGGGCTCCGAATTACGGAAAATCAAGCGTTTGCGGGAAAGCAAGAAAATGTGTAATTCAAAAAAGATTATTTCATACTTTAAAATATCGAAAAGTCGTATCCAAATAAATCGTAGAGCAATTTAGTGGTGACCGTAGTTTGGAAAACTGGAAATAAATAAAGCTTTTCCAGGGAAAATTGGAATAGTAAAGCTCTACATCTAAGAACTCTTCCAGCCCAGTTCAGAATGCTGTTCATATTCTCCGAGGAAATTCTTCGAAACCCTCCTGCTTCAGTGGTTAAGGAGGGGTTAGGGAAGCTAATCGATATCTATCAAAAAAGGGGTTTCCAAGCAAAAGAGGTTTGGCTGGCGTCAGAAACGTTCCAACAAAAAGGGAACAATAGGTAAGTAGAATGAGGAGAGTCTACAAAAAGTGAACAATATTTTCTGAGACTGATTTTCCTGGCCGATACTTCTTAACAGCAAAAACAAACCGTTGTGGTACTTCTAGAGGAAGAGTTCAATGGTTTCCAAGAATGGACTTCTATTCGTTGACGAGAATATAAGAAAACATTCTCATTAGATGCTGCACTTTGGTTTCGCTTCTCGTAGCAGCTGGAGCTAACCGTCCGTCTGTGTTTTGGCATCATCTTCTATTCTGATGGTAAGTATTAGGTTTACATGCACATACTTTTTAACGGTTCTCGTGTAGTCAAGACGAGTTTTGGAACCACAGAGTGCTTCCGTGTAGAACACCGCAACGGTTTGTTTTGCTGTTAAGAAGTATCGGCCAGGAAAATCAGTCTCAGAAAATATTGTTCACTTTTTGTAGACTCTCCTCATTCTACTTACCTATTGTTCCCTTTTTGTTGGAACGTTTCTGACGCCAGCCAAACCTCTTTTGCTTGGAAAACCCTTTTTTGATAGAATATTGTTCACTTTTTGTAGACTCTCCTCATTCAACTTAATTATTGTTCCCTTTTTGTTGGAACGTTTCTGACGCCAACCAAACCTCTTTTGCTTGGAAGACCCCTTTTTGATAGAATTGTTCACTTTTTATTGATATTACGAAGTAATATCCCTGAAAAAATCTTCAATAATTCTCGAATAGCATGGATTGCTATAATAATCAGTAAGCAACAACCTTGTTGCGCACGCTACAAATGAAGCGCTACTCACTTTCCACGACGTCCTGATGATGTCAGAAAATGCCCTATGCACTTGGCACCACCTTGGCACGACGTCCTGATGACGTCACCAGATGCTTTATGCACTTGGCACGACGTTCTGATGACGTCATCAGATGCTATGCGTACTTTACATGACATCCTGATGACGCCATCAGATGCCCTATGTACTTTACATGATATCCTGATGAAGCCATCAGATGCCCTATGTACTTTACATGACATCCTGATGAAGTCATCAGATGCCCTATGTACTTTACATGACATCCTGATGACGTCATCAGATGCCCTATGTACTTTACATGACATCCTGATGACGTCATCAGATGCCCTATGTACTTTACATGACACCCTGATGACGTCATCAGATGCCCTATGTTCTTTACATGACACCCTGATGACGTCACCAGATGCCCTATGTACTTTACATGACACCCTGATGAAGTCATCAGATGCCCTATGTACTTTACATGACACCCTGATGACGTCATCAGATGCCCTATGTACTTTACATGACACCCTGATGACGTCATCAGATGCCCTATGTACTTTACATGACACCCTGATGACGTCATCAGATGCCCTATGTACTTTACATGACATCCTGATGACGTCATCAGATGCCCTATGTACTTTACATGACATCCTGATGACGTCATCAGATGCCCCATGTACTTTGCATGACACCCTGATGACGTCATCAGATGATCTATGTACTTTACATGACACCCTGATGACGTCATCAGATACCCTATGTACTTTACATGACATCTTGATGACGTCATCAGATGCCCTATGTGCTTTACATGACACCCTGATGACGTCATCAGATGCCCTATGTACTTTACATGACATCTTGACGACGTCATCAGATGCCCTATGTGCTTTACGTGACACCCTGATGACGTCATCAGATGCCCTATGTACTTTACGTGACACCCTGATGACGTCATCAGATGCCCTATGTTTTTTACGTGACACCCTGATGACGTCATCAGATGCCCTATGTACTTTACATGACATCCTGATGACGTCATCAGATGCCCTATGTACTTTACATGACACCCTGATGACGTCATCAGATGCCCTATGTACTTTACATGACACCCTGATGACGTCATCAGATGCCCTATGTACTTTACATGACATCCTGATGACGTCATCAGATGCCCTATGTACTTTACATGACATCCTGATGACGTCATCAGATGCCCTATGTACTTTACATGACACCCTGATGACGTCATCAGATGCCCTATGTACTTTACATGACACCCTGATGACGTCATCAGATGCCCTATGTACTTTACATGACACCCTGATGACGTCATCAGATGCCCTATGTACTTTACATGACACCCTTATGACGTCATCAGATGCCCTATGTACTTTACGTGACACCCTTATGACGTCATCAGATGCCCTATGTACTTTACATGACATCTTGATGACGTCATCAGATGCCCTATGTGCTTTACATGACACCCTGATGACGTCATCAGATGCCCTATGTACTTTACATGACACCCTGATGACGTCATCAGATGCCCTATGTACTTTACATGACACCCTGATGACGTCATCAGATGCCCTATGTACTTTACGTGACACCCTTATGACGTCATCAGATGCCCTATGTACCTTACATGACATCTTGATGACGTCATCAGATGCCCTATGTACTTTACATGACACCCTGATGACGTCATCAGATGCCCTATGTACTTTACATGACACCCTGATGACGTCATCAGATGCCCTATGTACTTTACATGACACCCTGATGACGTCATCAGATGCCCTATGTACTTTACATGACACCCTGATGACGTCATCAGATGCCCTATGTATTTTACGTGACACCCTTATGACGTCATCAGATGCCCTATGTACTTTACATGACACCCTGATGACGTCATCAGATGCCCTATGTACTTTACGTGACACCCTTATGACGTCATCAGATGCCCTATGTACTTTACATGACATCTTGATGACGTCATCAGATGCCCTATGTACTTTACATGACACCCTGATGACGTCATCAGATGCCCTATGTACTTTACATGACACCCTGATGACGTCACCAGATGCCCTATGTACTTTACATGACACCCTGATGACGTCATCAGATGCCCTATGTACTTTACATGACACCCTGATGACGTCATCAGATGCCCTATGTACTTTACGTGACACCCTTATGACGTCATCAGATGTCCTATGTACTTTACATGACATCTTGATGACGTCATCAGATGCCCTATGTACTTTACATGACACCCTGATGACGTCATCAGATGCCCTATGTACTTTACATGACACCCTGATGACGTCACCAGATGCCCTATGTACTTTACATGACACCCTGATGACGTCATCAGATGCCCTATGTACTTTACATGACACCCTGATGACGTCATCAGATGCCCTATGTACTTTACGTGACACCCTTATGACGTCATCAGATGTCCTATGTACTTTACATGACATCTTGATGACGTCATCAGATGCCCTATGTACTTTACATGTCACCCTGATGACGTCATCAGATGCCCTATGTACTTTACATGACACCCTGATGACGTCATCAGATGCCCTATGTACTTTACATGACACCCTGATGACGTCATCAGATGCCCTATGTACTTTACATGACACCCTTATGACGTCATCAGATGCCCTATGTACTTTACATGACACCCTGATGACGTCATCAGATGCCCTATGTACTTTACATGACACCCTGATGACGTCATCAGATGCCCTATGTACTTTACATGACACCCTTATGACGTCATCAGATGCCCTATGTACTTTACATGACACCCTGATGACGTCATCAGATGCCCTATGTACTTTACATGACACCCTGATGACGTCATCAGATGCCCTATGTACTTTACATGACACCCTGATGACGTCATCAGATGCCCTATGTACTTTACATGACACCCTTATGACGTCATCAGATGCCCTATGTACTTTACATGACACCCTGATGACGTCATCAGATGCCCTATGTACTTTACATGACACCCTGATGACGTCATCAGATGCCCTATGTACTTTACGTGACACCCTTATGACGTCATCAGATGCCCTATGTACTTTACATGACACCCTGATGACGTCAACAGATGCCCTATGTACTTTACATGACACCCTGATGACGTCATCAGATGCCCTATGTACTTTACGTGACACCCTTATGACGTCATCAGATGCCCTATGTACTTTACATGACACCCTGATGACGTCATCAGATGCCCTATGTACTTTACATGACACCCTGATGACGTCATCAGATGCCCTATGTACTTTACATGACACCCTGATGACGTCATCAGATGCCCTATGTACTTTACGTGACACCCTTATGACGTCATCAGATGCCCTATGTACTTTACATGACACCCTGATGACGTCATCAGATGCCCTATGTACTTTACGTGACACCCTTATGACGTCATCAGATGCCCTATGTACTTTACGTGACACCCTGATGACGTCATCAGATGCCCTATGTACTTTACGTGACACCCTTATGACGTCATCAGATGCCCTATGTACTTTACATGACATCTTGATGACGTCATCAGATGCCCTATGTGCTTTACATGACACCCTTATGACGTCATCATATGCCCTATGTACTTTACATGACACCCTGATGACGTCATCTGATGCCCTATGTACTTTACATGACATCCTGATGACGTCATCAGATGCCCTATGTACTTTACATGACATCTTGATGACGTCATCAGATGCCCTATGTGCTTTACATGACACCCTTATGACGTCATCATATGCCCTATGTACTTTACATGACACCCTGATGACGTCATCTGATGCCCTATGTACTTTACATGACATCCTGATGACGTCATCAGATGCCCTATGTACTTTACATGACACCCTGATGACGTCATCAGATGCCCTATGTACTGATAGCCTGCGACCACTGGCAGTGGCTAGTGGCAGGAACGAGGAACGAGGGACGAGGGACGAGGGACGAGGGACGAGGGACGAGGAACGAGGAACAGGACACGAGGGACGCGTTACAAGAAAAAACGCGAATTTTAGCTAAGCTTCCGCCTATCTAACTTTGTTAATTTTCAATCGATTTGGCTCAAATTTTGTCAGCGGGTGTCTTCTATACTCTCTCACTTATATCCAGAAGGATATCCCTAGAAAATTTGTTTTACAGGTTTTATTAACTACTTTACCAAAATCTAAGTGATCACAAGTGCCAGGCAAAACCAAACCTCTCCAGCCGCTTCGCGGCTGGAGCGATATAACGAAAAGCGGTGAGTGAAACGGCCAATCTTCTTCTTCTTCTTTGCAGCCGCAGAAGGGTTTTTGCCATAAGTTCAAGAAACGGGCGACCGAAGTTGGATTCAACCACAAATCTATTGTCGTCAGTGAGGTGGGCCTCTTCGGACAGTCGAATAGATGAGCTGTAGTGTGGCCAGGGTTACCACAATCCGGACACTCGTCAGGCTTACTGCTGTCGATCCTATGCAAGTATGACATCAGCATAGGGACGGCCAATCTAAAGGGCGGAGGGAAATCGGGCTTTGTGTCCTGAAGCGATTGCCGGATTACGGTAGCCAAAATACGCCGAAGTCCTACCATCAATGGCGTTGCCAATTGGCTCTGCGAAAATCGAAATTACGAGCTGTTTTGGGAACATCAGGTTGACATGCGATTTCAAAGTCTATGCTACAGTGGTCACTCGTAGAGAAATTTGGCTGTACCTCCCAATCAGTAATCAATGTGAGGTCATTACATAGGAGCAGATCGAGCACATATTGCCCATGAGTGGGCTCACAATTCAGACATGATAGGCCAGAACTGGCCAGAAAATGTTCAAATAAAGTACTTAATAGCATACCGGAATCGCCAGAAGAAAACGCATAATTGAAATCACCAACGAAGTCTGTTGATGTTGGCGGCGGAAGCGATGCGGTGGCGCAGGGCGGGCGGGCGGCTTCTAAATCGATCGGATCAAGGATGCCTGCGTCGTGATTGGTCAGCGTTCCCGAATGGACCCCGCCCCCTGACCAAAGGAGGCAGGGTCAATTCGGCTATGGCAGCGAGCCAGCAACGCTGGCCAATCACGACGCAGCCATCCTTGATCCGATCGATTTAGATACCGCCCGCCCTGCGCCACCGCGTCGCTTCAGGAAAGTGGTTAACCACCGCCGAAGGCCTGCTGGCGCACGCGTGCGACGCAAATCTGCGGCGCGCGCGTCAGACATCATTGGAGCACGATTATACACTCGACCAAACTCATTTACAGGCGAGAGAATGCGATGTACAGGCGAAACGAGTCCTATTTCTTCTTAATACCTTACTGACAAACCTCGGGAAGTAAAAATAATATAATATGTGGTATGAACACTAAATTTCACACTTCTCTATAATTAATTAAGAGGTGAAACTATTCTCAGCTCTTCCTTTCACAAAAGCAACATCATTACCAAAGGAGGGTTGTTCACATAAGATGGAGTTTCGAGATGCAACTTCGATATGTTCAAGGGGGAGGCAGTGCTCCAATATTTCCTACTCAGGATCTGCTAATTGCCTTAGAGATTCACAGGAGATTGAGAAAAAAGAAAGTGGACATTTCCATAGCTTTGCCAAGAGGAAACGGGCACACGAATGACAATTTTTCGGCCGTTTAAAAAAAATTGTCTTGGACTGAGCTTAAAACTTGTTTTTAGGGGTTATTTTCGGTGCTGATTACGAATCTGAGGCCGATTTGTCAATGTTTGAAAAATCCATCTGAGTTGGTCCGAAGATTCAAAATGGGGGATTTTTTCGCTGCCTAAACGCGAATTTTCACGATTTCAAAAATTGTATCACATGTTAGAGTTTACTATATAGAGCCGTAACATTCAGTCAGTACAAGGAAGACTCGGCTTACCTGTGAATCCAGTGGTAGCCCATCTTCCAATACCGTTTATAATTAGGGCCAAATTTTATATGACGTTCGCAGTTCACAAGCAGAGGCATTTATAAATTTTCCACGTTTATTTAGCTGTATAAATTTTTTTCCAACTTTCGATTTTTTAAAATCTAATTGTTCCGTCAAAAAAAAACAGAGTTGAAGTGTCAACAACTCTGAGCCCGGCCATCGTGTGTGAATTGACGGGTTAGCCAAGGTTTCATACTTTAGTTTCCGAAAACGCAAAATACTATTTGGAGCCAGACCCGATCTTCAATCCAGTAAAGCGGGGTAGAACTAGAATAAACGCAATCATCAAATTGCTGGTCAATAAAGCTTCATGTTGCATGGAAACACGAGAACTCCCATGAATTTTCAAATTAATGTATTATGTACTTGCATCTCTCCAGAAGGATTGTCTAAGCAGGTAATAGACCTATTGATCTTCTGAATAATGTATAAATACAGTGAGGATAACACGAAAAAGCCACCGATAAGGCTGGAGGAAATGGAAACGTTAGAAAGATAGAACTTGGTTGGAAAAAGCTGGGTGCCACGACAATGGTGAAGATGATAATGGTTTCGATTGGATATGCCACGTGTACTTGAAGATGTTGTCGATTACTTGTTCCGTTTGTCAGTTTTCGAAGGTAGCAGTTAAGTTGTTGGTCTTGGCACAAGTTGTTGGATCGTTATTGACAACTTGAACCCCCCTTCCAAAGAGGGTGTTAAGTTGTTTTGCAGGACCACGCTCACCTATAGTGGGTGTTAAGTTGATTAGGTGGTTTTTAGCAGGGATTTTAGTTGAAAAAGACGGGATTTAAGTTGAAACGGCCAAAAAAGCTGGTCGTTTACTTGTTTCAGGGGTTTTAACGAACGTTTAAGTTGTTGAAAAACTTCTGAAAGGCCCGAGATCCTCGCTGGCATCGCGATGGGGTATCGACCAGTGATTGACGGCTCCGCGGTCGTCCGAAAGTGGTGTGCGACGCAATCGCCTCGCGATAGCCTCATGTCGGGTCCGCAATACGATGTAGAACTAGCGTCGACAGCACGGCTCCTCTGCCAGCTCGCGTCGGCTCCGCGATGAATTTGGAGGCTTTCAGCTTCTCGTCGGCACCGCGCTCGTCAGCGGGTGCGGACACGAATGATCATGAGTCATACTGCCATCCGGCGTCTATTGATTCCTATGAAGCGCGCAGTCATACTATTTCAACTTTTTTCATGTGCTCAAAGCCACTGTACTCCTTGCGACGGGTGACGAGACTCTACAAAGTTTTGGCTGGCATAGATAATTAGCAGAGCGTCGCGTCGCTCCTCGAGAGAAGTAGGTTCCAGGCTAACTTCTTGAACATTAGCTCGAAATCACCAGCTATGAGTACACTATTTCCCTCTTCCCATCTCAATCACTTTCTTACACATCAAAATGCATTTTGCTGCTCTCCTAGCTTCATAGCTAGCTTTTTGCGAACTTTAGATGGATATCTGAACGATTTGAATCTAGAATCGATAACTTCATTACTTAGTTGTACCCGATATGAGAAGATGTCATGGTGTCGAACTTACCAGGAGGTGAGCCTGCCAAAGTAGCGGCAGCTTCTTTTCAAGATTAATTCCACCCATCAGATTTGATTGAAAACTTTTACAGGAGAGTTCCCTTACGATATGTACCGCTTGGAGTTTCAGCAGTGCGGCGCGAAGACGAGCCTAGACTTCCAGAAGCTTAGAATGCACCCGGGCCGCAGGATAATGTAGAGAATAACGAAAGCGAAGGTAAGTAGATGTGCGCTAATTTATTCCATAGAAACTTTAAAAATATTCGCGACCACGCGTGATTTTGGGTGACTGCAAGTTCCGACTGCGTGCAGTATTGCATTAGCGTAAACCGTGTCCCACCGGTGGGACGAATTTGCTCGAATGGCACGCCACTCAGAATCGATCTTCGTTTTTCATGTCCATCGCGTAGCTATCAAAGCGTGTCCCACTGGTAGGGCACGTTGTCGTGAATGGGTTAAAGGATAAAGACGGACAAATAAAAATAGTGAACTAGGAAAATGACAAACATTTAAGATAAATTTTAGAAGAATCCTTAGAGGGTTGACATAGAAAGCAATGGAGATTAAAATTCGACACAAATAAAACCTGACAAAGTTAATGATAAGCAAAGAAATAATTGAATGAAAATGCTCAATTGATTAGAGCAAGACTTGTTCAGGCTTGGGTCATTTGATTCCTGTCGATGGCAATCCGGGAGGGAACGATGTAAACGATGGGGAGGATTACGATGACCATCGAGATTGGCTGGCTCTGAATCAGGAGCCGTTCCAAATGTTGGAGGGAACGCTAGAAACCAGAGTACTAAGTACGTCATCCAATCTTAGCTCGCCAAAAAAAGGGAGAAGACAATTTAGGGCTTCGACAGGATTTGCTGTGGTATTTACTTGCTGGAATGGTTCGAGAGTGTTGGTCAAGCGAAAGATTGCGATCAGTATTCCAAACCGGTGCTGCTCTCTTTGCAGGCTGCGCTCGTGTTTCCCTTGGTGAAGTTAAACAGTTCGAATCCCACATTCTGGACGGCATAGATGCCGAAACGCATGTACTGTGCAGTTTGTGTGACGCAGCTTTATCTAATTCAACGGCTGTGTGCGAAACCCCATCATGCATAGGGTAGGTAGTGGTATCAGATATTTTGATTGCATCTGGAAAGAAAACCGCTAATATGATTTTCGCACATTTTCAGACACCTAGGTAAACGATCTGTCCGAGAGGCGCTTCTTAGCTACGTATAATATGGAACAGCAGCTAAGAGAGATCATGGAGTCGCAATTCGGAGCAATACTCGAGCATCACGACAAAACCCACAGCAGAAATCACACCAACCGTGATGACAGTAGATTTTCTAGCTACTACGTGGTAAGCGGCCCCTAGAAATTCCATGCAAGTTGGCATATCTTCTCCTGTTTTCGATCTGTAACCGTTATGTCTAAAGTCCTATAACTAAATTTCTTAAAGTAACATGGAAACCGAGCGAGATTTCCGTAGAAAAATCGTTAGTATTCAAGGAATTGTGAACATTGATGGTTTCGGCTTCAACAGCCAATCGAGGTACAGAAAAGAATCCTGTCTATTTACAACACATTCACTAAGATGATTTTTACTTTTATTTTTTTTTCAAAGGTGAAATACTTCTAGAGGGAATCTGTGGCCTGCGACAGGGGCATTGATGGACTTGCATCTTGGGATACGATTTTCTCAGAAGTATCTGATAGTTCTGGGATTCATCAGAGGATCCGGGAAGCCATCTAAAAAAACACTGAATCTTCTGTTCGAGAGGCTGCAGCGAGATCTAGAGAGCGTTATGCCAATGGCTTACGACTACAATGGATTTCGATACACGGTAGAACTGAAACTACGATTTTCCGCTCTTGACAACGAGGTGATTTTAAAATGTAGCACTGGTACGAAAAGAAAAATAAAACACCTTCTGCTTACGCACGATTTAGGGAGCAGCTCTGGCCTATGATCATCCGAGTTTTGCTTCGGGGCTATGCCATTTCTGCCATGAGCGTGGTGTTTATCTAGCGAATTCCTACCGATATTCGCCATCTGCCAGCGGGCGAAAGGATGAGTTTTGGGTGCGGCAGAACTCAGCGGCGTGCACAGGCGGATTTCGAAGTAGGCTTGTTCACATGCATATAGTTCGAATTCTCAGATCTTAGAGTTCAAGAAACTTCATGTTTTCTTTAAACGTTTCAGGCAACACGATTTTCAATCGACTAATCCCGATGCATTTGTCCAATCTGGACTGGTTACATGTGATGGAAGAAGGCATTTTCAAGGACATCTGCCGAGGTACCGCCCGCTTCCCCACTGTTCAAACATTATTCAATATATTTGATACATCAGATATGCTAACAGGAGACAGAAGACCTGGTCTTCGCATAAATTCCGTAATTCTTCAAAGAGTGGATGAGCTGATTTCCACAATCAGGATGCCTACCTATTATCCTAATCGACTCCTACCACCATCGAAATATTCTTCCGTTTCAGGAAGCTCCCTATCGATGGTGAAAAAAGTTCTGCACTTTGTCTGTACCTGTATGAACATCTATGCTCTTACATCACTCTTATTTAGCATGCCGTTATCACTCTTCCGTTGCTGATCCTCACCCAGTCCTTCAAAAGTGCTGTTCATGGGGCATACGTCTTTGCCCTATGCTCTGTGTATCGGTATCTTTTGAACGCTGACTTGGACCAGACGGATTCACGAGATACTGCTTCTGCTATTGATGATATAGGAACCGAATGGGATAACATTTTTGGAAGACAAACCCTGACTAATAAGACCCATGCAAGTTTTTCTATTGTTACTATGAGTGCGTGCTGTGATACGGAATAGAATGTGAACGTCGAATTCATGTCTGTGTTCCAGTTGTTCTTGGCACACTTCCCTATCGAACTGGTTGAACGTGGGCACCCGTTAAGCTACTCCACGCACGGATTTGAACACAATAATTTGTTTCTGAAAGTTCTGCTCAACCCTTTGAATACAATTGGCTTTGACAAGTCTGCAATGAAGAGGTATGTATGTAAAATAAAATTGTCCAAAATTGTTTTCAAAGCAGCGTATATACGTTTTTTTAGAATAATGCTTTGGGGTCGTGTTCACAGAGAGATCCTTTCAAGAGCTCCAGACAGTCCTTTGCCACAAATGGGCGATTTAGCCGAGGAAATTAAGGAAACTAGGTACGACACATCTAAAACAAAATAGCAAGTCTTGAAATTTTAGATTTTTTTCAGAGCCCGATGTATGCAAACAGCACTACCTTTCCCAGAAGATGTTCGCATAGACTCAACGGAAGCCCTGAAATACCCTGAAATCGGAGATCTCTACCATGTGAAGTAAAGTACAATTTTAGCAGCAGGATTTCGTGGAAAGGCTATCAGTTAGCATCGCATGACTTTTGGAGACAGCCTCAAACGACGCAGTCAGATCTGGTTTGTTACTATGGAGCTTCACGTCAAAGGAGATTTGGGAAAGTCAGATTGATTGCATGTCATCACTCGACAAAAAAAGTGTTCCTTGTTGTCGACTCCATTCCTACTGTCTCATTATCTTCTCAAATGCTCAACTATTTACGAGCTTCTAACTACGATTCAGCTCAGAACATTTTGAATACGCTGTTAAAGCCGCCCTCATATGACATTTTAGAACAAGTAAGTTCAGTAACTCCCTCGCGCTTAGTTATTATATCGATTGAAAGTCTTCGAGAAGTCGCAATTAGTTTTTCCTACGGCATTCATAACTACGTTTGCGCGTTACCTAGTCGAAGGAATTGGGTTTAATGAAAGTATATAGTAGACGAAAGTATATAGTATGGTATAGTATATTCATCATCTTTTCCAACAAGTGTATTTTTCTGAAGTATAATCATTATTTCCATACGTCGAATAATTATGAATGAAGATATGATAATGAATACGATATGTAACATGAATAAATATGGAATCAACGTGAGCAACACAGCATTTTTGAAGAAAAAAATTACCGTTACAGAAATAGGGAACAATATAGGAATATGTACCATGTAAATGAAGATCTTTACATAAAAAATAAGAACAATCACAAGCTATCGCAGGATTTCACTTCCATCGCAAGTACAGGCCATAAAACGGCCAATGTCTCACCGTCGACTGCGAGCCACGCGCTGCGCGACCGCACGCGCGTCGGAAGCAGACGGGTTTTGGCCGCCGCGCGACGAGTTTTGGCCGCCGCGCGACGAGTTCTAGCCGCGTTCTAGCCGCCGCGCGACGGCCAAAACTCGTCTGCTTCCGACGCACGTGCGGTCGCGCAGCGCGTGGTACGCAGTCGGCGGTGAGACATTGGCCGTTTTTAGGCCTGTATGTAATCGTCACCTGATTCTCGAAATGTTTTGCTTGTGCGCGTGTTTTGGGTTGTAAAGTACGTAGGGGAAGACAACAGATAGTGACACATCTTATTTACCGCCTATTTCTGTACGCACTGGCAGAGGGTAACACGGCTGCGATTGCGAAATGCCCAGGCTACGGCTTTGGCAACGAGCCACTTCCACTTTGCCCGCAAACGATCCCGGGCCAGTCTTATTGATCTCACACCACCGACTGGCCACCGATTTTGCCCCTTGCACTGCTTCCGTTTCCGAAAGATTCAACTCAGCCATTGAGTGAAAACGCTGACAATCCCCGGTACGGAGGCTTCTGGAAAGTGGCTGACTCATGCCGGCACTTGTGGAGTAGGTCCTGACGCGATTGGTACTGGAGCATGTCAGCGTTCGATACTCAGTGATTCGCGTATATCATCCTTTTAAGAATTTCTCTTCGTATGGCGATTCTATTCATCCGTTGTTTAAAATCCAAAATTATTTGTGAAAAATTGATTTCGTGATTTCCAGATAAAATCTGAGATCTTGTGGTTTTTGAAAATCCTCTTTTAGTGGGCCCACTATGCCCGATTTCTGAATTCCAGAATTTTTTGAAATCCTCTTTTAGTGGGCCCACTATGCTCGATTTCTGAATTCCAGAATTTTTTGAAATCCTCTCTTAGTGGGCCCACTATGCCCGATTTCTGAATTCCAGAATTTTTTGAAATCCTCTCCTAGTGGGCCCACTATGCCCGATTTCTGAATTCAAGAATTTTTTGAAATCCTCTCCTAGTGGGCCCACTATGCCCGATTTCTGAATTCCAGAATTTTTGAAAATCCTCTCCTAGTGGGCCCACTATGCCCGATTTCTGAATTCAAGAATTTTTTGAAATCCTCTCCTAGTGGGCCCACTATGCCCGATTTCTGAATTCCAGAATTTTTTGAAAATCCTCTCTTAGTGGGCCCACTATGCCCGATTTCTGAATTCCAGAATTTTTTGAAATCCTCTCCTAGTGGGCCCACTATGCCCGATTTCTGAATTCCAGAATTTTTTGAAATCCTCTCCTAGTGGGCCCACTATGCCCGATTTCTGAATTCCAGAATTTTTTGAAATCCTCTCCTAGTGGGCCCACTATGCCCGATTTCTGAATTCCAGAATTTTTTGAAATCCTCTCTTAGTGGGCCCACTATGCCCGATTTCTGAATTCCAGAATTTTTTGGAATCCTCTCCTAGTGGGCCCATTATGCCCGATTTCTGAATTCAAGAATTTTTTGAAATCCTCTCCTAGTGGGCCCATTATGCCCGATTTCTGAATTCAAGAATTTTTTGAAATCCTCTCCTAGTGGGCCCACTATGCCCGATTTCTGAATTCCAGAATTTTTTGAAATCCTCTCCTAGTGGGCCCACTATGCCCGATTTCTGAATTCCAGACTTTTTTAAAATCCTCTCCTATTGGGCCCACTATGCCCGATTTCTGAATTCCAGACTTTTTTAAAATCCTCTCCTATTGGGCCCACTATGCCCGATTTCTGAATTCCAGAATTTTTTGAAATCCTCTTTCAGTGGGCCCACTATGCCCGATTTCTGAATTCCAGAATTTTTTGAAATCCTCTCTTAGTGGGCCCACTATGCCCGATTTCTGAATTCCAGAATTTTTTGGAATCCTCTCCTAGTGGGCCAATTATGCCCGATTTCTGAATTCCAGAATTTTTTGAAATCCTCTTTCAGTGGGCCCACTATGCCCGATTTCTGAATTCCAGAATTTTTTGGAATCCTCTCCTAGTGGGCCCACTATGCCCGATTTCTGAATTCCAGACTTTTTTAAAATCCTCTTTCAGTGGGCCCACTATGCCCGATTTCTGAATTCCAGAATTTTTTGAAATCCTCTTTCAGTGGGCCCACTATGCCCGATTTCTGAATTCCAGAATTTTTTGGAATCCTCTCCTAGTGGGCCAATTATGCCCGATTTCTGAATTCCAGAATTTTTTGAAATCCTCTCCTAGTGGGCCCACTATGCCCGATTTCTGAATTTCCATGTTCATTCTAAGTTCTTCCCTAGTTAGTCCTTTTCACATATTCTGATTTTGTGGAGTCTTTCTAAATCTAGTGCCAGTGGGACGGACCACTCTGCCGTATATTCAAATTCCAGATTTTTTTTGAAATCTTCTGCTAGGGGGTTTGATATGCTAGATTTCTGGTTTTGTGGATTCGTTCTAAATTCTGCCGTATATTCAAACTCCAGATTTTTTTTAATCTTCTGCTAGGGGGTTCGATATGCTAGATCTCTGGTTTCGTTCTAAATCCAGTGCCAGTGGGATTACTCTGCCCGATATCCAAATTACAGATTTTTTTTTGAAATCTTCTGCTAGGGGGTCTGATATAGATTTCTGATTGGGTGGTTCTTTTTCATTTCAAAAGTTAGTCTTCTCTGCCCGACTTCCGCTTTCTGTGGCTAACTTGTTTTCGAAGCTGGCTTCTTTTTTCGTCTTCACGTAAAACATGCTTTTAATTTCAGGAATGGCGCCGCGCAAGTCGCCGCGCAAGGAGGCCTCCCCTCGTTAATCTTTGAAAGAGGATGCTCGTCGACGAAATTTTGCGAAATGGCAGCGTAACCCAGCAGCTAAATCTTCACTACCACCAGATAATTCACCGCGCTCACCAGATTATGATGTTCCGGCTGCGTATCTTTGGAGTTTCACCCCGAAGCTCGAGCCTCGTAAGTATATTTCCGAATATTGCTGAGAACATGAATTTTACCTTTTGAATGTTCTTTCTATTTCAGGTTCTCATGCGTCGTCGATCCAATCTTATCCAGAAGACGAACTGTTCACAAATGAGACACAGGAATTAAGTATGTCAAAATTGTGTCTCTTCGTTCCAATCATAGCATGGTGGGGGTATTCTAGCCCTAATTTACAGGTCACGCAGTGCTGTCCTCGATGCGGCCGACATCACCGATCACTTCGCCTGTGGCCCGCCCCACAAACGTGCCTTCTCGTCCCACTACGTCGTCTGCTACACGCCCGACTCTGGCGGGCTCAAACGTTGAGCGCCCGATCCCACCTGTGACGCCTGCGAACCGTTTCGACGCGCTGCTCTTCAGCATCATCAGGCAACGAGAGGATAATGCACCATGTGCGGACTTACTGGTTAGTGCATTGTTGGTATTGGTCACTTTTTTAAATAGTATTTCCTAACATCAGGTTTAGATCTATTTCAGGCTATTGTTCAATTCATTTAGTTCTTTCAAAATATATTTTGTCCCTTCTAATCGTGCATGTTTTGACTTATTACAGAGCTAGCCTAAATCTGTTCATGAAATTCCTTTTTTTCAATCTCAAGTTTCAAATCCCTTTCTGAATCCTTTTTTCTTATGACGAATGTCATCTTTAAATTTATATTGATAATAGTAATAGTGACACTGGTTGAAATCGTTGTTTTTCTCCTATAATAATTGGATTTCCATTTATCAGGACTGATTATAATCAATGTAACAAAAGTTTAAGAGTTGGGTTATCTAGCTTGTCTGAAACGCTTCAAGCGCTCCACATAAAAGAAAACGGTTTCTTAAGGTTTTATGGAGTTCATTAAAATGCCTCTCCATCTAAAAAGAACCTAGACTCGGTCTTCATGATGGTCCGCTTCTTGGCCCTTCTTCTCCGCTCTAGCCTGAGGGTCTCTTGGTACCTTGTGCGCCATCCCACTCCATTCAGTTTTCTGTAGAATATAAACGCGAAACTCAGAAAACTAATTTGTCTAAGGAACTAGAACTCCTACTCATACCATTTTAACGCTGTTAGCCAACACTCAACGTCTTTAGGATGAGATGCGCGCGCAGATAGGACCTGGAGCTGCAGAGTCGGATGAATTGCTGTCGTTTGAAGCATCAAGATCGACGTGGCTGCAACCTTTTATCGCTGCTGGGACAGCCGTTTGCCTTTACCAAGTGAGTGGATGGCGCGCGCATTGCTGTTGATGTAATCATAAGTCTTTTTTATAGAATGCGGTCGTGAAAGCGATGGTGCAGCGCTCGGCACAGTCTCCGGAAGAGCAGGCAGTAGCGGCGGTGCAGACACTGGATGCCCCTCCAAAACCATTTTGTTGCTATTTGTACAATGACAACGTTCAAAGACGAGCATCCTAATCTTCAGCGAAATGGGCGGGTCTACCATGGATTCAGCGGGGCCATTGTTAGGGAGGGGGTCGCAAAGCTTTGCCACGAATGGAGGGGGGGGGGTTCAGCAACTGTGTCCAGAGGGTTGCTTGACCTTTCTTCAAAGACCGTTTTGAACCGGTTAAAGGAAATTAATCGAATACTTGGGTCCGTGACTAGATTTCTGGGAGTAACGCGAAACTCCCTAATTTAAATTCGATAAATACTTGTAAATATTTCACAACAATCACTTTTTCATGGACCCGACACTATGTACCGCTGTTCGGCTTCAAGTTGCGTCCATAAAATTTTGAGTACGTTTTCACATCCGAACAGCCAATTACTAAATGTGGTTTCCGCGCGCGGAACCGCACCTATGTGTCCTCAGGGCATAAAACAGGCTCCACCCAACTAATGCAGCGCTCTTTGGCTTGAAGCTGCGTTCATGAAAATTTGGGTGCGTTTTTGCATCCGAAGAGCCAATTACTAAATGTGGTTTCCGCGCCTTTGTGAACTCAGGGCCCTAATGAATGTTCAGTCATTGAACAAACATTTGGTGTCATCGTCGCTGGAGAGTTGCTTCTGTCTATTTCCGTGGAAAGCATTGATTTAATATTTTTTGCATTAATAAAATGTATTGATAGAATCGATGCATCAATGTAGTCTTGATCTAAAAAATCGTCACTAAAAAATTATTAACTATAACTGCTTCCCCCCCGCATCGCCCCCGGGGTCGTTGCCATAATTTTTCCCAGAGGGGGGGGGCTGAGCAAATCGCTTGGCTGGGGCGGTCAGATCAATGTTGGGTTTTATCACACCTCGCGCCGTAGCCTGATCAAGTTTGAAGACAGCAGTTAAGCATTCATAGAAATCTCGATAATTGGGGCGGGCGGAGACTAGGCAATAACTTGATCCGGAGTGTTTTTTCTCCAACTTTCCACTAATTCTTTCTTTTGTTATGGCTAGATCTACCTTCTAATGAGAACAACGGCTCAACAATCGTTTTTATCGCGAACTCTGCTATTAAGAAACGGAATCAAGGATTACGCGTGGGATAAAAGTTTTCAGTAGTCAAAGACTGTGTTCACGATATTCATCGATTTTGAGATTAATCGCTAAATCGATTGTTTGACCCCCGGGTAGAACTGGAGACACGAAAATCTCGAGAAAGAAGCACCAGAAGGGCACGAAATTCTCTACTATCACCCTGCCCCTTTACTCTCACTGGAAATGTTCGTTGTGACAACTCTGCCTGCGCTTAGCTAGATGCCTCACATGGAAACCGGAGATGCCCAAGGTTTCGGAGGCATCTAGTCTAATTTTGACCCGAGATTTCACGTAAATTACGGAAAGTTTAGCCTCAATTGGTGAAATTTTAGCTACAGCGCCCGCATAGTCTACGTAAATTCCCGCTACGGCACCCGCATATTCTACGCAAATTCTCGTTACGGCACTCGGTCGATCGACCCACCCAGTCCTGATCCGTACTAGAAAGGCGATCCCAGCTGCGATCGACAGCATCGCCGTTTCTTCCCCACGGCCTGCAGCATCGCAATGGTCGAAATTATCCTCAGCATCGTCTCCCAGAGAGCGACACTGGGTGACTCTCCACGGCCAGCCTCAGAGTGTCGAGTAATCACTCCGTGATATGACTGGGCCAACACAGTTTGAACGGTATCCCTGCGTTCCGCGTAGCCAGCGCGGGTTTAAGATTACATTTCAACACAGGCTGTCGCGAAATCCGTAAATTCTCGCTACCAAATTATAGCGAGAATATACGGGTTTAGCGACAGAGAGATCAATGCATCGAATTTAGCCTTTGTTTTCACGTAGAATATGCGTAGAATTTGCACTCTTTGACCGTCGACACTAGAATATGCGGGTTTTAGCTATCGTAGCTGAATCTGGTGAATTCTAGCTACATGGAATGGGGCGGCTATATAGGCCGCGCCCTCGGAGGCATCTAGCTACGCGTTGGCAGAGAATGGAATCTTTTGTGCACCCGTCTTTCGCAGTTCTCTACTCTGTGTTGCTCCGTCCTTCCTTCGGACCCTAACTAATGCTAAGTTGCTCAAAATATTCTTCCATTTTAGAATAGCCACATTTTTCACTGGTGACAACCATCGTAAACATGTTCATTCAACTTTACAACTAGCACTGGACAGAGAATAATGTCACTGAAATAAGACGTATTAGTGTGTTTCTCGCCATTTTTTCGTAATTTCGGTAACATTCGGTGGCCAACACATTGTTTTGAGTGGAGAACTCGGGAACGAAAATCATCGTGAACACTGCCTTCAATGAAGCAATCTGAATATTTCCACCATAAACTTACAGTGGAGACTTGAGATGCTCGGGAAAACACAACTGCACGCTATTACATTTACCCAATAACCCTTTCAGGCACTTTTTTCAAGTATCTATGAGAGAATTTGTTTTTTTTGTGAGCTTTCGCTGCGAGGGATTACAATAGACCTGTGTCTATCTGTCTGCATTGCGGAAAGCCGGGTGGCCATTCACTGAAGGCTGTGGAATCAAAGAAGTTCTGATGGCATCGATATTCGATTATTCACGACACTGAGAAAGTTTGCCGCGGCAGTGCCGGCAAAATACCGGGAACCTCGATTGTACGGCGATAGTTCCGCGGTAGTACCGGAACGGCTCCGCGATCATCTACTGCTCCCTTTCACCCTCTGTTGTCTTCGCAGGCGATTTTAATGCTCATACATTCTGCTCGTCGCTTGACACTGACGCTGGAGGAAATGACGTCGAAGAATGGGCGGAGGAGTGCGACCTGGCATTCTTAATGATGACCAGCCCACTCGTCTCCCGGCCAACGGCCGATCCTCTAGTCCGCACATCTCTCTTGTGTCATCTAATCTCTCCAGCGCCTGCTCTTGGTCGACCGCTACAACTATGTCCAGTGATCATATCCCCGTCTTTGTCCATGTCGATCTCTCTAATTCTCTTGCTCCTTATTCAGGAATCCGTCAAAGGTCTTATCCAAATCTTTGCCTTGCAGACTGGCGCTTGTTCAGAGAGGTGGCACTTCGCCATGTGGATGACTACCCATGGAATGGAAACGTGCACCAGAAGAAACGTCACTTGACTGACGCGATTCGCAACGCCATGAAAGCGGCCATTCCGGAGGGCCGAGTTAAGACCTTCTTTCCCAATGTCACCAGGGAAATCTTGGAGAAGATAAGGACAAGTGACGCAAAGAGAGTCGTAGATCACCTGGATCCGACCATTGCTGAGCTGGATAGCGAGATTAGGCGAGATCTGGACAAGCACAAGAAGGAGTGTTGGGAGAAATTCACGGAGAAGATGAATTTCAAGAGTGATGGAGCGTCAACCTGGAAAGTTCCAAAGAAGATCTCGGGCAAGAGCACCTCCACCAAACTCTACGATCGAGTTCGAGAATGGAGTCTCCAAATCGGGAAAGGAGGCTGCAACTGCTCTCGGAAAGATTTTTTTCATAACTCAGGCTAAGAGAGGGAAACCGAATCGAGTGACTGTAAGAGAGCTCTGTAAGTTGCCGCTCATGGGTGAAGCAGAAGCTGTGACGCCCGCGCAGATTAAAAAGGTGATTAAAGAGATGCGCAACTCGAAAGCTGTAGGGCCGGATGGCATTAGTCCAGCGGTCTTGAAGAAACTGCCGACTGAGATTATGCCAATCCTGGCTGACGTCATCAACACATCCTTTCGCACGTGCATCGTACCCCAAGACTGGAAAATGGCAAGCGTCGTTCCGTTGCCCAAGCCAGGTAAATCGCCCTCCACGGCTGAGGGAAACAGGCCAATAAGTCTTTTATCACCAATCGCCAAAGCCGCTGAGAAACTGGTCGTCAAGGAGCTGGCCGAGCATAATAACAATCAGCAGCACCATCATGGATTTAGCAAATTACACTCTATCACCACGGCGCAGCTGGAGATTGTGAGCTATGTTTTGGATGGCTTCAACGCCGGAAAGCCTCAACGCACTGTTGGAGTAGCCCTGGACCTCACGAAGGCATTTGACACTGTCAACTTAGGCATACTGTCTGAGAAGCTATTGAGGTCCACCATCCCGCCTTGGCAGAAGCGTTGGATTACCGCACTCATCAAAGGACGCCGCGCAAAAGTGCCATTTCAGGGACATGTCTCTAATAGCATTCCGATCGCTGCCGGTGTCCCTCAAGGAGGAGTCATATCGCCTGCTCTGTTCAGTCTTTACCTGGAAGATTTGCCCCCCCCCCCAAGTGACATCAAAGTCGTTGCGTATGCGGATGACATCACCATCTTGTGCCGAGACAGAGACATTAATATAGCTGCACGCAAGATCAATAGCTACCTCATCGTTTTGAAGTGCTTTCTCGATGATATGATGCTCACTGTCTCTGCCGCTAAATCATCTGTATCAGTTTTCTCCACTGACCCTAAGGAACACTGCGCTCACCCCGTTGTGAATTGGCAAGACGCTTGTCTGCCTGCCGCACGTTTCCCTAAGCTGCTCGGCCTAGTATTGGATCCTTCGTTGAGGTTTCACAAGAATACTGAGCAGAAACAGGCTACAGTGAAAGCAAAGCTCAACGTTCTACGAGCTCTGGGAGGAACGTCGTTGGGAAGTAGCAAGGAGACAATTTTGACATTCCACAAGGCAATATTGCAGCCGGCGTTGGAGTACGCTGCACCGGTATGGCAGCACATGATATCGGATTCATCGTGGACAAAGATGCAGCGAGTTCAAAATGCTGCACTTCGGATTGCCACAGGGTGTGCTAAAAGCACCCCAGTGGAACATCTTTATGCTGAGGCCCGAGTTCTGCCGGTTAAGGAGCACTGCCAACTCCAAGCGCAGCAACTGGTTATTAACATTGTCAAGCAGCCTGGCCACCCATTAAGAAGGATCATGAATCCCGTGAGAGAGAGAGACATATCAGAAGGCCTTTTGCGGATGCTCCCGAGAAAGTCAATATACAAAGATGGACGGACTCCCAACTGAATCGTCTGCGTCTTTTCCGTGCGGAGCACACCAAGTTCGTCAGGGATCACCTGAGTAGGATGACCGTCAATCCCATATTGGGGGTCGTGCCACCTGTAGTAAGCAACACCGAGATGGAACTCGGTAGGCGGGCTAGAAGTACCCTTGCCTCGTTACGCTGCGGTCATTCCCCTATGCTGATGTCATACTTGCATAAGATCGATCGCAGTAAGCCTGACGATTGCCCGGACTGTGGTAGCCGTGGCCACACAACTGAACACCTATTTGATTGCCCAAAGAGGCCGACCACTCTGACAACAATGGATTTGTGGACGAATCCGATTTCAGTCGCCCGTTTCTTGAACCTTTGACAAAAACCTTCCTGCGGCTGCAAAGAAGAAGAAGAAGAAGATCGGAAATTTCCGCAAAACTAGTGGGCTCTTCCCATTCAACCCCACAATCGAAAGGTTTGGGGCTTTTCGGAGAGAATGCTTATGAAATCGGTTTGGTTCAATGACCCAAGCTAAAATCAGCATTTTCCGCGGCAGTGGGCGCCCTAAAACCCCTGAAAAGGCCACCGAAATGGCCATTTTGATCGGAAATTTCCGCAAAACTAGTGGACTTTTACCCTTCAACCCCACAATCGAAAAGTTCTGGGCTTTGTGGAGAGAATATCTATGAATTCGGGTCTGTTTAATGACCCATTGTGAAATCAGCATTTTCCCCGGCAGTGGGCGCCCTAAAACCCCTGAAAAGGCCTTCGAAATGGCCATTTTGATCGGAAATTTCCGCAAAACTAGTTGGCTCTTCCCATTCAACCCCACAATCGAAAGGTTTGGGGCTTTCTGGAGATAATGTTTTTTAAAACCGTTTGGTTCAATGACCCAAGCCGAAATCAGCATTTTCCCCGGCAGTGGGCGCCCTAAAACCCCTGAAAAGGCCATCGAAATGGCCATTTTGATCGGAAATTTACCGCAAAACTAGTGGGCTCTTCCCATTCAACCCCACAATCGAAAGGTTTGGGGCTTTTTCGAGAGAATGTTTATGAAATCGGTTTGGTTCAATGACCCAAGCTGAAATCAGCATTTTCCCCGGCAGTGGGCGCCCTAAAACCCCTGAAAAGGCCTTCAAAATGGCCATTTTGATCGGAAATTTCCGCAAAACTAGTTGGCTCTTCCCATTCAACCCCACAATCGAAAGGTTTGGGGCTTTTTGGAGATAATGTTTATGAAATCGGTTTGGTTCAATCACCCAAGCTGAAATCAGCATTTTCCCCGGCAGTGGGCGCCCTAAAACCCCTGAAAAGGCCTTCAAAATGGCCATTTTGATCGGAAATTTCCGCAAAACTAGTTGGCTCTTCCCATTCAACCCCACAATCGAAAGGTTTGGGGCTTTTTGGAGATAATGTTTATGAAATCGGTTTGGTTCAATCACCCAAGCTGAAATCAGCATTTTCCCCGGCAGCGGGCGCCCTAAAACCCCTGACCCCTGAAATGGCCATCGAAATGGCCATTTTGATCTGCCGAGATGTCGTACGTTCGTGCCGTGGCAGTGTGGAGGAAAGAACACCACCTCTGTGCAAACCGACGTCAACCCCTCCGCGTATAGGGTTTTTGTCATGGGAGAGATGCTGGCTGGCTGCAGCTCTCCTAAGGATTCTACTACAAATGGCCGGCGTCGAGAGGAATCCAGGACCCGCTCAGAAGTACCCATGCGCCATGTGCGGCAAGGATGTCACATGGAGTAAAACAAGCGTCCAGTGCTTCGGATGCCAAAGGTGGGTGCATCTCTCCTGTTCGGGTCTCAGTTCTCTGAGGCATCACAACTCTTCCTTCCGTTGTGTTCTGTGCTCTGCCCCCAGCAACTCTGATTCCTCTTTTACCAGCCGCCCCCTCTCTATTGTACATATTAACCTCAATGGCCTTCGTCCCAAGTTGTCTGAACTCTCTCTTTTTTTCGTACTCATCATCATGATGTTCTAATGGTTCAGGAAACAAAGCTTTCTCCTTCTACTACCGCTCGTCACCCTATCATTGCTGGCTATACTGCTTATCATGCTCCAAGGTCTTCTCACGGCGAAGGAGTTTCCACTTTCATACTATCAAATCTACCCTCTCATATGATACCAAACACCTCATCGGACGGTACTCTTGAGTGCCTACCTATCCACCTCCCTCTTAAAACACCTCTATCTCTTTTAATACCTATATCCCTCCTACCACGTCCTGTCCCCAATCTTATGACCCCACTCCTTCACTCGAGCAGCTGTATGACTGCTCTCTTTCACCCTCTGTTGTCTTTGCAGGCGATTTCAATGCTCATACATTCTGCTCGTCGCTTGACACTGACGCTAGAGGAGAAGACGTCGAAGAATGGGCGGAGGAGTGCGATCTGGTCATTCTCAACGATGATCAGCCCATTCGTCTCCCGGCCAACGGCCGATCCTCTAGTCCAGACATCTCTCTTGTATCATCTAATCTCTCCAGCGCCTGCTCTTGATCGACCGCTACAACTATGTCCAGTGATCATATCCCGTCTTTGTTCATGTCGATCTCTCTAATTCTCTTGCTCCTTATTCAGGAATCCGTCAAAGGTCTTATCCAAATCTTTGCCTTGCAGACTGGCGCTTGTTCAGAGAGGTGGCACTTCGCCATGTGGATGACTACCCATGGAATGGAAACGTGCACCAGAAGAAACGTCACTTGACTGACTCGATTCACAACGCCATGAAAGCAGCCATTCCGGAGGGCCGAGTTAAGACCTTCTTTCCCAATGTCACCAGGGAAATTTTGGAGAAGATAAGGACAAGTGACGCAAAGAGAGTCGTAGATCACCTGGATCCGACCATTGCTGAGCTGGATAGCGAGATTAAGCGAGATCTGGACAAACACAAGAAGGAGTGTTGGGAGAAATTCACGGAGAAGATGAATTTCAAGAGTGATGGAGCGTCAACCTGGAAAGTTCCAAAGAAGATCTCGGGCAAGAGCACCTCCACCAAACTCTACGATCGAGTTCGAGAATGGAGTCTCCAAATCGGGAAAGGAGGCTGCAACTGCTCTCGGAAAGATTTTTTTCATAACTCAGGCTAAGAGAGGGAAACCGAATCGAGTGACTGTAAGAGAGCTCTGTAAGTTGCCGCTCATGGGTGAAGCAGAAGCTGTGACGCCCGCGCAGATTAAAAAGGTGATTAAAGAGATGCGCAACTCAAAAGCTGTAGGGCCGGATGGCATTAGTCCAGCGGTCTTGAAGAAACTGCCGACTGAGATTATGCCAATCCTGGCTGACGTCATCAACACATCCTTTCGCACGTGCATCGTACCCCAAGACTGGAAAATGGCAAGCGTCGTTCCGTTGCCCAAGCCAGGTAAATCGCCCTCCACGGCTGAGGGAAACAGGCCAATAAGTCTTTTATCACCAATCGCCAAAGCCGCTGAGAAACTGGTCGTCAAGGAGCTGGCCGAGCATAATAACAATCAGCAGCACCAGCATGGATTCCGCAAATTACACTCTATCACCACGGCGCAGCTGGAGATTGTGAGCTATGTTTTGGATGGCTTCAACGCCGGAAAGCCTCAACGCACTGTTGGAGTAGCCCTGGACCTCACGAAGGCATTTGACATTGTCAACTCAGGCATACTGTCTGAAAAGCTATTGAGGTCCACCATCCCGCCTTGGCAGAAGCGTTGGATTACCGCACTCATCAAAGGACGCCGCGCAAAAGTGCCATTTCAGGGACATGTCTCTAATAGCATTCCGATCGCTGCCGGTGTCCCTCAAGGAGGAGTCATATCGCCTGCTCTGTTCAGTCTTTACCTGGAAGATTTGCCCGTCTCCCCAAGTGACATCAAAGTCGTTGCGTATGCGGATGACATCACCATCTTGTGCCGAGACAGAGACATTAATATAGCTGCACGCAAAATCAATAGCTACCTCATCGTTCTGAAGAGCTTTCTCGATGATATGATGCTCACTGTCTCTGCCGCTAAATCATCTGTATCAGTTTTCTCCACTGACCCTAAGGAACACTGCGCTCACCCCGTTGTGAATTGGCAAGACGCTTGTCTGCCTGCCGCACGTTTCCCTAAGCTGCTCGGCCTAGTATTGGATCCTTCGTTGAGGTTCCACAGCAGAAACAGGCTACAGTGAAAGCAAAGCTCAACGTTCTACGAGCTCTGGGAGGAACGTCTTTGGGAAGTAGCAAGGAGACAATTTTGACATTCCACAAGGCAATATTGCAACCGGCGTTGGAGTACGCTGCACCGGTATGGCAGCACATGATATCGGATTCATCGTGGACAAAGATGCAGCGAGTTCAAAATGCTGCACTTCGGATTGCCACAGGGTGTGCTAAAAGCACCCCAGTGGAACATCTTCATTCTGAGGCCCGAGTTCTGCCGGTTAAGGAGCACTGCCAACTCGAAGCGCAGCAACTGGTTATTAACATTGTCAAGCAGCCTGGCCACCCATTAAGAAGGATCATGAATCCCGTGAGAGTGAGACATATCAGAAGACCTTTTGCAGATGCTCCCGAGAAAGTCAATATACAAAGATGGACGGACTCCCAACTGGATCATCTGCGTCTTTTACGTGCGGAGCACACTAAGTTCGTCAGGGATCACCTGAGTAGGATGACCGTCAATCCCATATCGGGGGTCGTGCCACCTGTAGTCAGCAACACCGAGATGGAACTCGGTAGGCGGGCTAGAAGAACCCTTGCCTCGTTACGCTGCTGTCATTCCCCTATGCTGATGTCATACTTGTATAAGATCGATCGCAGTAAGCCTGACGATTGCCCGGACTGTGGTAGCCGTGGCCACACAACTGAACACCTATTTGATTGCCCAAAGAGGCCGACCACTCTGAAAACAATGGATTTGTGGACGAATCCGATTTCAGTCGCCCGTTTCTTGAACATTTGACAAAAACCTTCCTGCGGCTGCAAAGAAGAAGACGAAGAAGAACGGAAATTTACCGCAAAACTAGTGGGCTCTTCCCATTCAACCCCACAATCGGAAGGTTTGGGGCTTTTTGGAGAGAACGTTTATGAAATCGGTTTGGTTCAATGACCCAAGCTGAAATCAGCATTTTCCCCGGCAGTGGGCGCCCTAAAACCCCTGAAAAGGCCACCGAAATGGCCATTTTGATCGGAAATTTCCGCAAAACTAGTGGACTTTTACCCTTCAACCCCACAATCGAAAGGTTTTGGGCTTTGTGGAGGGAATATCTATGAATTCGGGTCTGTTTCATGACCCATTGTGAAATCGGCATTTTACCCGGAAATGGGCGTCTCAAAACCGCTAAAAACACGACCGAAATGGCCTAGTTGGTGAAAATTTTTAACAAAACTGGTGCTGGAATCTCAATCAACCCCACTATTCAAAGGTTTGGGGCAATGTGGAGATGATGTTCATGAAATTGTTCCTTGAACGTTCCTCGATTTTTCCCCAAACGTTTGGAATAGGGTGAGCTAAAACCTCAGACAGACCAGGATTGCGTCCTTCATCCCGTATGTGATGTAAAACAATACTAACAAATGAAACAACTCACACGAAAGGACTGAGAAACTGTATGCATCCCAAACAGCCATAAAAAAGGTCACTTGGTATGGTATGCTCCAATTACTCGTCTGCATCCCGCCGGATTTCGCTTGAAACTTGTATGTAGTGGTAATATAAGATGTTGAAAACTAATCTGGGGCCCGACTTTTGCTGCCGTTGTTTGAGAGCGGTGATTTCTTCCACTCTCAGAAGTCAATGTAGACAAGGGAGGGCCAATTTGAGCTTAAAAACACTGCTTTCGCGTTCTTTTATGCATACCTTGCTATGTGGGGCACTAGGCCTTCTGTAAATCGCGATGATATCGAAAGTGAAATCTATCGTCAACACTGCTTTTGACTAACTTTGATTAGAAACTACTAATGTTCGTTCCAGGTGCGATGGAAACAGGCTTGGAAAACATGGGTGGTCAAGAACGATTATTGTTCCGGAAGCATTTGAATTTTGTTGGATAGTGTACATGTGGCTGCTACGAGTTGGAATCCAGTATATTGTTTGTTGTCGTATGTATGCAATAAAAACGTGTATTTTGTCCAGTATTTCACGCCGATGGAGTTAGATGCCATTTGCTCAGCAGCTATTTTAGATCGAATTTTCACATACCATTAGGTCCACTCTCTCAAGGAAATCGGAAAGCGTTTTATGCCTGAATTGGAAAATTTTCCGGTTCACCCCAGATGGATTGGACCTATACGAGGGTGGAAATTTATCCTGTAAGAGCTACCAGGCGGATGATTCGCCAAGTGCAGTAACGCCAGCAGGCAGGGTCGAATGATGGAAAATTGGCGTCAGATTAACGTAGTAGGTTGTTTCGTGTGCGACCGCAGATGAAGTACGCTTTCTGACGTCTTACCAGAAGCGGGACAGCCTGGGGCGTTCGCAGGATGATCAGCGGCGCCCACAGGACGAAACGCGGCGGCTATCAAGGTGGTACACGGCGCCTCGTGATTCACAGCGGCGCTGGCAGGACGTTACGCGTCACACTGGTGAAGCTTTAGCGGCTTTGGAGAAGGATCATCCGTACATGGGCCGCGGACGATGCTGCAAAAGCGCCGCGGATCGTCCATGGACTTCTCTGAGCCATGGCCTTCTATAGTGTGCTTGAGAGCACAAGAAGGGCAGCAATCAGCATTCCAGCAATTACGGAATTCCCATAAATTACATTTTTTCTCATCACTCAAAATGAAAAAGAACATTTGTAAGACGAAATTTTATTGCAAACAACTGCAGCGGAGCGTTCAGAAAAAATGAACTGTGCTAACCATCATTGTCGCATCCATAGATGTGGAAGTTCAGGCTTGTTCCGTTCCATGATTTCCTGTACAAAAATATTTCCGTTTGAAACATGTAAGATTTAGAAAAGAGGCTGTTTCGTCCTTCCATCCGTAGACAGCCAAAAGTAAGAAAATGGGCTCATCAGTACGGACTAGTTGAAATGAACAGAGACCATTTACACTCCTCCTTCAGTCGACAGTCCTGAAACTCTCCTCCACATATCTTCTAAAATCCGCATGATCCTCCGAAACTTACTTCTAGGCCAGGAGAAGACTACAGTGGTTGGGCAGTGAGTACGCGAGGTGTGCAAAATGAAGGGTTGCAGAACGAGAATTCGATTTCTCCATTCTTAGCTGCGGAACGGTTCTCTGAAGAGAGTTATAGACGTTTTCAATGCTTTGCAGATAGATAAGCGTACCCATCAGGCTATTCCCTGTGTTTGGAGAGACTTCTTTGAATTTGGCTCAAAGCGTAACAAGGTGTTAGTCGGGGTGCTAAACACGGATCCGGTAACTGCTCAAAAACAACGGTTAGGAGAGAGAACCACATATAACCCCGTGCAGAGAACCGTTCCGCAGCTTCGGACCAAAAATTCTTTTTTTCTAAGCCAGAAAACGGTCCTAGAAACGCATATCCCATTTTGAAAGGCTACTTTGTCCAATTATCTTCTCTTTGTGAAGCCGTGCCTCACAGGTGGCCTTTCTGAACAGGAAATCGAAAACCTCGGTCGCAGTGTGTGGTGAACCTTATTGTAGATGTTCGTGTTAGCTCTGTATGTACAAGCCAACCCGTGCATACATACCTGCCTTGTTGCTGACCGCATGTAATATTTGCAGTGCGTCTCGCGTGTCCCGCGGGGCGTAGCTCAGCGTCCTTGGACAGCCCACTTGATCGGAACATGGTAAGGCAAGGATCATACTCCCGTCGCGGCGATGCGTGAGAAAAGGCGGTATCGTTCGATCGAGGCGATATTACGCATATAGTGAATCGACTGTTCTCATGAGCAGACCGGCAGTTCGTGGGGTCGAGTTTGATGAGAAACTCATCCGAGAACGGTGGTTGGCAGCTCAGCTGGCAGTCGCATTGCCGAGCTTCTCAGAAAATGTGCATATCACAGCGATAAAATCTCTTCTTTGAACAATGAGTCGAATTACATGCTTTCTAGAAATTTCGAAAGTGTGTTTAAAAACGGAAGTTTCAGTCGTTCTCGGATGACTATCCCAACCCATTTCACTCCACGAGCTGCCGATCTGCTCATCAAAACAATCTATTCATCCCCATGCGCAATATCGCCGCGACTGATCAGTACCGCCTTTTCTCAAGCATCGCCGCGACGGGAGTATGATCCCGGCCTGAAGGACGTACTCCGGATCGCGGAAAGTGGCCCAACAGCGAATAAACTTACAAAGAGCGGTTTTACCGGCCATATAACCAGATCCTCTCTCATCATGAACTGAAACTGAAGTCAGCTTGAGGGTAGTGTTCACGATGATTTTCGCTTTCGAGTTTTCTACACAAAACAATGCGTTGACCACCAAATGTTACCAAAATTACGAAGAAACTGCGAGAAACGCACTAAAATGTCTGATTTCAGTGAAATTATTCTATGGCATGGACTAGTTGTCCGGTTGGATGAACATGATTTCAGTGGTTGCCACCGGTGAAAAATTGGGTCAATTGAAAATAGGGGAATTTTCTATGCGAAGCATTATTAGATAGGGTCCAAATTGAAGAACGGAGCAACATATAGTTGAGAGTTGCGAAAGACGGGTCCACAAAAGATTTCATTGTCACAACGAACAGTTCCTGTGAGAGTAAAAAGGCGGGGTGAGAGTAAAGGATTTCCTGTACCTTTGATGCGTTTTTCCCATTTTCTACGTCATCTTAGAACTCACCGGGGGCAAATAGTCGATTGAGCGAATATTCTCAAAATATAAGATCATCGTAAACACTGCCTTTAAAAGAATCAAATACTCACCAATGCAGTTCTGTCCACAAAAGTTCTCAAATGAGCCAAGTTTTTGCCGGAATATTATAGGGTAAGAAATATTAGCCGCCAAGACACATGTCATCTGAAATCATCTCAATAATATAGTTGAGCCTTTTTCCAGCTTTCAAAGATGTCAATTGAAGAGGCACAATCGACTTAGTTTGAAGATGCTTATGCCCTGCCGCTCGCTGCCCAAACCCATGACCCCAGGTTCAAGCGGGGTTCAAAAATTTCCAACGGGGTGTGAGGGGTCGCAAAAAAATCGGCCCTAAATGGAAATTTGATGAAGATATCCCGAAAAATCTCGGGGCGGTAGTAAACCAGGCGAGAGCGGGACGTAGGGATGAGCTTAAGGTGCCACTTAGGTGGCACCTGAAGTTTTTGACACAATTTCGTAGAATTGTTAATTAGGGTGCCAGAAGCTCGAAAATCGAAAAATTACACGAGAGCTCGACATTACGTCGACCTCATGAGGACATTTCGCAGCCATTTCCGGGTGGTCTTCTCGTTCACATGAGGGGCACAAGAGCGTCATCTCGTTCTCTGTGCGAGAGGACGGAGAAATAGTGTGTCGTAGAGGAGAGAGAGATGGCGAGGTCGCCATCTCCGAAAATCTACTCCCGAGTAGATTTTGGTCGCCCTCAGAGACAGTGGCTGATGATTGGAGCAAAGCTCACGCGCCAGCTGTGGACACCCGTTTTCCTCTTGATCAATATCTCTCGTCTTTGGCATTATTTCCTTCATCAAATTCTCCTTCGTTGGAGTATTTGATTCCTTATTCCATTGATTGTTCTTTCTTGTTTAGGCCTTCATGAGTAAACTCTTACTCATTCGATATTTCCTACTTTTTTTTTGCCGTTTTGTTCCCTAACACACAATGACACCCTCTTTTTCAGCACTCGTTATTGTAAATATAGCGAACATTGTCAATATGCACCAGGCGTTCCCTTCACAATGGAAAGGTTAGCCTTATACTTTGCTCTCCCCATTCGCGTGTTTTCTTTTTATCGTGTCTTGTTTGAGCTATTGTTGCGGTACTTTGGTTGACTACAGCAGAACTGAATATCGTGAAGCGTTATTGTTGATACTATACTTTGGAAAACCTGTTAAAAACCCTAATTTTTCGGAAAATGCGAAAATCCTTTTTCTTTCGAATTTCAAATTTTTGAAAATTTTCGAATAAACTCTAAAATGGTATTTTTCGATATCTGGATTTTCGAATATATGAATAAACTCGTAAATGGTATTTTTCGAATTTCGACTTCGAATATATTCGAAAAACTAATTTTTCGAATTCCAAATTTTCGACTATATTCCAAAACCAATTTGAAAATATATTTTTTTCAAATAATCTTTTCGAATTTTCGAAAAAAAATCATATTTTTTCTGTTAAATTTTCTCGAATTTTCAAATGATGAATGTCTCATCACGTGACTTTGGTGAATCGCGCCACAAAATTCGCGCTCGCTCGAATGCTTCAAGAGCACAGGATTCAAAATGAATTAGTGGTCGAAGAATCTATGAAAAAGGCCCGAGTTGGCTGCTAGGCGCTATTCGTACTCCTCAACGCCAGCGCGTGATGCGCGGGCGTGGCGCCGAAGCATGAATACTTTCTGCGCGCATCACGCTATTTGCGGAGACCGAATGCTCCGGCGGCGACGCTATGGCGAAGCCGAATAAAGTGGGCCTCAACTTATCCAAACAAGCAAATTTTGTACACGCGTTCGCCATCATGGCAGCAAAGTGTAATACTGGAATCAATTATCATGAAACAGAATGAAATTGATGATGGACTACTAATTATGAAAAAGTCGTTAAGGGCCGTCGCCGCCATGGCGGAACGGGCGCCACGTGCCGGCTTGACGTCAGGGTACTCATACTCCAACGCCACGCTCGCGCGTCACGGGCTGACATTGAGGAGTATGAATAGCACCTCTAAAAAGGTAAAGATTCATATTTCGCTAAACAGCATACTGGTCATGTGAGAGGAGCACGTTTACAGGTCTGCGAAGCCACGACGATGAATGGGGATCAGCAGCACCATGTCTTTGAAGAACACCTCTGTTAATGTTGAATGTTATCTTTGACTAAAAAATAAATCGGTTTCAATTTTAAATTCCCTCTGTCCTCAAAAATTTTCTTACATTGTAGCTGTCGCTTGAATATAGTGAGGCTATCAGTGCAATAATTCTAACGAATTTTTTTGACAGCTGAGGTAGGCATCATTAAATAAGGGGCAGCGCGGCGGCCAGCCTGAGGTAAGTAGTGGTTAAGGAACAGACAAATTCTGATTTTGCGGGTGCGAGGATTTCTCGCAAGAGTGAGACTCTCGAGCAGTGTTGGCGGCAACCTTTTTGCGGGTCTGTGCTTTATGCTAAAGACCTAAGGTCCATGCATAGTCAGGCGACAATGCCGCGCCGCCACAGTGACTGGTAGAGGGCAACTACACAGCCTCGCGCCTGCCCTCCATTACCCAACATTTCGGCGTTATTTTTGCCGCCCGGCTATGCGTAACTCTATAGAGAATTTGCACTGCATAAGTGGCCCCGCAGAGAAGCAGCTATTATCGATCGGACGAACTGTTCCGCGTTTACTCTACCGGTGAAGGTTTGTGAATATTCGATGTAATCGAAATGTTGAACGCCGGTAAAGGGGCTCTCTACACACTGAGGGAGGAGTTGTCTTGCCTTCGCTGCTTTAATTCCACTCGGGACCACTCTGCTTGGATTAAGTAGCGTCACGTGTCAAACGGCATAAACCGGACAACTCTTCCTTTTCTGTGCGTGTGGAGAGCTCCTATCCCTTGAACGCCTGAGAAGGGACTGCTTCTCAAAGGTTTTTATAAAGCGCAAACATTAGTGGTGGCCATAAGCATATGACGACTGTCCACCTAATAAAAACTATCTGAATAATAATAATAATAATAAATCCGATATTAATAAAATGATTATTCTGACATGAGTAGTAATAGTAATAGCAATATCGACAATGCTAGCAAAATAAGAATAATATCGACTATAATAATACTATTAATCATACTAATAATGATAAAAAATAATGTGTTCACTGATTTTTGTTACTGTTATCAATATAATAATGTATTATTATCATTATTATTATTATTATTATTACTATTATTATTATTATTATTATTATTATTATTATTATTATTATTATTATTATTATTATTATTATTCGATGTAATAATAATAATAATAATAAATCCCATATTAATAAAATTATTATTATTATTATTATTATCATTATTATTATTATTATTATTATTATTATTATTATTATTATTATTATTATTATTATTATTATTATTATTATTATTATTATTATTATTATTATTATTATTGATATTATTATTATTATTATTATTATTATTATTATTATTATTATTATTGATATTATTATTATTATTATTTTTATTATTATTATTATTATTATAATTATTACTAGCGCGACTTGGCCGGCGGGAAATGGGCTGTTTTTGTCTGAAAAGCAAAACGCGTGCCCTTGATGAACAGCGACTTTGCGTAATCGCACGCTCTCGCGACGTATGGACGCTGCCTCCAGAGCGAACAAAGCCCTCCAGTTCTTTTGCACCTTGGCCATTTAGCTGATCTACATATTACCACTTCAGGCTTTGCTGTTGTGCATATGTAGTAGCCCGATATTGTGCATCATGGTTTTTAGCTTTTCGTTTTTTGCTCTTTTTTCCCTCCTATTGGAGTCATGACTATTATGCGTGCAACATAATTGCTTTATTTTGAAGTGCAAAAGAGATATAAATAAATAAATGAACCTAAGGCACCGGCGTAAGTTGCGGCAACTGAATGTTCTAGAATTTTTCGAACAGTTTTTTCCGCCTGAAATTTAGGGTTCTGAGGTAACTCTGCTATAATCCTCCAGACCTACACTACCGCCCACGAAACGTGTCCAAAAGCGCGTCGCCGACGCGATTTTCCGTCCGCGACGGAAAAACACGACGAAAACGTCAAAAGCGTTCAGAATGGACATTTCGTGAACCTGAAAACACCATTCGATTCGACTCGTCGCGCTGATTTCAAAAATGTTTTCAAACTTCGGAAAAACTCAAATGTTGATCCTTATGACCCATTTTCTCTTGAGAAGGTGAAATCTTTCAGAGTAAGCATTTTTAAGTTCTGAGAGGACCATTCGCTCCGCCGAGCCGAGCCGATTAGAAATATGTATTTGCTTTTCTGATAAAAACTATTTTTGACCTACTTATGACCGATTCACCGACCGAGAAAGCGAATATTTCAAGATTTGATATGATTTGAGACTGTTTCGCTCCAAACAATTAATATCGCATTGTTTAGGTGAAAAAATGTGTTCATATTTGAAAAAGACGCAAGTTTCAGCCCGTTTTTTGGCTACTTATGGGCGAACTCTTCCCTGACCTCGTTAATTACCTTTGGTTCTCGCCCTAATTACATATAGCGCGATCTCCAGAGAATCCACTGCAGCCACGCAACAGGTTAATTAAAGGCAGGGTCCGGGCAGAATTTTGATTTTGAGATTTCCCGCTAAATCGGCGCTCTTGCTACAGGTTGTCCCGAGGAACATGCGAAAACTGCGTAAAAACCGGTCTTCTTCAAGTTATTCCAGCCACTTCCGTTAGCCGATGATCCAGAAAAGTCAGAAAAGTGTGGCCATCGTCCATATTTTAGCGGTTGTCCACGCATTCTCTAAGAGTGCTGTGTAATTATCGGTCATTCCAATCATGATTATCATTCTTTAAATACCGTAATCCCTGACTTTGAGGCTGTTTTCTCCAGAACTAAGGACTCAGAGTTCGTGAAACGTTCAGACGATGTTCAGCTAGGCCAGCCCAATCTATTTAACCCAAATTTCGGTAGTGTCGAAATTTGACCAGACCTTGCCTTTAAGGACAATCGTGGTGGCAGTTTCATATTATTTGGCAGGCGAAAAACACAAACGGTATAAACTTGATAATGTTCCCGCAATAGCAGGGCTGGTTGATTGTTTCGCTGGAGGACCCACACAAGACTGAGATATGAATGAAATCTACACTCAACGGACGGGACAAACAACGCATTTCAGCATTTGTAAGCCTTATTGAAAAACCAAAAAAGCGAATTCTTGTAAATTAATTACTTTCCATCAAAATAGTATTTCCTATCAAATGCATTCAAGGTTTCTTTTCTTTTCTCAAGTTTCATTTAAGTGTTAATTTTTTTAAATGTATTTCATTGTTTATATTAAACAATTTATTCAGTAATTTCATCTATTCATTACTATTTCCTTGAATAATTTTTTATATTTTATTAAAGTCACATACTAATCCAGAAAGGTAACCAGAAATGCAGAATTAACGAGAACCATATTTTTTAATTCCAAAAACATTTGTATACCCTATTGGAAAATTCAAAGCATCAATAAACAGTAAAGGAAGCAATTCTAAATCCCATTTAAAATTTAAAAATCGATTTTTTCTGAATCATCATCCGCTATCCAAATAAAATTTTTGATGTTAAATGTACTTGATATTTGGTTTTTTTAAATTGCATATATTTTTTAAATTTTTGCATTTATTTCATTTTTTATTTTTTCCGGTTCAATCAAATATTTTTACGTATTCAAATACCTAAGCAGAATGCATCCTGAATCGTAGACGTTTGAAAGACTTTAACAGAATTGTGAACTTTTTGCAGATTAAAAAATTATTTTTACTATTTTTTTCATCGAATTTCATCCATTCTGAATGTTTCTATATTTTTTCTATATTCATAGAGCTTCTAAACTCTTTTATTCATTTCATTTATTATACTTATTGAGGCGCAGCCAATTCCGCGGATTTCTGGTCGTGCCGTTTCCATTCTTTATATATAAGATTATTATTATTATTATTATTATTATTATTATTATTATTATTATTATTATTATTACTATTATTATTATTATTATTATCACTATTATTATTATTACTATTATTTCTATTATTATTACAATTATTATTACTATTAGTTCTATTATTATTATTATCACTATTATTATTATTATTATTATTATTATTATTATTATTATTATTATTATTATTATTATTATTATTATTATTATTATTATTATTATTATTATTATTATTATTATTATTATTATTATTATTATTATTATTATTATTATTATTATTATTATTATTATTATAGGAGTAGCATTAACAATAAAATTTTAGTAGTAATGGTAAAATTAGTACAGGTGCTGATAATGCTATGCCTGTAAGTTTTTTTTTCGGAACAACGTCACTGCTTCATGGCGATCAAAACCAATTCATTTAATGCTTCTCATCATTCCAAGCGAGCACTCAGTAATTCCTGACACCCCCGCTACGCTCTAATAATTTTTAAGTTCACCTTCAATTCCTGAAAGACGATAAAATGCAATCAATTTGTGCACTCGACGGCGATTCCGCTGGTCACGGTAGACCTAGCTCGCGAAACCTGTGTACACAGTCGATTTCTTCCACTCGGCAATGCAACTGGCCTCATGATCGCCTACATAGATGGCATTTCACATAGCAGAACAGGTAGTCGACGAAATAGCGTAGTGGCATTGCTCCCCGTTCTGAAAGAAGCGGGGAGTGGATCGATCTCGTGCGTTAGCTGGGTTTTGAATGGGGAGCGAAACTCAGCTCACCGTTTTCTGTCCATTATGTCACCCTCTGAAAGCTGAAGTTGCACTCAAGTGCCACTTCGACATTCATGTTAAGTGGCATTTTCAAGAGGTTTACTACCACTCTCGATATTTTTGACCAGTAAAGGGAAGGATCGTAGCAGTGTCCAGGTCTTGGAAGGTCGATCCCGCTCCTCGAGGGGGGGGGTCGCAAAAACATTGGATTTTGGAAATAGAAATTGATGGTCGGGGGGGGGTCCGATTTCTGAAACTCAACGCCTCACTTAGCCCTGCATGACCCTCACCCGGTAAAACGCTCCGTCCTGAAATTAAGCCTGCCCACCCAGCCGTGAAGCCTACTTCTCTGCCCCTCACACAGTGTTATTCTCTGAGACGGCAGAGCATATCGCCGGGTTAGCGGGCATGGGTTTACGCGGTGAGCGGCCGGGCATAAGCGTATGACTGGCCCAATGCTAAACAGCTAAACAACAAGCGCCATGTACGACGCGAGAAACGTATCATAAGCCTTACGACCCTCCCCCCACTTGTTGCTGTGCAAGTCAAGAGCCCCTTGACCCTGGTCTTGTACATGATGGAACTTTTTAAAATTTGTGAGAATATATGTTGAAAATATGCAAAAGTCAGAGGAACTAGCCTTCTTAAAACTCAGTGCACCGATATTGCTTCCTAACGAAATACTCCGCAAGAGTTTGGCGAATTGGAAGGGCAGCCTTTCAAAGGAGATATCCGCTTCCTGAAAAAAAAATTATATGACGTTTCGCCGTAACTTTATCTTAGGATGCCCCATTAGTAAGGTGATGACTAATAAGAGGAAGCAGGCTATGTATCATTCGTTCAATTAGAAGGCCACAACGCTCTTTTTGGGTGCAAAATCGTTCGACTGATGGGCATTACTGTGAGAGTTTTGACCAAGAGGTAACCGAGAAACAGCAAAGAAATGCCTGCTTCCCGCGTAATAACCTAGTCTAAAAATAATGCTCTTCAAGTTGAAATACGATGAACGCTTGAGGCATAATTCAGACATCAATGCCGCCGTTGGTTCAATTACCCACGTTTGAGCTACTTGGACCCCGCTCAGCCTATGGAGGCTGCGACAAACCGCTGGTGGCCCGGCGACGGCCGCGTCGCGTGTCGGCAGCTTCCAGGCTAATTTTAGTCGTTTCTCGTTATTTCTAGACTATTTTGCGAAAAAAAGAAATAGGCCACCAGAAGCCGCTGCGGAGCCTGGTGCTATTTCTCGGTTACTTCCCGGCCAAAACTCAGATTATTTTCTCACCTTTTCGCGTGCCAAGTTTAACGCAGCTCGTTGTTCGGAATTCTTCGGCCAACATACAGTCCAATCGGTTTTAAAATATCAAAAGAGAAGCTAAAAGCCGTCGGCGAGACCAAGAAAATTCACTCGTGATTTACATTAATCGCGCAATGCGGTCGCCCACCCGGCTTACTTTTTGCGAGATAGGCTGTAACATGAACATGCAAGATTTCCCAGAAGAACGCTCCCTTTTCAAATAATATTCTCCGCTCTTTCTGTGCAATTTACTTAGAACATAAGTTCTACAGTCAGTGCAAGAAACCTGTGCATTTTGTGAGCACCATAACGCGAATGAACGAAGCGAATAAAAAAGCATCAACTACGAAAAAAAAGCAAAGCAGCCAGAATTAAGCTAAAGAACTCACACAAGAGAGGCACAGAAATCCTTGAATAATAGCCTCTACATTCTAATAATCATAAGCGGCATGCGTAGAATGCTGCTACCACAGAATCAACATCTCGCTCACCGAAATCTGCAAAAATTCAATTTTTAAATAAGTCTGGTAGAAGGAATTCAAACCCAACAAAAACATTTGCAAAAGCGCTGAAAAAGTCTCGCAGGTAGCCGCGGAAATTCTTCTTTAAATCACGAACCGATGCGGATAACCACTCAAGAAATATGTGTATTGGCTTATAATCCCTTATAATCCTGAAAAAAAAACCTAATAGAAAAGTGGAACTCTGATTTTAACTCAAACGCTAACGTCGGACAGGGAACGAGATTCTCATGCCTTAAAATAGCGTGTTTTGTTGTGTTGATTGCTTCCAACACTGCTCATTGTACGACACCATGGAAATTTTTGCTACCCAGGAAAATGCATTCCTGGATTTCCTTGGTTTATTTTAGAAGAGAACCTGAGTTATATGATAATTTGCGTATAAGGAGATTGAAACGACAAAGCATTTCAAATTTGGGCTGAGTTTCGGTGTGTACCGGCAAATCGTTAGAATATTGTTGTGAATTTTTTTCCATGATGTCGTAGAATGAGTAGTGTTGGACGCAATCGACACACCAAAACACGCTATTTTACGGCATGAGAATTTCGTTCCCTGTCCGACGTTAGCGTTCGAGTCTGATTTTATACACGGTCAAACAAATTCAAAGATAAAAAACTCAGAGCAAACACGAACGATTAGAAATGAAATCTAGTTTTAATCAAAAATACTATAAAAACAGAGGCGTCATTACAAAAAAAAGGTCATGAAACGGTAACTTACACTTAAAACCCCCAAAGAATATTAAAATCGTGAAATTGAGAAGAAGAGAGGGAAGTACAGAGAGAAAATACACAATGAAAAACTAACTTTACAAAAAGGAAAAGAGCGTGCGAAAAATTTCTGGGAACACGGGATTTCCTTGCAGCAGCGAGCGACGCTAAACTCGTCCATGGGGCATGACTTGAAGGAAACTCGCCCACATGCAAAATGTATGCCTGTGAAATATGTCTCGATTTTGACCGTTTCCGCTCGTTTTTTCGCACTTTCTTTCTTCCTATACTGATAAGCAGCCACCATAGGCCAATTTTATGCAAAACCCCCAAAGTGAAAATCGTCGCGAACCCTGCCTTTAAAGTACGTATAGCCTGTCTCCGTCCTGTCGAGCCGGTTGCTACAAGGCTTATCGGGTTTGCCATGCGCGTCCTAATTGCGGCGTTTGTTATCTATTGCGCACTTTCTGCCGAATTTTCTCGAAAGGTGAGAGGAAAAGCGGCAAACGACAATCGACAGAAATAGTCCAAAAACGGCCGGCACACGGCAATCGGCAAACGGCAATCGCCGCAGGTCGCGAAACTCCGGGCTCCAGAGAGACCCAAAATTTGGGGGTTGATAGATAGGGTTTGTTGAATTGTAAGTTGCGATAGAGGCCCACATCTATTCGACAGGACGACGATGGCCGTCCAGTCATCATTGCGGCGCTCTGCGCTTGTCAAGCCTGCCGAAAGTCAGAGCATCACGTCATGACCCCACAGACGGCGTAAGCGCGGTTTTACGTAATTTGCGGAATATTCGATTTTTATAGTATGTGTGGGTGGGGTTATTCTCCGGCCTCCGAAATTTTGCGATGCGAAAAACGCAGTGCGATGCATGAATAACAGATGCGCTGATATAAGTTATCACTGCGATACACGACCATTCAATCTGCCGTCAAGCGCGACATATTAAAATCGACAAATTCCAAAACCAAGCATAATCGACAGCTGCAATGGGACATGTGCAATTCCTACTTCACATCGACGAGTGCGATCGCAGTAATAATGCTTCAGATACAATGCCTACTGCGGGAATTGTAATGGGCAGAGTACCGATACATGGTGCTCCACCTAACAAGGGAAGTATACAAAGCGTAGGTCGGATCTGCCAAAATGACTAGTATGGTTAGTATCTCTTCTGGCTCTATAGTAAAAATGCGCAGTATCCCGCCCCGAGCCGCAGGTTCAAAAAAGTTATGAGCATTTTCAAAGCTTCGCGAAAAGGCAAGGGAAAAAAAGGGAAAAAAGGCAAAGGGAAAAGGTGCGAAAAGGCAAAAAGTTTTTCGCTCATCGCTGCTCCCGAACAGGCCAGGGTTCCCCATCAGGCATTTTTTTTGGAGTTTCGAGAAATTTTCTCGGATTTAGCTCAAAAGTTGTATGTAGGGGTAACCTAGGATGGTGAGCACGAATCTGGAGTCCATTTGTCGACATTTTGAAGTTTACTGTAGGTTACGGTAGGTAATATGTCATTAAGGGGTCAAAACCCACCTTAGTATTCTGAAAATCGACAAACGGACGTCAAATTCGTATTCTCCACCCCGAATAACCCCCGTATACAAATTTTGAGTAAAATCTGAGATTTTGACCAAACTACAGTATACCAATCGTAATCTACCGTAATCTGCAAAAAATCGATAAACGGACTCCAGATTCATGTTTAGCACTCCAAATAACCCTCAGCAAATGATTTTGAGACATATCTATAGTGGAAAACCGGAAATCTCGAAAGTGGCGTTTTTCCCTCGAAATTTTCCCCGGTTGGGAAGCTTCAAACGAAATTGGCCGAAAACATTCGAAAATCGACTAATAAGCTACAGATTCGTAATCACCGCCCCTCAAAACGGCCCTGGGAGAATTTTAAGTCAATTCTGGAACATTTTTCTAAAACGCTTCCAACGCTCTCAATCTGTAGAAATACACGCCCAACCGAAAATCGGTACAAGTCCAAAACGCTGTCAGTCTGGACAAAGTATGGAAAATGTGCCTTTACCCAAACTTTGCTCAGGGGGTTAGCTTTGGGCGCCGAACGCATTTATGAGGTCCGTTTCCGGACTTTCCGAAGAATAACGCGCTTTTTGGAAGGTACAAAAAGCTCAAAAAATGAGCTTTTTAAGCTTGTAGCTTCTTGGAACCTGCAGCTCGGGACGGGATACTGCGCTGTTTTACTATTGAGCCACAAGAGATACTAACGACACTAGTCGTTTTGGCAGATCCGACCTACGATTTGTATACTTGCCTAAGAGGTGCGGACATAACGTGCGCAATAGAAGCATGGCACTCGAGAGCAATTTGCGGCGTGATTTAATTCGGTCATGAGACGAAAACAGCGGAAGCACGAAGGAAGTGTTCGTATACGATCTCTACGATCGGAAATCGTGCGGTACACATCTCACTCCGTTGCGAACTGGTGCGTGTTCCAACCGCAGACAAATTTGCATTTGTCTCGTTCGAGAAACCCTCCACTACGGAATGAGGTGCTTGGCGAACCAGATGATGATGGAGGTGGAGACGACGTTGATTCCGGGTTCCTTGGCGTTCCACATAAGGTTCTCAGCTGCTCCTCGACTGCGCGTATTTCCTCTTTGGCCTTCACTGCGGCTGCCTGGGATGAGGAAGAAACTATTTCTTTCCCATAGGGTCTTTTACATTAAAAGAAGTTTTTTACTGACACTTTCACAATTTCTAGCCCTTTTCATTACATATAGATTTCGGTAGGTGAACCACTTCTTAAAAGTAAAGGTCACTATTACGAAATCAGTATGTGTTTGAGCTACATACAGTTGACCGCAATGTTAATAGGACATGGTGCGGTTGCGGACTCGCACTAAAACTACGGTAGAATCTGGCACTTTGCCAGATTTCGTCATCGATCAGCGCCACAGCTGATATTCTCGTGAGCAGAGAGACGACGCTTGGCGCCGATCGATGACGAAATCTGGCAAAGTGCCAGATTGTACCGTAATTTAGTGCGAGTCCGCAACCGCACCATGTCCTATTAACATTGCGGTCAACTGTAACCAACCTGTTTTTCATCTGCGGAATAGCGCATTTCGTTCAGTTGCGTAGTGAGCTGCATGATAACGCGATTATGTTGTCCTGCGACCTCATCACTGATTGGAGTTGTGTGTGGTTGCGACTCAACTGGTCGCACGATGGTTGCGGTACCATTGACAACCAAGCATGCCTCGCCCACTTTCCCTCGCGCTTGCTGCGCTATCCACTCCACCTCTTGCGCTGGAGACGCGAAGAAAACGCTAATATTGTGCCATCGATTGGCATCTCTTAAATGATTGAGATTTCGATGAATAGTTTGGCAAAAAGCCACAACCGCTTCGTGTATGTGGATGGTGCGGCTGTACTCTCAATTACACCTGTAAATACATTTCCTGTAGAACAGTTTCTAAGAATTCTATCAAAATTTTTATTTCCGTTTGATCGGGAACAATTCTAATGCTCGTTTGGTGTAGCACTACACAAATTCTTCAACGAATATACTGAATTACTGGATTCTTCGCTAACGCTGCCGATTATACATGTGATAAAAAAGAAAAGGCCACGCAAGTTCGATTAAAAGGGAAATCTACAGAGCAAATGTGATTTGGTGCTGACAGGAACATTCCAACAAAAAAAAATGTTGAATAGGGAAGTGGATCTCGATAAATGGGTGCCTTCTTCGTTTCCTCCAGTCCTTTCTGTACAACATAGTTCAAACGGTACTCATTGACGGCGTACGATCTCGAACATATGGAACGCCTAGCGGTGTCCCACAGGGCACATGCGTGGGCCCGTTGATGTTCCTTATGTACGTGAATGACTTGCCCGATTGCTTGCCACCTGGTATTTTGTGCTCAATGTATCCTGACGATTCAAAAATTTTCATTATTAACGACTGTCCCCTACCGCAGCAGGGGATCAATGCCCTAACAAAGTGGTCCAGCATCTGGGAGCTAGATATTTCAATAGAGAAAACATCATTTATGCGCTTGGGAAGGAACCATCCTCCATTCCAATTCTCTCTCAGCGGATATAATCTGGTAGAATCGAAGAATATAAGGGATTTGGGTGTTAGGTACACTGACAAATTCGACTTTGGAGACTACATTTATGAAATCACGGTAAAAGCCACGTGTAAATCAAATTTTATTCTGATAGCATTCAAGTCCAGAGATCCTAAACTTCTCTTTCGGTTGTTTTCTGTCTATGTTAGACCTCTTTTGGAGTTCTGTTCCTAGCTACATATGGTCGCCATACAAAAAGATACTGGATGACGCTATTGAACAAGTTCAAAAGAGTTTCACATACAGATGTTTTCTTCGAAAAGGCTTGTCAAGACTGCCTTACGAAAGACGTTTAGAATTTTTAGGGGCGCAAAAATTATCATTCCGGAGAAAGGTGGCTGATTTTGTCCTTATGTACAAGTTAACAACCGATGAGAGCGATTTAAAATTGTACGATTTGTTCAAAATTCCGCGAATGATTGATGTATTTAGAGGTCACCCTTTTCGGGTTCAAGTAGAGAGAGCGAATTCTGCTGCACATGCAGGTTCGTTTCTTATCAGACCAGTAAAAGAATGGAACGGATTTGAACCTAGGCTTTTCATGATGAAGCGATAATCTGCATTCTAGGCTCAACTACTCGATTATTTCCAGAAGCGTGGCGAGAAGGATGAATAATTAGTGATCCTTTCCGTTTAGTGTTTTACTTGTTATTACCACGCATTGTTTTTACTCTTTATACTGTTTGCCATCACTCATTGATGTCTGTTCTTATATGGCCCCCATGCGCCCCAAATCGTCACTTCAAGGTGGGCATCGGCAATGTTGGCGGGCCAACTAAGATGGTACCCAGAGCCCCGTATACACTCTGTAAGGCTTGCAGTGTTCTCTGAAGATTTCAGAAATGTTGCGAACACTAATTTCAACAACTCACCGAAGTCTTCCGTAAGTTGTTGAAATCGTGATCGTAAGTTGCGCAGCCTCATGCCCTAATGTGTTCGCAACATTTTCGGAACTGTTCTGTAACTCTCAAAAATGTTGATTCCAACTAATAGTGTCTCGCCGCGATCGACTGATCGCGACGCAAACCCTCCGCCGCTGCCATTAGGTCGCGGCGCCGCGAAGTTCGCATTGCGACGACGGGCGATCGGGGCGCGGGGCTACACCCGTGTGTTAGTTACTTGCATGAGCATCTATGTATTGGTAGCGGGTAAAACCGATCATAGGAGCATACAAGTGTAGTAACCTGACTGAACCACCACCCCAGGTGAGCACAGTGATCACTTAGAAAGAACTGCGGTTTTTGAAAAAAAAAAGTTTTTTCTTCTCTGTTCAGGCTGTTTAGGCAAGGCGTAATATAGTATTCGGTTTCTAACACTGAACCAGGCTCTTTATTGCTTCCCGTGAAAATTTTATTTTTAGAAGTTTGCATTTGAATAAATAGTGCGATAGCAGTAGTGAATAATTATATCTGTCGATACTCGTCTCCTTTACAATCGCCTAATCTACCTGTAATGAAAGAACATTCGGCTTCTACTAGCACTAGATGATGACACCCACAAGGACTCATGGGATTCTTTCAATAGAGCAAGTATAGCAATTTTTTTCACAAACTTTGATTCTTAAAATTTTTTCTTTGTGCGATAAATTTGAGACGCCAATTTTGCTAGTTGAAAGGTTAAAACAAACCACTAATCAGCAATATTTATTTTGCAAAGTATTGATTTTGTTTTCAAAAACTGAAAAAAACTTAGAATCGGTTGTTTGATACAGTAATAAATAATTGTGAAGATGAAGATGCGGAATGACCGCGTCAGGCGAAAGCTAACCGTTTGAGTCAAGTAAGTCAAGTAAATAAATAATTAGTGATATAAACAGGTTCAAATAGGGAATTGCTTGTATTACTCAGCTACATATGAAGTTAGTGCTTCAAAAAGAAGCAATTTAACGCGAAGAAAACTCGTTTTTTTTGCAAAAATAGAAAGATTTTTATTCGTTTTTGGCACCATCATCAGGTATGTAAATACAAGAAATTACTTTTTCAAGAAACCTCAGTTAATCTAGCATCGGCTTTGTAAAAATTAACCCATCTCATTTAGTCACCAAAAGCTGTTATAAACTGTGACTTGGAATATTTTTGCTTCATCGTACATATATTCTTCATTCAGATACTAGCCATTTGTGCCCATTTGAATTAACACAGTCACAGGAGAGCAGAAGTTTGCTTAGAAGTGTGATTTCTACGGCATTACGCAGTACTTTGTATTACATGCAATTCACATCTTCTCCATCTGCTGACGTGTACCCCGGCTACTTTGGCAATAATTCTTGGCTGTAGCTGTGAGCACGGCCCTCTGTTCCTCGTATATTCTACGACTGCTCCATCATCTTCTTCCAAAAGGGGATTTTGTGGCTGTGATTGAACAACTTCGATTTTTTGCTAATTCCGTTGTTTTATCACTTGGAAACATCGTTAGTTCGCCACGACGAGAAGGTCGTAGAAATTACTCGAAATTTTTTTGCAAAGCATGAAAGCTCAAAATATCGCCCGAAAACTTCTTTGTTAAACAAAATAGCCATAAGGTACAAGAAATGTATTGTAGTAACTCTAATCTTCATGCCAAATCTTTTTTGATAAGGATATTCAGATTGTCTATCTAATTTAAAACAATATCATCAGTTAATAACTACATCATAAGTATAATGCAATATCATCAGTTGGAAAACCACCAAATAATTTTCCAGTAGAGCTCTTGGTGTTATTCTTTTCAGAGTTGTTAGACATTCGCACGAATTATCGACCCAGATGTGCTAGATTATCAATCCCAAATCCATTTTTGGGTGGCCATAACACTCTGGGAGCGCATTTTTAGAGTCTCATTGATGACCTCAGCTAGCCCCAATCTAGAAATTGTGCCTAGAAATTGAGTCATTTTGAGAGAGCACGATGTCTCAAGTACTTAGCACGGGTTCCAGAAGGGTTTCTTATTTTGCTTTCTTTTTTTGTCCTGGGTTTCTTTCATTTTTTTCACGTTCACCTGAACGGAAGAAGCTAAACGGGATATTGCATATATAATGTGGCCGCAAGTCCAACGAGGCAGTCCAATATGACTGTATTGCTAATAGTTTTGTATATTTGAGATTTCTGCTAATCAAGTGCCACAAAGCCGTCAAAACCTGATTTCTGAACACGCTGTTTTCTTTTTTCACTCGTGCTTGCTACCTCGTCTCGAAATTAACGCAAACAATAACAGGTTTCAAACAAGAAATTTGATAAGCAGTGAAGAAAAACAATTTGAGAAAGGATGTGTAACGCCCGAGCATAGTGAAGGGTGGAAAATGATGAAACTGATCAATAAAGGAAGAGGTTGCAAAAGCCTCTCAGTTAGTTGTTCCTGCAAATATTTGTTACGCTTGCGACGTCTACTAGGTTGCCTGCCAAATAGCGGTACTTGTAACTAACGAAAACTAAACTGCAAGTTTTTTCACGCCCATAAGGCCCATCGAAACATGATTTTAGCATTCTAACCTGCTCGTAACATTATCGAAAACTTCAGAGTTGGCGGCCACTGCCCTTCTGCGCCGTCTTGCCCACCACCCGCCCCCACCCGAGATTCTTAATTGAATCTCCGCATCGGAGCAATTCGTTTCTTATTCTCGTTTTCCTTCACATCTATTATTTGATGCACATATCCGATAAAGAATGAATGAATGAATCTCGAGAACCGATTTCTGTGGCAGAAACTTTTAACCCGTTTTATTATTCTTCATAGAAGAACTTCGTGGTTTCGAAAATGACTTCTCTGTCTCAAAGGCAGCGTTCACAAAAAAAAATGTGGTTCAGTTTCACTAGGAATGGGTAGTGAAGGGGCACACTGTAACGTTGACGTCGAAAGAACACATGAAAACGAGCCAGGAAAAGCTCCAAAAGAGCTCGAAGTTGCCAATTCGAGCGCAGGGCAAACCCCAAAAGCGCAACAGACGCCCACCTACGTCAACAAATGAATGCTCGAGATCGTGAGATGAGCGATGATTTCCAATCATTAGCCCCGTTCTTCCCTTCATTCTCAGCTTCTCTCTTCACTCAGGTCAGCTCGCATACAAAAGACGGAAGTTACAAGCCTCGGACAACTCGTCCACCATGCTTCCTTAGCTCAATTTTTGAGGGACCATATCTCCGTTCCCAGAAGGTCTTGTCGGATTTCAAAGACATCACTGGAACCAGCATGGGGCCGTTTTCAAGATAGGCGTGGCAACAGAAAGACGATTTTTATCGTGAACACTGCCTTTAAGGTCTATTCTAATACCGTAGAAAATACGATGTTTGCAAATTTACACAAACGGCTTCGTTTTGCTGTTCGAAACGTAAACCAGTGAAAGTGCCGTGGCAGGTGCAAGTACTAGCATATGAAAATTTTTTTTCAACAAGTAGAAGCTCTTTCTTTGGAAAGCCTAGGATTCTTCCATTTCGGAGAATTAAAAACTTAATCTACGGGAATCGGTTCTCAAGAAATATTCAAAATACTTTGTAGACTTGCCCACTCCACTTTCTTGAGATTTTGTTGGAGCAATTCTGCCAGCACCAAACCTTTTTTGCGTGGAGAAACCCACTTTGCTAGTATTGTTCATTTTTTCTAGATGTTACATCATAATACCCACGAGAAATCTTCAAGATTAGCCAATCGGTATCGTTTGATTTGATAAACAGTAAGTGACCAACTTGTTAACCAGTTTCCCTATACGACCCTTCAAAGAGCTTCGCTGACAACGTGCTTTTGCGATTTGATCCAATAATCTAACCTCCATTTCCCTGTTATTCGCAGTTTGCTGTGTCACTATCATAGAAGTGGTGTGATTTTGAGAATTTCATCATTTTCATTATTATTTTTTTTTGAAAAACGTCCGCTTCGCATCTACGAGTGTTTGTCACTGCGAGTAGCGAGGGAATAAAGGGATTCATTCGATAATTAGTAAGTAACAAACTTATCAAACGGTTGTCCTGCACCACCACAATGAAGAAGCACAGCCTACAACGCCTTTCGGCGGATTGATTTGAGAGTAAATTACATACTTCAGAGATTCGTCCCTGGGTGCAAACTTTGTTGAGGGGGCCACTCAAAATTCATTCATGAAAAATTAAATTTCTTTCCATATCAGATATGTGAGGTCGTTATCAGTCATTTCTTTCCTAGAGACTCCATGAAAATCATTTGGTTTCTGAGCGCTGCATATTTCACTCCTTTCTAAAATGGTGAGTGCCCCCTTGCCAAATTAGGATTGTAGAGGTAGCCAGTTTGCACTTTGGCCGGCCGAGAGAGTGCCAGGCCAGCTGGCAGCGCCTTTCTTTTCGTCCTCTGCGCTCATCATACTGACTCGAACACCTCGCGTGCTGGGTTGTCAATGCTCCGGTGACCGTCGTACGATTGCTCGCGGCGTTGATGTCGGCATTACGACTGCTTGCTGTTCGGCTGCGGGTTCCGGTTCGGTTTCTTGCGGATTTTCCTCCGCACCATTTCCCATATCCATGGAGGTATCGTCGGTATTGTCGTGTGCGTGTTCGTCCGCCATGAAACTGGAATAAAAATTCTGAACTGACGGAAATACTTCGATTACGAGTACAGAATTGAAAACTGAACTGAATCAAAAATTATTTGTGATTTACGAAACAGGAGTGTACTGTACGGCAAATAATTTTGTAAAATAAATGAATAAAGGATAGGAATAAGCAAAAAAATGATTTAAATGCGGACACAAGGAAGAAAAGGGGAATGAGGCATGGTGTAGTGAGTTTTTCGATATCGGTATACGGGTGTTTATGAACAAGCTCAGAGGAAATTCCCCAAAAAGATTCGAATTCCGTTGGGGTACCGTAAAAGTCGGGAATACGTTGTTCTTATTGATACTAATGAGAAGGCATTGTTGGAGTACAGTTCACTTCCGCACTGCCGTTCAGTCCGCAAAGTGCGCGCTGTACACGAAAGCGTGCTGCGGCGCGGTTGCGAGTATCCTCAGACAGGGATGTGGGATCACCCGGGAGGTTTTTGCCTTTGGTGCCCAAGTGAACCCACTGCCCGGGTGATCCCACATCCCTGTCAGAGATACTCGCAGCCGCGCCGCAGCACGATTTCGCAATCAGCGTGCACTTTGCAGACTGAATGGCAGTGCGGAGGTGAACTGTACTTCTAGTTCGAAGTTGTCAATATAATCGTGAACGGAGCATTTTGCTGTTGCGGTGCGTGATATCCTGCGTATGAAGAATTACGTTCCATGTTTTCGAACTCCTCAGAGTACGATACGAACATGTCCTGCATAGCTAGTTCCGTTAGACGCATCTCTAGGTTTTGAATCAATTCTCGAGCATTTTGGAGTAACTGTACTGCGTCTTTTTCCTCCCAATACTTATTAAAGTCTGGGGAAAGGTTTTTATTCTTGCCCGTTTCGTTTTGTTCTAGGTGAGATACAGTTTCGCCATAGATGGTTGTGATCAGGGGTGTGCGTAATTACGGTTTACGATTTACGAATTTACGATTTACGGTGTTTTTTGGCCTCGTAATTACGGTTTACGATTTACGACATTATGGACCGTAAATCGTAATTTTTCGTAAATAAAAGTACATGCAGTGGAAGTAGTTTACAAGTCATCTCCAAATGGCCGGCTCTACTCCCTTTTTGCGAATACCAATGTTTTTGGTCAGGAGACGGGACAAACTTCATCCTCTGACTAGAGCTTGGCTAGAGTATCAACCATCGTCGTGATACTATTACAATAACGCGGGACACACGCCAAAATGACTTGAAGGGGTGTTCTCCGCCTTCAAGAAGGAGGGTACGTCTACTCAGAGGTGAGAAAGATCAAAAAGAGGAGCACAGGGCTAAGATTGAAATAGAGGATAAACCAGACGAAAAAAGGTAACCAGCACGTCAGTGAAGGGAAGAAACAGCTGAGAATAGCTCAGGAAATCAACTATGATGCAGTGGCGAAGAATTACCCGTTGCGCGCATTAGCCCCAACCAGCAACCTTCAAACCTTTACCTTCTAAGGTGGCGGACTAATACCCTCCTTCTCGTCCACCATGGAATTTTGAGATCTGGAGTCACCAGTATCGACGCATTTTTGGTGTTGGTTGGCCTCATTTGGCATGACCACGCGGCAGATATGACGTATTTGTAGGAAAATCGTTACATATCTTGAAAGTCTGAAGCGCGAAATCGTTTCCTTTCCCTAACTTGGCTTCGCCCGCAACAAAAGGACACGCAGAAAAGGCGTGAGCGCGTGTTCAAAGGCAGCAGACACGCTCGAAAAGTTGTTGAGATAACTACGGAGATAGAATGGTATGGCTCAGATTACAACGCCTACGCATTTTGAGGCGTCAAAAACGACCCACAATGCAGTTGCAGGAGTAGCAAGTTTGGCCTCGCCCGTATTCTCACGCCCCCCGTCTTTCCCCTTTTCCTGCAACGTAAGGTTGCTGGGTCATATTCAACGTCGGTACTGTTGGTGGATTGCCTAACAAGTGAACCACACCAATCACTGACGGCGAAGATGAACCAGCAGCCCTGCGTTGGAGGAAAAGGGCAATGACAGGGGGCGTGAAAATACGGGCGGGGCCAAACTTGCTACTCCTGTAACGGCATTGTGGGTCGTTTTTGACGCTTCAAAATGCTTAGGTATTATGTTGTAAGCCATACGATTCGATTCACATTGTTATCCCAACTACGTTTACGAGCGTGTATGCTGCCTTTAAACGCTTACTTCGCCTTTTTGGAACCATTATCTCTAACAGAAGTGAGCGTTTTGTGGGGCCCTTTTGCTATATTTTTAGCTATGGGATCAAATCAACACAAATCCACAAAAGGAAGCGGTATTTTGTGCGTACGTTGCCTTGATAGTTAACTGCATCGCCAACATAAAGCTACGATTCTGTAAATGACTTTTTGGATATAAGAAAAAACACTTGTGCTGGGCTGCCTGATCATATATAATCGGTGAGGGTGTTTCGCTAACAAGTGGGCAGAGTTCTCAAATTCGGTGCTTGAAAATCGCTGAAACGCGGTCATTTTGACTCATTTTTAGTTTTTACAACGGCGTTAGCGTTCTGGTAGACATGATGTCGTTCTGGGTCCGCATTTGCGGAACACGGCTGTCGCATTATGCGACACGTGGTTATCGTGCTGGGACCTCTTTTTCCCGGCACGGTTCACCTTTCTCCAAACAAGATTATCACGTGTCGCACGATGCAATCAATGCCTGTAGTCCGCAATTGCGAACCGGAATTAGACTCCGAGAACGATAGTAATTGTGTCCCTGCTACCCAGCAGTTACGCGGACCACTGATTCGGAATTGTGGATTTCTCAATCTCTGCGAACGAGTTATCGAATGGGTGATAAGGGGAAGAAAAATACGGGTAAGACGGGAAGAGAAATACGGTGTTGTTAACTGTCAAATACTGAACGTACAGGCCATAAAACGGCCAATGTCTCACCGTCGACTGCGTACCACGCGCTGCGCGACCGCACGTGCGTGGGAAGCAGACGAGTTTTGGCCGCCGCGCGGCGGCCGAAACGTCGCGCGGCGGCCAAAACTCGTCGCGCGGCGGCCAAAACCCGTCTGCTTCCAACGCGCGTGCGGTCGCGCAGCGCGTGGTACACAGTCGACGGTGAGACATTGGCCGTTTTATGGCCTGTAAGTCAATACGTAGTATGTGAAGAGGTGGATAAAAGGTAGTTTAAAGGAGTAGAAGACGCGTTTTCTCGGGGTAACAAGCAGACCTTTCATGGCAAAAAAAATGCCCAATTGTGGGTGGTAATATGAAGCGGTTTTCGGAGTGGCATCGCTTCAACCTGCGCGGGGACCACTGAGATCGCCTAATAACAGGTCCTTCTTTGTACTATTATCATGACGCCTTTTTGAACATGGCACTGCATGAAGAGTATAGCGAGTCTGTGCTGGACACTTAAATCTGCAAAACTGTTTTTCCCTTCTATACTTCTAGCTAAATCTGCAGATTAGGAAGCAACAAACTCCAGAAACAACTCTCTATCCTTAAAGGCAGTGGTCGCGATCAGAAATGCTTGTCTTCTTTTTCTCTCTAAACCCTTTTCTGGGTCTTGAGTAGTAGGACCTATGAGAAAAAATCGCAAAAAAACCACTGTTTTGGGCCAAATTTGAAGCCTTAACTTTCTTGTCTTTTAATGGTGGACGAGCCCACTCCACATCATCGGCATCGATGACCTCTTATATCAAGAACATCAGCTGGCTTTAAATTGAATTTCAATCAATGAACCTTCGAATTTATGTACACATCTAGTCAAAAACAGTGACTGAAGTGATTCTTTCATTGTACAACTGTTTTTAATCGTCAAATTTGCATTTATTTCGTCCTCTAAATGTCGATGATTTTTGACTGCTCGGCACGAAACTGCGATCTTTTCGTCATAGCTGTGCACGTGTGCACGAACTGGCTTCTTTAGGTCCTAGAAACTCTAATTCTAGCCCGTTTTTCACCGCGCTACCTTCACAGTTTTTCAGCTGTTCTTGATCTAAGCTGATCTTTGTAGTTTTTTCGATAACGTTTTTCATCGTGACAACTGCCTTTAATTGAAAGAAAACATTCAAGTTCTTGTTTCAACAGGAATGATATTTTTAGTGGTTATTGTTATTATTTGCTGGTTACGATTTACGGTTTACGATTTACGGTGGTTTCATCGTAATTACGTTTTACGATTTACGAAATTTGAAATTTCATTTACGCACTCCCCTGGTTGTGATGTTCTTCATTTTCGTTTCGATTTTCGCAATGTTTTCATTTACTACTGTACGTTGGGACTTAATGAAGACAAAGAGCTGTTTAAGTGCTGAAGGAAATTGCGAAGCCTCTTTGTATTTTTAGCAATCAGAGATCAACTGATTTAAATCGTTCAGATTTCGAGTAATGCGTTGTTTTGAAGTTGTAGGGGAAAGGCCAGGAGAATCCATGGCTTATTCCCATTCAAAATCAAAAATGTGAAGTGTGATATGAACTTGTAAGCGATAGCGGGTGGGATTACTGAAGGCTAAGAGCTTTATATAGCCTGGACAGTGCACGTGAATTCTAAAGTGAAGGGTGAGAGCGTAAGCTGTCAAGGATTGCGACGGATAAGGAGGCACAAAGTGTAATACGTGTACTCTGATACGGGTGAGTCGAGCCGAAGAAAAAAAAATTTCTGAGCTATGGTGTGGGAGAATGGAATGTGGGTAGTGGTTTACGGTAGAGTGTAATGTTCAAGGGTGGCATGCGCGGCGCAAAGTGTAATACATGGACTCTGATCCGGATGAGTCCAAGTCCGGAATTTTTTTGTATAATGATGTGAGAAAATGGAATGCGGGTATTGGCTTACGGTAGACTGTAACACACTGTTGAGCGAGCGGAGGTTACTGTTACGTGACTGCGGCTTACAGATTTCACAAATCACATATCCACTATACTGTTCAACAACACAAACATACGCCGAGAAATCTGCCAACGTTCTTTCTTACTGTTCGCCTTCGTTCTCCTCTTGGTTTTCTTCTTGTGGTATAGCTTCTATACCCAGAAGTGTACGTATATGGGAAATTGTAGTTTCAGCCAATCTCAGCTCTAGGCTCCAAAATAGTTAATAGCGTTTTGCAGTACGTTTTGACAATCGCGTTCTTCCCAATACGAGTTAAATTCGTCTATTTCTCTTATGGCAGCTTCTTCATCATGGAGCGCTAAATTACGGATTGCCTGTTCTGCTTCCCCGCGGAGCTGGTAGAGTTCGTTGCTTTTACGCTCAAGGACAGCGATAGCGGAAGTAAGGACAGGGCCCGTAGTAAACCTTCCTTCAGCCTAGGTAAATCAGGCTGATGGCTGTGCTGATAGCCGAACGGCAACGTTAGGGCGCCCACGTTGAAAGATAGAACACTAGGCTAGCAGCTAATGGTCTGGTCTGATCGATAAATCAGACTGATAAAGTTCTGCATGAGCCTGAGTTTTTGCATCAGCCTGATGGCGAGAGTGGTGCAAAATAGCACAATGGGGGCGGAGTCTCATCAGCACAAATAGTAGCTTACGGTTTAGGCTGCCAGCTGAGATGTACGCAGAAATGCGTATTGCTTCTGAATTGCGCCTTTCAACTACAAGCGATGACTCCACTTTGATGCGTCGATACTTCTATGAATACATTCTTGATTTGGAATTACATTTTTTCCTACTTCTTCTCGTCTCTTTTGTTTTAATCCATCGTTTTCTCTTCTCACACTTTCTGTTCATTGATTTGCTCCCGCGTTGTTCCACTAGTGCTGTTGTGTTTCAGGTTTCGTAATGAGCACCCGATTTCTACATTTTCCCGGGGCGGTAGTAATTTGGCCTTAAGTCAGAATTAAGAGTGATGAGCATCTTCTATACATTGGATCCAAGGCGAAAATTTTCGGATAATCGGATTTCGGGCTGATCCGGATTTGGCCTTTTTTTCGGTGATTCGGATTTCGGTTCGGTTCGGATTTGGTGTTTTTTCGGTGATTCGGATTTCGGTTCGATTCGGATTTGGCCTTTTTTCGGTGATTCGGATTTCGGTTCGATTCGGATTTGGCCTTTTTTCGGTGATTCGGACATCGGTTCGATTCGGATTTGGCCTTTTTTCGGTGATTCGGATTTCGGTTCGATTCGGATTCGCCGTTTTTTCGGTGATTCGGATTTCGGTTCGATTCGGATTTGGCCTTTTTCGGTGATTCGAATTTTGGTTCGATTCGGATTTGGTCTTTTTTCGGTGATTCGGACATCGGTTCGATTCGGATTAGGCGTTTCTTCGATGATTCGGTTACAGATCGATTCGGATTCGCCGTTTTTTCGGTGATTCGGATTTCGGTTCGATTCGGATTTGGCCTTTTTTCGGTGATTCGAATTTCGGTTCGGTTCGGATTTGGTCTTTTTTCGGTGATTCGGACATCGGTTCGATTCGGATTTGGCCTTTTTTTCGGTGATTCGGATTTCGGTTCGATTCGGATTTGCCTTTTTTTCGGTGATTCGGATCCGAACACTCGATTCGAATAATGAGCCGGATACAACAGAGAAAAAACTACATATTGGAGAAGGATCATCCCACAGTTGTGCAGCATTCGATCTAGAATGAGGACTCCTTTTTCCGCGCCCCTACAGACCCATTATGCCCTCATACATACCTTAGAGTTTCACCCGCCTGGAGTTTTAAGCTACCCGAAATCGCGGAAAATTTTGTAAAAAACATGGTGAATATCATTACAACTGAGCGATACGTCGCAGTGAAGACGAATAATATGATTTTCTTACTGGATAAAGGCTAAGAAAGTTGAGTTGAGAATACATACAGGGGTGGAAGCAAATGGGTTTGAAAACGCGAAGGAAGTCGCAATAAGTTTGCAGGTAGACTGCAGTTTAACGCGTGCTTTTCATTCGACGATTTTTGAGCAGGAAACCAGAAATAGCCAAAATTAAACATACACACACCACCGTATGAGCCACAAAATACGCTTTGTGTAGTGTAAAAAAATCCGGAAAAAAACTCACGCAATCTTTTTTTCGGAAAAAAGCAAATTGGAAAGAAATTCTGAGGACTTCAGCACTGTTTTCAGCTCGCATTAAATTCGGACAAAACTGCAACTTGAAACGAGCTGACTGAGAACATGGACTTAGTGTATGATTAAAGAAAAAGATTGATAGCTTCCGAAAAAGTTCTCTGGAAGACTTTTCGAGGAACTACCCAACTTTTTCTGTATTTGTACACTATTGCCAAGTTCTCTTTCAGCTCGCGTTGAGTTGCACTTCTGCGCGAACTTAACGCGAGATAGCATGCGATGACGCATATTCACTGCACTTACTTTTGCTGAAGAGTACGCAGGGTGTTGTGGGATGTGTGCAGGACCCGAGCGGGAGTGTACAGGATGTAGGCAGGACCCCAGGGGCCGGATGCATCAACGCGCCGGGTTGGGGTAGGGGCAGGACAGTCGGCATCATTGAAGATCGCGATGCGAGGGGAGTAGATCATCTAATCAATCGTGCCCTAATTGTGTTTTTCGCTGCTCTAGCTGCCCCAGCCTCCGAGCTGGGGCAGCTGGGGCAGGATTGATTTGTTGATTTACAGAGTTCTTCAAGGGCGCAGACTGCCCTGTCCCTGCCCCAACCCGGCCCAATGATGCATTCGACCCCAGTAGCAGTGTGGAGAGTGAGTGTGGGACCCCTGATAAAGTTTTCAGAATGTATGCGAGACCCCACTTTGGTTGTGAAGGGCGTAATGTAATATGTGCTAGCCCACGGTGGGAGTGCGCAGGACGGCATGGATTATGTACAGGACCCTAGTAAGAGTATATCGGACATTATGGGGAGAAAGTTGGGCATCAAGAACTTAGAGAAAATCATCAAAGCTGTACGCCACGTCTTGGGAGAGAAAACAGGACCCTAGGTGTATTTTTGTGTTTCGAGGGAAGTAAGCAGTACCTCCTGTCTCTTCTCCACCCACTCTCGGTCGATACGTATGGAAGACATGAACGGGGAAGGTTGGACCAACACCCGGTGTGGCCGACGCTGTGGATAGGTATGAAATATGTACAATACCCACAATAATTTACTCCAAAACGCCGCAAAAGTCGCAAACTCGCGATTTTCGCAACTGTTCGTCATAACACGGCTCAAGGTGGCCCGTTCAGGGGGCTAGGGGCCTACTCAGAATCAGCATCGAGAGCTCTTTATTTTGAGCACACACATTTCTTTACCTGCAATCAAGGCATATAGGGTTGACAGAAAAATCGAGTGAACGAAAACACCAGCGACGTCCCTTTCTCAGCTCAAACGGGACCAATCGACCTGGGACTTGGCCCACAACTTTACTTTCTGATCCTCTTTCAAATAAGCACTGTGGCAGCCCAATCCGGGAAAGTCGATTTTTCAATCCCTTCACATGTGCCGGGTGGGTGCTGTTCTGTCCAGGTTGTCAATAGCGCGCGCGCAGTGGCCGCCGTAAACTTGTGACAGCCGGCTGCAGGTATACTGTAGTTTAGAAAAACTCGTCATTTCCAATGGTTTTTAGCGGGAAAAGCAGGGATTTGCTCGTCTTACCCTCGGGGAGGTCAATTTCGAGCGTTTCAGCACTGACTGCCTACTGATAGGTTATCAAACAGCACTGATAAAGCTAAAATTGGTTGTATTGGAAATTTTTCTGCGGGAAAAGTAGGGATTTGCCCATCTTGCGCTCAGGAAACTCAATTTCAAGCGTTCCTGCTTGGGTCGCTCACTGATAAGTTATCAAATGACACTGATAAGGGTAAAACTCGTTGTATTGGATCAGTTTCAGCGGGAAAAGCAGGGATTCGCTCATTTTACCCTCAAGAAGGTCAAATTTGAGCATTTCATCACTGATCATTCACTGATAAGTTATCAAATAACACGGATAAGGTTAAAACTCGTTGTACTGAATCATTTTCAGCGGGATAAGCAGGGATTTGCTTGTCTTACCCTCAGGATTGTAATTTTGAGCTTTCCTGCTTGGGTCGCTCACTGATAAGTTATCAAATACCACTGATAAGGGTAAAACTCGTTGTATTGAATCATTTTCAGCGGCAAAAGCAGGGATTCGCTTGTCTTACCCTCAGGAAGGTCAATTTTGAGCATTTCATCACTGACCATTCACTGATAAGTTATCAAATAGCACTGATAAAGTTGAAACTCGTTGTACTGAATCATTTTCAGCGGGATAAGCAGGGATTTGCTTGTCTTACCCTCAGGATTGTAATTTTGAGCTTTCCTGCTTGGGTCGCTCACTGATAAGTTATCAAATACCACTGATAAGGGTAAAACTCGTTGTATTGAATCATTTTCAGCGGCAAAAGCAGGGATTCGCTTGTCTTACCCTCAGGAAGGTCAATTTTGAGCATTTCATCACTGACCATTCACTGATAAGTTATCAAATAGCACTGATAAAGTTGAAACTCGTTGTACTGAATCATTTTCAGCGGGATAAGCAGGAATTTGCTTGTCTTACCCTCAGGATGGTTATTTTTGAGCATTGCATCACTGATTACACACTTATAAGTTATCAAATAACACTGATAAGAGTAAAACTCGTTGTTTAAAATATTTTCAGCGGAAATGCAGAGAACCTCTCCTGTCACCTTTACAAAAATCAATCTAAAGCGCGCGCTCGCTATTGACAACCTGGACAGAACAGCCCCCTCCCACATGTGCCAAGTCCAATCTCCCTTCGAACGGGATCAGGTTAAGAAATGTGTGGGACACAAATGTGAATATAAGTAAAAAATGGGAGAAAAAACGCTCAGGAGAAAGTTATGGCTTGGTGTCCTCCCGCCCCCAATTATCGAGATTTGGGTAAAATCATGCTTTGTCAACTTTTATTTTGCTTCTAAAGTGATTTCTGAGCATTTCTGGAGGTTACTGGCTACTTTAGCAGCAAAATTAAAGGCGGATAAGCCAGAATTAATGAGAGTTTCGTTAATTAGGGGACCGGCCGACACCGGTAATTAGTTGTCATATTTTGTTTTTGAGCTTTTTTTCCCACGAATTTCCGAGTTTTTTCACTTATTTTAATTTTTGTGATGGCCAAACCTACATTCTCATGAAAAGAGCTTAAAAGTCTCGAAAACCCTGCCTTTAAAGGCAGTGTTCACGATGATTCTCGTTTCCAAGTTTTCCACTCAAAACAATGCGTTGGCAACCAAGTGTTACCAAAATCACGAAGAAACGGCGGGAAACGCACTAATTCGTCTTATTTCAGGGACATTATTCTATGGCCTGGACTAGTTGTCTGGTTGGATGAACATGTTCACGGTGGTTGTCACCGGTGAAAAATGGGACTAATCGAAAATGGAAGAATATTTTAGGCAAAACAGCATTAGTTAGGGCCCGAAGGAAAGAACGGAGCAACACATAATGGAGAATTGCAAAAGGCGGGTCCACAAAATATTTCATTGTCACAACGAACAGTTCCATTGATACTTAAGAGGCGGGCTGATACTTGAGGATTTCGTGCCCTTATGATGCGTTTTTCTCGGTTTCTTCGTCATTTCAGTTCTACACGGTGGCCAAACAATCGATTTAGCGATTAATCTCAAAATCGAAGATTATCGTGAACACTGCCTTTAATCGAACAGAAAGTTTGATCAGCTCACATAAGTCTGGCGGTTTACTCGCATAAAGCTGGTGGTAAATTCGCATCTAAAAGGTGGGTTTTCTCGCGTTGAAAGCCTATTCACTACCACCACAATTTTTTCGCATTTCATGATGTGAAACAATACGAGTTAGCAATCACAAAGGTAACAAGCAGTTCCAGTAAAAGTGAGCAAACACGTACAGTCGGCATAGATTGGCGCAAACTCGGTGCGCCTATGCTATAGCATATGACACCGGGTTTAGACCAACCTGCAACTCTGAGAAAATCTGTGGTGACGGCACCGCAATGACGCCATGTAGGTGCCCTATAGGCACCTACACGGCGTCATTGCGGTGCCTTCATTACAAATTGCCCTGTCTGCAAGCCGATAGCGATGTAGGCCATAGAAAGTGTACGGGACCGATGTAAGCGTGCGCCGTACGCCAGGGAAAGTGTACGGGACTCATGTAAGAGTGCGCCGGACGCAATAGAAAGTGTACGGGACTCATGTAGGAGTGCGCCGGACGCCATAGAAAGTGTACGGGACCCATGTAAGAGTGCGCCGGACGCCATAGAAAGTGTACGGGACCCATGTAAGCGTGCGTCGTACGCCATAGAAAGTGTACGGGACCGATGTAAGCGTGTGCCGTACGCCATAGAAAGTGTACGGGACTCATGTAAGAAAGCGCCGGACGCCATGGAAAGTGAACGGGACCCATGTAAGAGTGCGCCGGACGCCATAGAAAGTGTACGGGACCCATGTAAGCGTGCGCCGTACGCCATAGAAAGTGTACGGGACCGATGTAAGCGTGCGCCGTACGCCATAGAAAGTGTACGGGACTCATGTAAGAGTGCGCCGGACGCCATAGAAAGTGTACGGGACCCATGTAAGAGTGCGCCGGACGCCATAGAAAGTGTACGGGACCCATGTAAGCGTGCGCCGTACGCCATAGAAAGTGTACGGGACCGATGTAAGCGTGCGCCGTACGCCATAGAAAGTGTACGGGACTCATGTAAGAGTGCGCCGGACGCAATAGAAAGTGTACGGGACTCATGTAAGAGTGCGTCGGACGCCATAGAAAGTGTACGGGACCCATGTAAGAGTGCGCCGGACGCCATAGAAAGTGTACGGGACCCATGTAAGCGTGCGCCGTACGCCATAGAAAGTGTACGGGACCGATGTAAGCGTGCGCCGTACGCCATAGAAAGTGTACGGGACTCATGTAAGAGTGCGCCGGACGCCATAGAAAGTGTACGGGACCCATGTAAGAGTGCGCCGGACGCCATAGAAAGTGTACGGGACCCATGTAAGAGTGCGCCGGACGCTATAGAAAGTGTACGGGACCAATGTAAGAGTGCGCCGGACGCCATAGAAAGTGTACGGGACCCATGTAAGCGTGCGCCGTACGCCATAGAAAGTGTACGGGACCGATGTAAGCGTGCGCCGTACGCCATAGAAAGTGTACGGGACTCATGTAAGAGTGCGCCGGACGCCATAGAAAGTGTACGGGACCCATGTAAGAGTGCGCCGGACGCCATAGAAAGTGTACGGGACCAATGTAAGAGTGCGCCGGACGCCATAGAAAGTGTACGGGACCCATGTAAGAGTGCGCCGGACGCCATAGAAAGTGTACGGGACCCATGTAAGAGTGCGCCAGACGCCATAGAAAGTGTACGGGACTCATGTAAGAGTGCGTCGGACGCCATAGAAAGTGTACGGGACCCATGTAAGAGTGCGCCGGACGCCATAGAAAGTGTACGGGACCCATGTAAGAGTGCGCCGTACGCCATAGAAAGTGTACGGGACCGATGTAAGCGTGCGCCGTACGCCATAGAAAGTGTACGGGACTCATGTAAGAGTGCGCCGGACGCCATAGAAAGTGTACGGGACCGATGTAAGCGTGCGCCGTACGCCATAGAAAGTGTACGGGATTCATGTAAGAGTGCGCCGGACGCAATAGAAAGTGTACGGGATCAATGTAAGAGTGCGCCAGACGCCATAGAAAATGTACGGGACTCATGTAAGAGTGCGCCGGACGCCATAGAAAGTGTACGGGACCCATGTAAGCGTGCGCCGTACGCCATAGAAAGTGTACGGGACCGATGTAAGCGTGCGCCGTACGCCATAGAAAGTGTACGGGACTCATGTAAGAGTGCGCCGGACGCTATAGAAAGTGTACGGGACCAATGTAAGAGTGCGCCGGACGCCATAGAAAGTGTACGGGACCCATGTAAGCGTGCGCCGTACGCCATAGAAAGTGTACGGGACTCATGTAAGAGTGCGCCGGACGCCATAGAAAGTGTACGGGACCCATGTAAGAGTGCGCCGGACGCCATAGAAAGTGTACGGGACCCATGTAAGCGTGCGCCGTACGCCATAGAAAGTGTACGGGACCGATGTAAGCGTGCGCCGTACGCCATAGAAAGTGTACGGGACTCATGTAAGAGTGCGCCGGACGCTATAGAAAGTGTACGGGACCAATGTAAGAGTGCGCCAGACGCCATAGGAAGTGTACGGGACCCATGTAAGAGTGCGCCGGACGCCATAGAAAGTGTACGGGACCCATGTAAGAGTGCGCCGGACGCCATAGAAAGTGTACGGGACCCATGTAAGAGTGCGCCGGACGCAATAGAAAGTGTACGGGATCAATGTAAGAGTGCGCCAGACGCCATAGAAAATGTACGGGACTCATGTAAGAGTGCGCCGGACGCCATAGAAAGTGTACGGGACCCATGTAAGCGTGCGCCGTACGCCATAGAAAGTGTACGGGACTCATGTAAGAGTGCGCCGGACGCCATAGAAAGTGTACGGGACTCATGTAAGAGTGCGCCGGACGCTATAGAAAGTGTACGGGACCAATGTAAGAGTGCGCCGGACGCCATAGAAAGTGTACGGGACCCATGTAAGAGTGCGCCGGACGCCATAGAAAGTGTACGGGACTCATGTAAGAGTGCGCCGGACGCTATAGAAAGTGTACGGGACCAATGTAAGAGTGCGCCGGACGCAATAGAAAGTGTACGGGATCAATGTAAGAGTGCGCCAGACGCCATAGAAAATGTACGGGACTCATGTAAGAGTGCGCCGGACGCCATAGAAAGTGTACGGGACCCATGTAAGAGTGCGCCGTACGCCATAGAAAGTGTACGGGACCGATGTAAGCGTGCGCCGTACGCCATAGAAAGTGTACGGGACTCATGTAAGAGTGCGCCGGACGCCATAGAAAGTGTACGGGACTCATGTAAGAGTGCGCCGGACGCTATAGAAAGTGTACGGGACCAATGTAAGAGTGCGCCGGACACCATAGAAAGTGTACGGGACCCATGTAAGCGTGCGCCGTACGCCATAGAAAGTGTACGGGACTCATGTAAGAGTGCGCCGGACGCCATAGAAAGTGTACGGGACCCATGTAAGCGTGCGCCGTACTCCATAGAAAGTGTACGGGGCCGATGTAAGCGTGTGCCGTACGCCATAGAAAGTGTAAGGGACTCATGTAAGAGTGCGCCGGACGCAATAGAAAGTGTACGGGATCAATGTAAGAGTGCGCCAGACGCCATAGAAAGTGTACGGGACTCATGTAAGAGTGCGCCGGACGCCATAGAAAGTGTACGGGACCCATGTAAGCGTGCGCCGTACGCCATAGAAAGTGTACGGGACTCATGTAAGAGTGCGCCGGACGCAATAGAAAGTGTACGGGATCAATGTAAGAGTGCGCCAGACGCCATAGAAAGTGTACGGGACTCATGTAAGAGTGCGCCGGACGCCATAGAAAGTGTACGGGACCCATGTAAGCGTGCGCCGTACTCCATAGAAAGTGTACGGGGCCGATGTAAGCGTGTGCCGTACGCCATAGAAAGTGTACGGGACTCATGTAAGAGTGCGCCGGACGCAATAGAAAGTGTACGGGACTCATGTAAGAGTGCGCCGGACGCCATAGAAAGTGTACGGGACCCATGTAAGAGTGCGCCGGACGCCATAGAAAGTGTACGGGACCCATGTAAGCGTGCGCCGTACGCCATAGAAAGTGTACGGGATCAATGTAAGAGTGCGCCAGACGCCATAGAAAGTGTACGGGACTCATGTAAGAGTGCGCCGGACGCCATAGAAAGTGTACGGGACTCATGTAAGAGTGCGCCGGACGCCATAGAAAGTGTACGGGACCCATGTAAGAGTGCGCCGGACGCCATAGAAAGTGTACGGGACCCATGTAGGAGTGCGCCGTACGCTATAGAAAGTGTACGGGACTCATGTAAGAGTGCGTCGGACGCCATAGAAAATGTACGGGATCAATGTAAGAGTGCGCCAGACGCCATAGAAAATGTACGGGATCAATGTAAGAGTGCGCCAGACGCCATAGAAAGTGTACGGGACCGATGTAAGCGTGCGCCGTACGCCATAGAAAGTGTACGGGACCCATGTAAGCGTGCACCGTACGCCATAGAAAGTGTACGGGACCGATGTAAGAGTGCGCCAGATGCCATAGAAAATGTACGGGATCAATGTAAGAGTGCGCCGGACGCCATAGAAAGTGTACGGGACTCATTTAAGAGTGCGCCGGACGCAATAGAAAGTGTACGGGACTCATGTAAGAGTGCGTCGGACGCCATAGAAAGTGTACGGGACCCATGTAAGAGTGCGCCGTACGCCATAGAAAGTGTACGGGACCGATGTAAGCGTGCGCCGTACGCCATAGAAAGTGTACGGGACTCATGTAAGAGTGCGCCGGACGCCATAGAAAGTGTACGGGACTCATGTAAGAGTGCGCCGGACGCCATAGAAAGTGTACGGGACCCATGTAAGCGTGCGCCGTACGCCATAGAAAGTGTACGGGACTCATGTAAGAGTGCGCCGGACGCCATAGAAAGTGTACGGGACCCATGTAAGCGTGCGCCGTACGCCATAGAAAGTGTACGGGACTCATGTAAGAGTGCGCCGGACGCTATAGAAAGTGTACGGGACCAATGTAAGAGTGCGCCAGACGCCATAGGAAGTGTACGGGACCCATGTAAGAGTGCGCCGGACGCCATAGAAAGTGTACGGGACCCATGTAAGCGTGCGCCGTACGCCATAGAAAGTGTACGGGACTCATGTAAGAGTGCGCCGGACGCCATAGAAAGTGTACGGGACTCATGTAAGAGTGCGCCGGACGCCATAGAAAGTGTACGGGACCCATGTAAGAGTGCGCCGGACGCCATAGAAAGTGTACGGGACTCATGTAAGAGTGCGCCGGACGCCATAGAAAGTGTACGGGACCCATGTAAGAGTGCGCCGGACGCTATAGAAAGTGTACGGGACCAATGTAAGAGTGCGCCAGACGCCATAGGAAGTGTACGGGACCCATGTAAGAGTGCGCCGGACGCCATAGAAAGTGTACGGGACTCATGTAAGAGTGCGCCGGACGCCATAGAAAGTGTACGGGACCCATGTAAGCGTGCGCCGTACGCCATAGAAAGTGTACGGGACTCATGTAAGAGTGCGCCGGACGCCATAGAAAGTGTACGGGACTCATGTAAGAGTGCGCCGTACGCCATAGAAAGTGTACGGGACTCATGTAAGAGTGCGCCGGACGCCATAGAAAGTGTACGGGACTCATGTAAGAGTGCGTCGGACGCCATAGAAAGTGTACGGGACCCATGTAAGAGTGCGCCGGACGCCATAGAAAGTGTACGGGACCCATGTAAGAGTGCGCCGTACGCCATAGAAAGTGTACGGGACCGATGTAAGCGTGCGCCGTACGCCATAGAAAGTGTACGGGACTCATGTAAGAGTGCGCCGGACGCCATAGAAAGTGTACGGGACTCATGTAAGAGTGCGCCGGACGCTATAGAAAGTGTACGGGACCAATGTAAGCGTGCGCCGTACGCCATAGAAAGTGTACGGGACTCATGTAAGAGTGCGCCGGACGCTATAGAAAGTGTACGGGACCAATGTAAGAGTGCGCCGGACGCCATAGAAAGTGTACGGGACCCATGTAAGAGTGCGCCGGACGCCATAGAAAGTGTACGGGACCCATGTAAGAGTGCGCCGGACGCCATAGAAAGTGTACGGGACCCATGTAAGAGTGCGCCGGACGCCATAGAAAGTGTACGGGACCCATGTAAGCGTGCGCCGTACGCCATAGAAAGTGTACGGGACTCATGTAAGAGTGCGCCGGACGCCATAGAAAGTGTACGGGACTCATGTAAGAGTGCGCCGGACGCCATAGAAAGTGTACGGGACCCATGTAAGCGTGCGCCGTACGCCATAGAAAGTGTACGGGATCCATGTAAGAGTGCGCCGGACGCCATAGAAAGTGTACGGGACCAATGTAAGCGTGTGCCGTACGCCATAGAAAGTGTAAGGGACTCATGTAAGAGTGCGCCGGACGCCATAGAAAGTGTACGGGATCAATGTAAGAGTGCGCCAGACGCCATAGAAAGTGTACGGGACTCATGTAAGAGTGCGCCGGACGCCATAGAAAGTGTACGGGACCCATGTAAGCGTGCGCCGTACGCCATAGAAAGTGTACGGGACTCATGTAAGAGTGCGCCAGACGCCATAGAAAGTGTACGGGACTCATGTAAGAGTGCGCCGGACGCCATAGAAAGTGTATGGGACCCATGCAAGAATGCGCCGGACGCCATAGAAAGTGTACGGGACCCATGTAAGAGCGCGCCGGACGCCATATAAAGAGCGCGGGACCCATGTAAGAGTGCGCCGGACGCCATATAAAGTGTACGGGACCCATGTGAGAGTGCGCCGGACGCCATAGAAAGTGTACGGGACCCATGTAAGAGTGCGCCGGACGCCATAGAAAGTGTACGGGACCCATGTAAGAGTGCGCCGTACGCCATAGAAAGTGTACGGGACCGATGTAAGCGTGCGCCGTACGCCATAGAAAGTGAACGGGACCAATGTAAGAGTGCACCGGACGCCATAGAACGTATTCGGTACCAATGTAAGAGTGCGCCGGACGCCATAGAAAGTGTACGGGACCCATGTAAGAGTGCGCCGGACGCCATAGAGTGTGTAGGGGACCCATGTAAGAATGCGCCGGGCGCCATAGAAAGTGTACGGGACCCATGTAAGCGTGCGCCGTACGCCATAGAAAGCGTACGGGACCCATGTAAGAGTGCGCCGCACGGCACAGAGAGTGTACGGGACCCATGTAAGAGTGCGCCAGACGCCATGGAAAGTGTACGGGACCCATGTAAGAGTGCGCCGGACGCCACAGAAAGTGTACGGGACCCATGTAAGAGTGCGACGGACGCAATAGAAAGTGTACGGGACTCATGTAAGAGTGCGCCGGACGCAATAGAAAGTGTACGGGACTCATGTAAGAGTGCGCCGTACGCAATAGAAAGTGTACGGGACTCATGTAAGAGTGCGCCGGACGCTATAGAAAGTGTACGGGACCAATGTAAGAGTGCGCCGGACGCCATAGAAAGTGTACGGGACCCATGTAAGCGTGCGCCGTACGCCATAGAAAGTGTACGGGACTCATGTAAGAGTGCGCCGGACGCCATAGAAAGTGTACGGGACTCATGTAAGAGTGCGCCGGACGCTATAGAAAGTGTACGGGACCAATGTAAGAGTGCGCCGGACGCCATAGAAAGTGTACGGGACCCATGTAAGAGTGCGCCGGACGCCATAGAAAGTGTACGGGACCCATGTAAGAGTGCGCCGGACGCCACAGAAAGTGTACGGGACCCATGTAAGAGTGCGCCGGACGCCATAGAAAGTGTACGGGACCCATGTAAGAGTGCGCCGGACGCAATAGAAAGTGTACGGGATCAATGTAAGAGTGCGCCGGACGCCATAGAAAGTGTACGGGACCCATGTAAGCGTGCGCCGTACGCCATAGAAAGTGTACGGGACTCATGTAAGAGTGCGCCGGACGCAATAGAAAGTGTACGGGATCAATGTAAGAGTGCGCCAGACGCCATAGAAAGTGTACGGGACCCATGTAAGAGTGCGCCGGACGCCATAGAAAGTGTACGGGACCCATGTAAGCGTGCGCCGTACGCCATAGAAAGTGTACGGGACCCATGTAAGAGTGCGCCGGACGCCATAGAAAGTGTACGGGACCCATGTAAGAGTGCGCCGGACGCCATAGAAAGTGTACGGGACCCATGTAAGAGTGCGCCGGACGCCATAGAAAGTGTACGGGACCCATGTAAGCGTGCGCCGTACGCCATAGAAAGTGTACGGGACTCATGTAAGAGTGCGCCGGACGCCATAGAAAGTGTACGGGACTCATGTAAGAGTGCGCCGGACGCTATAGAAAGTGTACGGGACCAATGTAAGAGTGCGCCGGACGCCATATAAAGTGAACGGGACCCATGTAAGCGTGCGCCGTACGCCATAGAAAGTGTACGGGACCCATGTAAGAGTGCGCCGGACGCAATAGAAAGTGTACGGGACTCATGTAAGAGTGCGCCGGACGCTATAGAAAGTGTACGGGACCAATGTAAGAGTGCGCCAGACGCCATAGGAAGTGTACGGGACCCATGTAAGAGTGCGCCGGACGCAATAGAAAGTGTACGGGACCCATGTAAGAATGCGCCGGGCGCCATAGAAAGGGTTCGGGACCCATGTAAGCGTGCGCCGTACGCCATAGAAAGTGTACGGGACTCATGTAAGAGTGCGCCGGACGCCATAGAAAGTGTACGGGACCCATGTAAGAGTGCGCCGGACGCCATAGAAAGTGTACGGGACCCATGTAAGAGTGCGCCGGACGCCATAGAAAGTGTACGGGACCCATGTAAGAGTGCGCCGGACGCCATAGAAAGTGTACGGGACCCATGTAAGAGTGCGCCGGACGCCATAGAAAGTGTACGGGACCCATGTAAGAGTGCGCCGGACGCCATAGAAAGTGTACGGGACCCATGTAAGAGTGCGCCGGACGCCATAGAAAGTGTACGGGACCCATGTAAGAGTGCGCCGGACGCCATAGAAAGTGTACGGGACCCATGTAAGAGTGCGCCGGACGCCATAGAAAGTGTACGGGACCCATGTAAGAGTGCGCCGGACGCCATAGAAAGTGTACGGGACCCATGTAAGAGTGCGCCGGACGCCATAGAAAGTGTACGGGACCCATGTAAGAGTGCGCCGGACGCCATAGAAAGTGTACGGGACCTCATGTAAGAGTGCGCCGGACGCCATAGAAAGTGTACGGGACCCATGTAAGAGTGCGCCGGACGCCATAGAAAGTGTACGGGACCCATGTAAGAGTGCGCCGGACGCCATAGAAAGTGTACGGGACCCATGTAAGAGTGCGCCGGACGCCATAGAAAGTGTACGGGACCCATGTAAGAGTGCGCCGGACGCCATAGAAAGTATACGGGACTCATGTAAGAGTGCGCCGGACGCCATAGAAAGTGTATGGGACCCATGTAAGAGTGCGCCGGACACAATAGAAAGTGTACGGGATCAATGTAAGAGTGCGCCAGACGCCATAGAAAGTGTACGGGACCCATGTAAGCGTGCGCCGTACGCCATAGAAAGTGTACGGGACTCATGTAAGAGTGCGCCGGACGCTATAGAAAGTGTACGGGACCAATGTAAGAGTGCGCAGGACGCTATAGAAAGTGTACGGGACCAATGTAAGAGTGCGCCGGACACCATAGAAAGTGTACGGGACCCATGTAAGAGTGCGCCGGACGCCATAGAAAGTGTACGGGACCCATGTAAGAGTGCGCCGGACGCCATAGAAAGTGTACGGGACCCATGTAAGAGTGCGCCGGACGCCATAGAAAGTGTACGGGACCCATGTAAGAGTGCGCCGGACGCCATAGAAAGTGTACGGGAACCATGCAAGAATGCGCCGGACGACATAGAAAGTATACGGGACCCATGTAAGCGTGCGCCGGACGTCATAGAAAAAGTATGGGACCCATGTAAGAGTGCGCCGGACGCCATAGAAAGTGTACGGGACTCATGTAAGAGTGCGCCAGACGCCGTAGAAAGTGTACGGGACCAATGTAAGAGTGCGCCAGACGCCATAGGAAGTGTACGGGACCCATGTAAGAGTGCGCCGGACGCCATAGAAAGTGTACGGGACCCATGTAAGCGTGCGCCGTACGCAATAGAAAGTGTACGGGACTCATGTAAGAGTGCGCCGGACGCCATATTAAGTGTACGGGACCCATGTAAGAGTGCGCCGGACGCCATAGAAAGTGTACGGGACCCATGTAAGCGTGCGCCGTACGCCATAGAAAGTGTACGGGACTCATGTAAGAGTGCGCCGGACGCCATAGAAAGTGTACGGGACTCATGTAAGAGTGCGCCGGACGCCATAGAAAGTGTACGGGACCAATGTAAGAGTGCGCCGGACACCATAGAAAGTGTACGGGACCCATGTAAGAGTGCGCCGGACGCCATAGAAAGTGTACGGGAGCCATGGAAGAGTGGGCCGGACGCCATAGAAAGTGTACGGGACTCATGTAAGAGTGCGCCGGACGCCATGCAAAGTGTACGGAACCCATATAGGAATGCGCCGGACGCAATAAAAAGTGTGCGGAACCCATGTAAGCGTGCGCCGTACGCCATAGAAAGTGTACGGGACCCATGTAAGAGTGCGCCGGACGCCATAGAAAGTGTACGGGACCCATGTAAGAGTGCGCCGGACGCCATAGAAAGTGTACGGGACCCATGTAAGAGTGCGCCGGACGCCATAGAAAGTGTACGGGACCCATGTAAGAGTGCGCCGGACGCCATAGAAAGTGTACGGGACCCATGTAAGAGTGCGCCGGACGCCATAGAAAGTGTACGGGACCCATGTAAGAGTGCGCCGGACGCCATAGAAAGTGTACGGGACCCATGTAAGAGTGCGCCGGACGCCATAGAAAGTGTACGGGACCCATGTAAGAGTGCGCCGGACGCCATAGAAAGTGTACGGGACCCATGTAAGAGTGCGCCGGACGCCATAGAAAGTGTACGGGCCTCATGTAATAGTGCGCCGGACGCAATAGAAAGTGTACGGGGCCGATGTAAGCGTGTGCCGTACGCCACAGAAAGTGTACGGGACCCATGTAAGAGTGCGCCGGACGCAATAGAAAGTGTACGGGATCAATGTAAGAGTGCGCCAGACGCCACAGAAAGTGTACGGGACCCATGTAAGAGTGCGCCGGACGCCACAGAAAGTGTACGGGACCCATGTAAGAGTGCGACGGACGCAATAGAAAGTGTACGGGACTCATGTAAGAGTGCGCCGGACGCAATAGAAAGTGTACGGGACTCATGTAAGAGTGCGCCGGACGCCATAGAAAGTGTACGGGACTCATGTAAGAGTGCGCCGGACGCCATAGAAAGTGTAGGGGACCCATTTAAGCGTGCGACGTACGCCATAGAAAGTGTACGGGACCCATGTAAGAGTGCGACGGACGCAATAGAAAGTGTACGGGACTCATGTAAGCGTGCGCCGTACTCCATAGAAAGTGTACGGGGCCGATGTAGCGTGTGCCGTACGCCATAGAAAGTGTACGGGACCCATGTAAGAGTGCGCCGGACGCCATAGAAAGTGTACGGGACCCATGTAAGCGTGCGCCGTACGCCATAGAAAGTGTACGGGACCCATGTAAGAGTGCGCCGGACGCCATAGAAAGTGTACGGGACCCATGTAAGAGTGCGCCGGACGCCGGATAGAGTGTACGGGACCCATGTAAGAGTGCGCCGGACGCCATAGAAAGTGTACGGGACCCATGTAAAAGTGCGCCAGACGCCATAGAAAGTGTACGGGACCCATGTAAGAGTGCGCCGGACGCCATAGAAAGTGTACGGGACCCATGTAAGAGTGCGCCGGACGCCATAGAAAGTGTACGGGACCCATGTAAGCGTGCGCCGGACGCCATAGAAAGTGTACGGGACCCATTTAAGAGTGCGCCGGACGCCATAAAAAGTGTACGGGACCCATGTAAGAGTGCGCCGGATGCCATAAAAAGTGTACGGGACCCATGTAAGCGTGCGCCAGACGCCAGAGAAAGGGTACGGGACCCATTTAAGAGTACGCCGGACGCCGCAGAAAGTGTACGGGACCCATGTAAGAGTGCGCCGGACGCTATAGAAAGTGTACGGGATCCATGTAAGAGTGCGCCGGACGCCATAGAAAGTGTACGGGACCCATGTAAGCGTGCGCCGTACGCCATAGAAAGTGTACGGGACTCATGTAAGAGTGCGCCGGACGCAATAGAAAGTGTACGGGACCCATGTAAGAGTGCGCCGGACGCAATAGAAAGTGTACGGGACCCATGTAAGAGTGCGCCGTACGCCATAGAAAGTGTACGGGACCCATGTAAGCGTGCGCCGTACGCAATAGAAAGTGTACGGGACTCATGTAAGAGTGCGCCGGACGCTATAGGAAGTGTACGGGATCCATGTAAGAGTGCGCCGGACGCCATAGAAAGTGTATGGGACCCATGTAAGCGTGCGCCGTACGCCATAGAAAGTGTACGGGACCGATGTAAGAGTGCGCCGGACGCTATAGAAAGTGTACGGGACCAATGTAAGCGTGCGCCGTAAGCAATAGAAAGTGTACGGGACTCATGTAAGAGTGCGCCGGACGCTATAGAAAGTGTACGGGACCAATGTAAGAGTGCGCCAGACGCCATAGGAAGTGTACGGGACCCATGTAAGAGTGCGCCAGACGCCATAGAAAATGTACGGGACTCATGTAAGAGTGCGCCGGACGCAATAGAAAGTGTACGGGACTCATGTAAGAGTGCGTCGGACGCCATAGAAAGTGTACGGGACCCATGTAAGAGTGCGCCGGACGCCATAGAAAGTGTACGGGACCCATGTAAGAGTGCGCCGTACGCCATAGAAAGTGTACGGGACCGATGTAAGCGTGCGCCGTACGCCATAGAAAGTGTACGGGACTCATGTAAGAGTGCGCCGGACGCCATAGAAAGTGTACGGGACCCATGTAAGAGTGCGCCGGACGCCATATAAAGTGTACGGGACCCATGTAAGAGTGCGCCGGACGCCATAGAAAGTGTACGGGACCCATGTAAGCGTGCGCCGTACGCCATAGAAAGTGTACGGGAGTCATGTAAGGGTGCGCCGTACTCCATAGAAAGTGTACGGGGCCGATGTAAGCGTGTGCCGTACGCCATAGAAAGTGTACGGGACTCATGTAAGAGTGCGCCGGACGCCATAGAAAGTGTTCGGTACCAATGTAAGAGTGCGCCAGACGCCATATAAAGTGAACGGGACCCATGTAAGAGTGCGCCGGACGCAATAGAAAGTGTACGGGACTCATGTAAGAGTGCGCCGGACGCCATAGAAAGTGTACGGGACTCATGTAAGAGTGCGCCGGACGCCATAGAAAGTGTACGGGACCCATGTAAGCGTGCGCCGTACGCCATAGAAAGTGTAAGGGACTCATGTAAGAGTGCGCCGGACGCAATAGAAAGTGTACGGGATCAATGTGAGAGTGCGCCAGACGCCATATAAAGTGAACGGGACCCATGTAAGAGTGCGCCGGACGCCATAGAAAGTGTACGGGACCCATGTAAGCGTGCGCCGTACGCCATAGAAAGTGTACGGGACTCATGTAAGAGTGCGCCGGACGCAATAGAAAGTGTACGGGATCAATGTAAGAGTGCGCCAGACGCCATAGAAAATGTACGGGACTCATGTAAGAGTGCGCCGGACGCCATAGAAAGTGTACGGGACCCATGTAAGCGTGCGCCGTACGCCATAGAAAGTGTACGGGACTCATGTAAGAGTGCGCCGGACGCCATAGAAAGTGTACGGGACTCATGTAAGAGTGCGCCGGACGCTATAGAAAGTGTACGGGACCAATGTAAGAGTGCGCCGGACACCATAGAAAGTGTACGGGACCCATGTAAGCGTGCGCCGTACGCCATAGAAAGTGTACGGGACTCATGTAAGAGTGCGCCGGACGCCATAGAAAGTGTACGGGACCCATGTAAGCGTGCGCCGTACGCCATAGAAAGTGTACGGGACTCATGTAAGAGTGCGCCGGACGCCATAGAAAGTGTACGGGACCCATGTAAGAGTGCGCCGGACGCCATAGAAAGTGTACGGGACCCATGTAAAAGGGCGCCGGACGCCATGGAAAGTGAACGGGACCCATGTAAGAGTGCGACGGACGCCATAGAAAGTGTACGGGACCCATGTAAGAGTGCGCCGGACGCCATAGAAAGTGTACGGGACCCATGTAAGAGTGCGCCGGACGCCATAGAAAGTGTACGGCACTCATCTAAGAGTCCGCCGGACGCAATACAAAGTGTACGGGACTCATGTAAGAGTGCGTCGAACGCCATAGAAAGTGTACGGGACCCATGTAAGAGTGCGCCGGACGCCATAGAAAGTGTACGGGACCCATGTAAGAGTGCGCCGGACGCCATATAAAGTGTACGGGACCCATGTAAGAGTGCGCCGGACGCCATAGAAAGTGTACGGGACCCATGTAAGAGTGCGCCGGACGCCATAGAAAGTGTACGGGACCCATGTAAGAGTGCGCCGGACGCCATAGAAAGTGTACGGGACCCATGTAAGAGTGCGCCGGCCGCCATAGAAAGTGTACGGGACCCATGTAAGAGTGCGCCGGACGCCATATAAAGTGTACGGGACCCATGTAAGAGTGCGCCGGACGCCATAGAAAGTGTACGGGACCCATGTAAGCGTGCGCCGTACGCCATAGAAAGTGTACGGGACTCATTTAAGAGTGCGCCGGACGCAGTAGAAAGTGTACGGGACTCATGTAAGAGTGCGTCGGACGCCATAGAAAGTGTACGGGACCCATGTAAGAGTGCGCCGGACGCCATAGAAAGTGTACGGGACCCATGTAAGAGTGCGCCAGACGCCATAGAAAGTGTACGGGACTCATGTAAGAGTGCGCCGGACGCCATAGAAAGTGTACGGGACCCATGTAAGAGTGCGCCGGACGCAATAGAAAGTGTACGGGATCAATGTAAGAGTGCGCCAGACGCAATAGAAAGTGTACGGGACTCATGTAAGAGTGCGCCGGACGCCATAGAAAGTGTACGGGACTCATGTAAGAGTGCGCCGGACGCTATAGAAAGTGTACGGGACCAATGTAAGAGTGCGCCGGACGCAGTAGAAAGTGTACGGGATCAATGTGAGAGTGCGCCAGACGCAATAGAAAGTGTACGGGACTCATGTAAGAGTGCGCCGGACGCCATAGATAGTGTACGGGACCGATGTAAGCGTGCGCCGTACGCCATAGAAAGTGTACGGGACCCATGTAAGCGTGCGCCGTACGCCATAGAAAGTGTACGGGACTCATGTAAGAGTGCGCCAGACGCCATAGAAAGTGTACGGGACTCATGTAAGAGTGCGCCGGACGCTATAGAAAGTGTACGGGACCAATGTAAGAGTGCGCCACACGCCATAGGAAGTGTACGGGACCCATGTAAGAGTGCGCCGGACGCCATAGAAAGTGTACGGGACCCATGTAAGCGTGCGCCGTACGCCATAGATAGTGTACGGGACCCATGTAAGAGTACGCCGGACGCCACAGAAAGTGTACGGGACCCATGTAAGAGTGCGCCGGACGCCACAGAAAGTGTACGGGACCCATATAAGAGTGCGCCGGACGCAATAGAAAGTGTACGGGATCAATGTAAGAGTGCGCCGGACGCCATAGAAAGTGTACGGGATCAATGTGAGAGTGCGCCGGACGCCATAGAAAGTGTACGGGACTCATGTAAGAGTGCGCCGGACGCTATAGAAAGTGTACGGGACCAATGTAAGAGTGCGCCGGACGCAATAGAAAGTGTACGGGACTCATGTAAGAGTGCGCCGGACGCCATAGAAAGTGTACGGGACCCATGTAAGCGTGCGCCGTACGCCATAGAAAGTGTACGGGACCCATGTAAGAGTGCGCCGGACGCCACAGAAAGTGTACGGGACCCATGTAAGAGTGCGCCGGACGCCATAGAAAGTGTTCGGTACCAATGTAAGAGTGCGCCAGACGCCATGGAAAGTGAACGGGACCCATGTAAGAGTGCGCCGGACGCAATAGAAAGTGTACGGGACTCATGTAAGAGTGCGCCGGACGCAATAGAAAGTGTACGGGATCAATGTGAGAGTGCGCCAGACGCCATATAAAGTGAACGGGACCCATGTAAGAGTGCGCCGGACGCCATAGAAAGTGTACGGGACCCATGTAAGCGTGCGCCGTACGCCATAGAAAGTGTACGGGACTCATGTAAGAGTGCGCCGGACGCCATAGAAAGTGTACGGGACTCATGTAAGAGTGCGCCGGACGCCATAGAAAGTGTACGGGACTCATGTAAGAGTGCGCCGGACGCCATAGAAAGTGTATGGGACCCATGTAAGAGTGCGCCGGACGTAATAGAAAGTGTACGGGATCAATGTAAGAGTGCGCCAGACGCAATAGAAAGTGTAAGGGACTCATGTAAGAGTGCGCCGGACGCCATAGAAAATGTACGGGACCCATGTAAGAGTGCGCCGGACGCAATAGAAAGTGAACGGGACCCATGTAAGAGTGCGCCGGACGCAATAGAAAGTGTACGGGACTCATGTAAGAGTGCGCCGGACGCTATAGAAAGTGTACGGGACCAATGTAAGAGTGCGCCAGACGCCATAGGAAGTGTACGGGACTCATGTAAGAGTGCGCCGGACGCCATAGAAAGTGTACGGGACCAATGTAAGAGTGCGCCAGACGCTATAGAAAGTGTACGGGACCAATGTAAGAGTGCGCCGGACACCATAGAAAGTGTACGGGACCCATGTAAGCGTGCGCCGTACGCCATAGAAAGTGTACGGGACTCATGTAAGAGTGCGCCGGACGCCATAGAAAGTGTACGGGACTCATGTAAGAGTGCGCCGGACGCTATAGAAAGTGTACGGGACCAATGTAAGAGTGCGCCGGACGCAATAGAAAGTGTACGGGATCAATGTAAGAGTGCGCCAGACGCCATAGAAAGTGTACGGGACTCATGTAAGAGTGCGCCGGACGCCATAGAAAGTGTACGGGACTCATGTAAGAGTGCGCCGGACGCTATAGAAAGTGTACGGGACTCATGTAAGAGTGCGCCGGACGCCATAGAAAGTGTACGGGACCCATGTAAGCGTGCGCCGTACGCCATAGAAAGTGTACGGGACCCATGTAAGCGTGCGCCGTACGCCATAGAAAGTGTACGGGACTCATGTAAGAGTGCGCCGGACGCCATAGAAAGTGTACGGGACCCATGTAAGAGTGCGCCGGACGCCACAGAAAGTGTACGGGACCCATGTAAGCTTGCGCCGGACGCCACAGAAAGTGTACGGAACCCATGTAAGAGTGCGTCGGACGCCATAGAAAGTGTTCGGTACCAATGTAAAAGTGCGCCAGACGCCATAGAAAGTGTACGGGACCCATGTAAGCGTGCGCCGTACGCCATAGAAAGTGTACGGGACTCATGTAAGAGTGCGCCGGACGCCATAGAAAGTGTACGGGACCCATGTAAGAGTGCGCCAGACGCCATAGAAAGTGTACGGGACCCATGTAAGAGTGCGCCGGACGCCATAGAAAGTGTACGGAACCCATGTAAGAGCGCCAGACGCCAGAGAAAGTGTACGGGACCCATGTAAGAGTGCGCCGGACGCCATAGAAAGTGTACGGGACCCATGTAAGAGTGCGCCGGACGCCATAGAAAGTGTACGGGACCCATGTAAGAGTGCGCCGGACGCCATAGAAAGTGTACGGGACCCATGTAAGCGTGCGCCGTACGCCATAGAAAGTGTACGGGACTCATGTAAGAGTGCGCCGTACGCCATAGAAAGTGTACGGGACTCATGTAAGAGTGCGCCGGACGCCATAGAAAGTGTACGGGACCCATGTAAGAGTGCGCCGGACGCCATAGAAAGTGTACGGGATCAATGTAAGAGTGCGCCGGACGCCATAGAAAGTGTACGGGACCCATGTAAGAGTGCGCCGGACGCCATATAAAGTGTACGGGATCAATGTAAGAGTGCGCCGGACGCCATAGAAAGTGTACGGGACCGATGTAAGAGTGCGCCAGACGCCATAGAAAGTGTACGGGACTAATGTAAGAGTGCGCCGGACGCAATAGAAAGTGTACGGGATCAATGTAGAGTGCGCCGGACGCCACAGAAAGTGTACGGGACCCATGTAAGAGTGCGCCGGACGCCATAGAAAGTGTACGGGACCCATGTAAGAGTGCGCCGTACGCCATAGAAAGTGTACGGGACTCATGTAAGAGTGCGCCGGACGCAATAGAAAGTGTACGGGACTCATGTAAGAGTGCGTCGGACGCCATAGAAAGTGTACGGGACCCATGTAAGAGTGCGCCGGACGCCATAGAAAGTGTACGGGACCGATGTAAGCGTGCGCCGTACGCCATAGAAAGTGTACGGGAATTCATGTAAGAGTGCGCCGGACGCAATAGAAAGTGTACGGGATCAATGTAAGAGTGCGCCGGACGCAATAGAAAGTGTACGGGACTCATGTAAGAGTGCGTCGGACGCCATAGAAAGTGTACGGGACCCATGTAAGAGTGCGCCGGACGCCATATAAAGTGTACGGGACCCATGTAAGAGTGCGCCGGACGCCATAGAAAGTGTACGGGACTCATGTAAGAGTGCGCCGGACGCCATAGAAAGTGTACGGGACCCATGTAAGAGTGCGCCGGACGCCATAGAAAGTGTACGGGACCCATGTAAGCGTGCGCCGTACGCCATAGAAAGTGTACGGGACTCATGTAAGAGTGCGCCGGACGCCATAGAAAGTGTACGGGATCAATGTAAGAGTGCGCCAGACGCCATAGAAAGTGTACGGGACCCATGTAAGAGTGCGCCGGACGCCATAGAAAGTGTACGGGACCCATGTAAGCGTGCGCCGTACGCCATAGAAAGTGTACGGGATCAATGTAAGAGTGCGCCAGACGCTATAGAAAGTGTACGGGACTCATGTAAGAGTGCGCCGGACGCCATAGAAAGTGTACGGGACCCATGTAAGAGTGCGCCGGACGCCATAGAAAGTGAACGGGACCCATGTAAGAGTGCGCCGGACGCAATAGAAAGTGTACGACACTCATGTAAGAGTGCGCCGGACGCAATAGAAAGTGTACGGGATCAATGTAAGAGTGCGCCGGACGCAATAGAAAGTGTACGGGACTCATGTAAGAGTGCGCCGGACGCCATAGAAAATGTACGGGACTCATGTAAGAGTGCGCCGGACGCCATAGAAAATGTACGGGACTCATGTAAGAGTGCGCCGGACGCCATAGAAAGTGTACGGGACCCATGTAAGCGTGCGCCGTACGCCATAGAAAGTGTACGGGACTCATGTAAGAGTGCGCCGGACGCTATAGAAAGTGTACGGGACCAATGTAAGAGTGCGCCGGACGCCATAGAAAGTGTACGGGACCCATGTAAGCGTGCGCCGGACGCCATAGAAAGTGTACGGGGCCCATGTAAGAGTGCGCCGGACGCCATAGAAAGTGTACGGGACTCATGTAAGAGTGCGCCGGACGCTATAGAAAGTGTACGGGACCAATGTAAGAGTGCGCCGGACGCCATAGAAAGTGTACGGGACCCATGTAAGCGTGCGCCGTACGCCATAGAAAGTGTACGGGACTCATGTAAGAGTGCGCCGGACGCCATAGAAAGTGTACGGGACTCATGTAAGAGTGCGCCGGACGCCATAGAAAGTGTACGGGACTCATGTAAGAGTGCGCCGGACGCTATAGAAAGTGTACGGGACCAATGTAAGAGTGCGCCGGACGCCATAGAAAGTGTACGGGACTCATGTAAGAGTGCGCCGGACGCCATAGAAAGTGTACGGGACCCATGTAAGCGTGCGCCGTACTCCATAGAAAGTGTACGGGGCCCATGTAAGAGTGCGCCGGACGCCATAGAAAGTGTACGGGACCCATGTAAGCGTGCGCCGTACGCCATAGAAAGTGTACGGGAGTCATGTAAGAGTGCGGCGGACGCCATAGAAAGTGTACGGGACCCATGTAAGAGTGCGCCGGACGCCATGGAAAGTGAACGGGACCCATGTAAGAGTGCGCCGGACGCCATAGAAAGTGTACGGGACTCATGTAAGAAAGCGCCGGACGCCATGGAAAGTGAACGGGACCCATGTAAGAGTGCGCCGGACGCCATAGAAAGTGTACGGGACCCATGTAAGAAAGCGCCGGACGCCATGGAAAGTGAACGGGACCCATGTAAGCGTGCGCCGTACGCCATAGAAAGTGTACGGGACCCATGTAAGAGTGCGCCGGACGCTATAGAAAGTGTACGGGACCCATGGAAGAGTGCGCCGGACGCCATAGAAAGTGTACGGGACCCATGGAAGAGTGCGCCGGACGCCATAGATAGTGTAGGGGACTCATGTAAGAGTGCGCCGGACGCTATAGAAAGTGTACGGGACTCATGTAAGAGTGCGTCGGACGCCATAGAAAGTGTACGGGACCCATGTAAGAGTGCGCCGGACGCCATAGAAAGTGTACGGGACCAATGTAAGAGTGCGCCGGACACCATAGAAAGTGTACGGGACCCATGTAAGCATGCGCCGTACGCCATAGAAAGTGTACGGGACTCATGTAAGAGTGCGACGGACGCCATAGAAAGTGTACGGGACCCATGTAAGCGTGCGCCGGACTCCATAGAAAGTGTACGGGACCCATGTAAGAGTGCGCCGGACGCCATAGAAAGTGTACGGGACCCATGTAAGAGTGCGCCGGACGCCATAGAAAGTGTGCGGGACTCATGCAAGAGTCCGCCGGACGCCATAGAAAGTGTACGGGACCCATGTAAGAGTGCGCCGGACGCTATAGAAAGTGTAAGGGACTCATGTAAGAGTGCGCCGGACGCAATAGAAAGTGTACGGGATCAATGTGAGAGTGCGCCAGACGCCATAGAAAATGTACGGGACTCATGTAAGAGTGCGCCGGACGCTATAGAAAGTGTACGGGACCAATGTAAGAGTGCGCCAGACCCCATAGAAAGTGTACGGGACTCATGTAAGAGTGCGCCGGACGCAATAGAAAGTGTACGGGACTCATGTAAGAGTGCGCCGGACGCCATAGAAAGTGTACGGGACCCATGTAAGCGTGCGCCGTACGCCATAGAAAGTGTACGGGACTCATGTAAGAGTGCGCCGGACGCCATAGAAAGTGTACGGGACTCATGTAAGAGTGCGCCGGACGCTATAGAAAGTGTACGGGACCAATGTAAGAGTGCGCCGGACGCCATAGAAAGTGTACGGGACCCATGTAAGAGTGCGCCGGACGCCATAGAAAGTGTACGGGACCCATGTAAGCGTGCGCCGTACGCCATAGAAAGTGTACGGGGCCCATGTAAGAGTGCGCCGGACGCCATAGAAAGTGTACGGGACCCATGTAAGAGTGCGCCAAACGCCATAGAAAGTGTACGGGACTCATGTAAGAGTGCGCCGGACGCAATAGAAAGTGTACGGGACTCATGTAAGAGTGCGTCGGACGCCATAGAAAGTGTACGGGATCAATGTAAGAGTGCGCCAGACGCCATAGAAAATGTACGGGACCCATGTAAGAGTGCGCCGGACGCCATAGAAAGTGTACGGGACCCATGTAAGCGTGCGCCGTACGCCATAGAAAGTGTACGGGAGTCATGTAAGAGTGCGCCGGACGCCATAGAAAGTGTACGGGACTCATGTAAGAGTGCGCCGGACGCTATAGAAAGTGTACGGGACCAATGTAAGAGTGCGCCGGACGCAATAGAAAGTGTACGGGACTCATGTAAGAGTGCGTCGGACGCCATAGAAAGTGTACGGGATCAATGTGAGAGTGCGCCAGACGCCATATAAAGTGAACGGGACCCATGTAAGAGTGCGCCGGACGCCATAGAAAGTGTACGGGACTCATGTAAGAGTGCGCCGGACGCTATAGAAAGTGTACGCGACCAATGTAAGAGTGCGCCAGACGCCATAGGAAGTGTACGGGACCCATGTAAGAGTTTGCCGGACGCCATAGAAAGTGTACGGGACCCATGTAAGCGTGCGCCGTACGCAATAGAAAGTGTACGGGACTCATGTAAGAGTGCGCCGGACGCAGTAGAAAGTGTACGGGATCAATGTGAGAGTGCGCCAGACGCAATAGAAAGTGTACGGGACTCATGTAAGAGTGCGCCGGACGCCATAGATAGTGTACGGGACCCATGTAAGAGTGCGCCGGACGCAATAGAAAGTGTACGGGACTCATGTAAGAGTGCGTCGGACGCCATAGAAAGTGTACGGGACCCATGTAAGAGTGCGCCGGACGCCATAGAAAGTGTACGGGACCCATGTAAGAGTGCGCCGGACGCTATAGAAAGTGTACGGGACCAATGTAAGAGTGCGCCGTACGCCATAGAAAGTGTACGGGACCCATGTAAGAGTGCGCCGGACGCCATAGAAAGTGTACGGGACCCATGTAAGAGTGCGCCAGACGCCATAGAAAGTGTACGGGACTCATGTAAGAGTGCGCCGGACGCCATAGAAAGTGTACGGGACCCATGTAAGCGTGCGCCGTACTCCATCGAAAGTGTACGGGACTCGTGTAAGAGTGCGCCGTACGCAATAGAAAGTGTACGGGACCCATGTAAGAGTGCGCCGGACGCCATGGAAAGTGAACGGGACCCATGTAAGAGTGCGACGGACGCAATAGAAAGTGTACGGGACTCATGTAAGAGTGCGCCGGACGCAATAGAAAGTGTACGGGATCAATGTAAGAGTGCGCCAGACGCCATAGAAAGTGTACGGGACTCATGTAAGAGTGCGCGGGACGCAATGGAAAGGGTAGGGGACCCATGTAAGCGTGCGCCGTACTCCATAGAAAGTGTACGGGGCCGATGTAAGAGTGCGCCAGACGCCATAGAAAGTGTACGGGACTCATGTAAGAGTGCGCCGGACGCCATAGAAAGTGTACGGGACCAATGTAAGAGTGCGCCGGACGCCATAGAATGTGTACGGGACCCATGTAAGAATGCGCCGGGCGCCATAGAAAGTGTACGGGACCCATGTAAGCGTGCGCCGTACGCCATAGAAAGCGTACGGGACCCATGTAAGAGTGCGCCGCACGCCATAGAAAGTGTACGGGACCCATGTAAGAGTGCGCCGGACGCCGGATAGAGTGTACGGGACCCATGTAAGAGTGCGCAGGACGCAATAGAAAGTGTACGGGACCAATGTAAGAGTGCGCCGGACGCCGTAGAAGGGGTAAGGGATCCATGTAAGAGTGCACCGGATGCAATAAAAAATGTACGGGACCCATGTAAGAGTGCGCCAGACGCCATAGGAAGTGTACGGGACCCATGTAAGAGTGCGCCAGACGCCATAGAAAATGTACGGGACTCATGTAAGAGTGCGCCGGACGCAATAGAAAGTGCACGGGACTCATGTAAGAGTGCGTCGGACGCCATAGAAAATGTACGGGACCCATGTAAGAGTGCGCCGGACGCCATAGAAAGTGTACGGGACCCATGTAAGAGTGCGCCGTACGCCATAGAAAGTGTACGGGACCGATGTAAGCGTGCGCCGTACGCCATAGAAAGTGTACGGGACCGATGTAAGCGTGCGCCGTACGCCATAGAAAGTGTACGGGACTCATGTAAGAGTGCGCCGGACGCCATAGAAAGTGCACGGGACCAATGTAAGAGTGCGCCGGACACCATAGAAAGTGTACGGGACCCATGTAAGCGTGCGCCGTACGCCATAGAAAGTGTACGGGACTCATGTAAGAGTGCGCCGGACGCCATAGAAAGTGTACGGGACCTATGTAAGAGTGCGCCAGACGCCATAGAAAGTGTACGGGACCCATGTAAAAGTGCGCCAGACGCCATAGAAAGTGTACGGGACCCATGTAAGAGTGCGCCGGACGCCATAGAAAGTGTACGGGACCCATGTAAGAGTGCGCCGGACGCCATAGAAAGTGTACGGGACCCATGTAAAAGTGCGCCAGACGCCATAGAAAGTGTACGGGACTCATGTACGAGTGCGCCGGCCCCCATAGAAAGTGTCCGGGCCCCATGTAAGAGTGCACCAGACGCCATAGAATGTGTACGAGACCCATGTAAGAATGCGCCGGGCGCCATAGAAAGTGTACGGTACCCATGTAAGCGTGCGCCGTACGCCATAGAATGTGTACGGGACCCATGTAAGAATGCGCCGGGCGCCATAGAAAGTGTACGGCACCCATGTAAGCGTGCGCCGGACGCCATAGAAAGTGTACGGGACCCATTTAAGAGTGCGACGGACGCCATATAAAGTGTACGGGACCCATGTAAGAGTGCGCCGGACGCCATAGAAAGTGTACGGGACCCATGTAAAAGTGCGCCAGACGCCATAGAAAGTGTACGGAACCCAGGTAAGAGTGCGCCGGACGCCATAGAAAGTGTACGGGACCCATGTAAGAGTGCGCCGGAGGCCATAGAAAGTGTACGGGACCCATGTGAAAGTGCGCCGGACGCCATAGAAAGTGTACGGGACCCATGTAAGCGTGCGTCGTACGCGATAGAAAGTGTACGGGACCCATGTAAGAGTGCGCCAGACGCCATAGAATGTGTACGGGACCCATGTGAGAATGCGCCGGACGCCATAGAAAGTGTACGGTACCAATGTAAGAGTGCGCCGGACGCTATAGAAAGTGTACGGGACCAATGTAGGAGTGCGCCGGACGCCATATAAAGTGAACGGGACCCATGTAAGAGTGCGCCGGACGCCATAGAAAGTGTACGGGACCCATGTAAGAGTGCGCCGGACGCCATAGAAAGTGTACGGGACCCATGTAAGCGTGCGCCGTACGCCATAGAAAGTGTACGGGACTCATGTAAGAGTGCGCCGGACGCTATAGAAAGTGTACGGAACCAATGTAACAGTGCGCCAGACGCCATAGAAAGTGTACGGGACCCATGTAAGAGTGCGCCGGACGCCATAGAAAGTGTACGGGACCCATGTAAGCGTGCGCCGTACGCCATAGAAAGTGTACGGGACCCATGTAAGCGTGCGCCGGACGCTATAGAAAGTGTACGGGACCAATGTAAGAGTGCGCCAGACGCCATAGGAGGTGTACGGGATCCATGTAAGAGTGCGCCGGACGCCACAGAAAGTGTACGGGACCCATGTAAGAGTGCACCGGACGCCATAGAAAGTATTCGGTACCAATGTAAGAGTGCGCCAGACGCCATGGAAAGTGAACGGGACCCATGTAAGAGTGCGACGGACGCAATAGAAAGTGTACGGGACTCATGTAAGAGTGCGCCGGACGCAATAGAAAGTGTACGGGATCAATGTAAGAGTGCACCGGACGCCATAGAAAGTGTTCGGTACCAATGTAAGAGTGCGCCAGACGCCATGGAAAGTGAACGGGACCCATGTAAGAGTGCGCCGGACGCCATAGAAAGTGTACGGGACCGATGTAAGCGTGCGCCGTACGCCATAGAAAGTGTACGGGACTCATGTAAAAGTGCGCCGGACGCAATAGAAAGTGTACGGGACTCGTGTAAGAGTGCGCCGGACGCCATAGAAAGTGTTCGGTACCAATGTAAGAGTGCGGCAGACGCCATAGAAAGTGTACGGGACCCATGTAAGAGCGCGCCGAACGTCATAGAAAGTATACGGGACCTATGTAAGGGTGCGCCAGGCGCCATAGAAAGTGTACGGGACCTATGTAAGAGTGCGCCAGGCGCCATAGAAAGTGTACGGGACCCATGTGAGAGTGCGCCGGACGCCATAGAAAGGGTACAGGAACCTTGTAAGAGTGCGCCGGACGCCATAGAAAGTGTACGGGACCAATGTAAGAGTGCGCCGGACGCCATAGAATGTGTACGGGACCCATGTAAGAATGCGCCGGGCGCCATAGAAAGTGTACGGGACCCATGTAAGCGTGCGCCGTACGCCATAGAAAGTGTACGGGACCCATGTAAGAGTACGCCGGATGCCGGATAAAGTGTACGGGACTTATGTAAGAGTGCGCCGGACGCAATAGAAAGTGTACGGGACCAATGTAAGAATGCGCCAGACGCCATAGAAAGTGTACGGGACCCATGTAAGAGTGCGCCGGACGCCATAGAAAGTGTACGGGACCCATGTAGGCGGGCGCCGGACGCCATAGAATGTGTACGGGACCCATGTAAGAATGCGCCGGGCGCCATAGAAAGTGTTCGGGACCCATGTAAGCGTGCGCCGTACGCCATAGAAAGCGTACGGGACCATGTAGGAGTGCGCCGGACGCCATAGAAAGTGTACGGGACCCATGTAAGAGTGCGCCGGACGCCGGATAGAGTGTACGGGACCCATGTAAGAGTGCGCAGGACGCCATAGAAAGTATATGGGACCCATGTAAGCGTGCGCCGGACGCCATAGAAAGTGTACGGGACTCATGTAAGAGTGCGCCAGACGCCATAGAAAGTGTACGGAACCCATGTAAGAGTGCGCCAGACGCCATAGAAAGTGTACGGGACTCATGTAAGAGTGCGCCGGACGCCATAGAAAGTGTAGGGGACCCATGTAAGAGTGCGCCGCACCCCACATAAAGTGTACGGGACCCATGTAAGAGTGCGCCGGACGCCATAGAGAGTGTACGGGACTCATGTAAGAGTGCGTCGGACGCCATCGAAAGTGTACGGGACCCATGTAAGAGTGCGCCGGACGCCACATAAAGTGTACGGGACCGATGTAAGCGTGCGCCGTACGCCATAGAAAGTGTACGGGACTCATGTAAGAGTGCGCCGGACGCAATAGAAGGTGTACGGGACTCATGTAAGAGTGCGTCGGACGCCATAGAAAGTGTACGGGACCCATGTAAGAGTGCGCCGGACGCCATATAAAGTGTACGGGACCCATGTAAGAGTGCGCCGGACGCCATAGAAAGTGTACGGGACCCATGTAAGCGTGCACCGTACGCCATAGAAAGTGTACGGGACTCATGTAAGAGTGCGCCGGACGCCATAGAAAGTGTACGGGTCCCATGTAAGCGTGCGCCGGACTCCATAGAAAGTGTACGGGACCGATGTAAGCGTGCGCCAGATGCCATAGAAAATGTACGGGACCCATGTAAGAGTGCGCCGGACGCCATAGAAAGTGTACGGGACCCATGTAAGAGTGCGCCGGACGCCATATAAAGTGTACGGGACCCATGTAAGAGTGCGCCGGACGCCATAGAAAGTGTACGGGACCCATGTAAGCGTGCGCCGTACGCCATAGAAAGTGTAAGGGCCCCATGTAAGAGTGCGCCGGACGCAATAGAAAGTGTACGGGATCAATGTAAGAGTGCGCCGGACGCCATAGAAAGTGTACGGGACTCATTTAAGAGTGCGCCGGACGCAATAGAAAATGTACGGGATCAATGTAAGAGTGCGCCGGACGCCAAAGAAAGTGTCGGGGACTCATGTAAGAGGGCGCCGGACGCAAAAGAAAGTGTACGGGACTCATGTAAGAGTGCGCCGTACGCCACAGAAAGTGTACGGGACCTATGTAAGTGTGCGCCGGACGCCACAGAAAGTGTACGGGACCCATGTAAGAGTGCGCCGGACGCCATAGAAAGTGTACGGGACCCATGTAAGCGTGCGCCGGACGCCATAGAAAGTGTACGGGGCCCATGTAAGCGTGCGCCGTACGCCATAGAAAGTGTACGGGACTCATGTAAGAGTGCGTCGGACGCCATAGAAAGTGTACGGGACCCATGTAAGAGTGCGCCGGACGCCATATAAAGTGTACGGGACCCATGTAAGAGTGCGCCGGACGCCATAGAAAGTGTACGGGACCCATGTAAGCGTGCACCGTACGCCATAGAAAGTGTACGGGACTCATGTAAGAGTGCGCCGGACGCCATAGAAAGTGTACGGGACCAATGTAAGAGTGCGCCGGACGCCATAGAAAGTGTACGGGACCCATGTAAGAGTGCGCCGGACGCCATAGAAAGTGTACGGGACCCATGTAAGAGTGCGCCGGACGCCATAGAAAGTGTACGGGACCCATGTAAGCGTGCGCCGTACGCCATAGAAAGTGTACGGGACCCATGTAAGAGTGCGCCGGACGCCACAGAAAGTGTACGGGACCCATGTAAGAGTGCGCCGGACGCCATAGAAAGTGTTCGGTACCAATGTAAGAGTGCGCCAGACGCCATGGAAAGTGAACGGGACCCATGTAAGAGTGCGCCGGACGCAATAGAAAGTGTACGGGACTCATGTAAGAGTGCGCCGGACGCAATAGAAAGTGTACGGGATCAATGTAAGAGTGCGCCAGACGCAATAGAAAGTGTACGGGACTCATGTAAGAGTGCGCCGGACGCCATAGAAAGTGTATGGGACCCATGTAAGAGTGCGCCGGACGCCATAGAAAGTGTACGGGACCAATGTAAGAGTGCGCCGGACGCCATAGAAAGTGTACGGGACCCATGTAAGAGTGCGCCGGACGCCATAGAAAGTGTACGGGACCCATGTAAGAGTGCGCCGGACGCCATAGAAAGTGTACGGGACTCATGTAAGAGTGCGTCGGACGCCATAGAAAGTGTACGGGACTCATGTAAGAGTGCGCCGGACGCTATAGAAAGTGTACGGGACCAATGTAAGAGTGCGTCGGACGCCATAGAAAGTGTACGGGATCAATGTGAGAGTGCGCCAGACGCCATATAAAGTGAACGGGACCCATGTAAGAGTGCGCCGGACGCCATAGAAAGTGTACGGGACCCATGTAAGCGTGCGCCGTACGCCATAGAAAGTGTACGGGACTCATGTAAGAGTGCGCCGGACGCCATAGAAAGTGTACGGGACTCATGTAAGAGTGCGCCGGACGCTATAGAAAGTGTACGGGACCAATGTAAGAGTGCGCCGGACACCATAGAAAGTGTACGGGACCCATGTAAGCGTGCGCCGTACGCCATAGAAAGTGTACGGGACTCATGTAAGAGTGCGCCGGACGCCATAGAAAGTGTACGGGACCCATGTAAGCGTGCGCCGTACTCCATAGAAAGTGTAAGGGACTCATGTAAGAGTGCGCCGGACGCAATAGAAAGTGTACGGGATCAATGTGAGAGTGCGCCAGACGCCATATAAATAGAACGGGACCCATGTAAGAGTGCGCCGGACGCCATAGAAAGTGTTCGGTACCAATGTAAGAGTGCGCCAGACGCCATGGAAAGTGAACGGGACCCATGTAAGAGTGCGCCGGACTGTAAGAGTGCGCCAGACGCCATGGAAAGTGAACGGGACCCATGTAAGAGTGCGCCGGACGCAATAGAAAGTGTACGGGACTCATGTAAGAGTGCGCCGGACGCCATAGAAAATGTACGGGACTCATGTAAGAGTGCGCCGGACGCCATAGAAAGTGTACGGGACCCATGTAAGCGTGCGCCGTACGCCATAGAAAGTGTACGGGACCCATGTAAGAGTGCGCCGGACGCCACAGAAAGTGTACGGGACCCATGTAAGCTTGCACCGGACGCCACAGAAAGTGTACGGGACCCATGTAAGAGTGCGCCGGACGCAATAGAAAGTGTACGGGATCAATGTAAGAGTGCGCCAGACGCAATAGAAAGTGTACGGGACTCATGTAAGAGTGCGCCGGACGCCATAGAAAGTGTATGGGACCCATGTAAGAGTGCGCCGGACACAATAGAAAGTGTACGGAATCAATGTAAGAGTGCGCCGGACGCCATAGAAAGTGTAGGGGACCCATGTAAGAGTGCGCCGGACGCCACAGAAAGTGTACGGGACCCATGTAACAGTGCGCCGGACGCCATAGAAAGTGTACGGGACCCATGTAAGAGTGCGCCGGACGCCATAGAAAGTGTACGGGACCCATGTAAGCGTGCGCCGTACGCCATAGAAAGTGTACGGGATCAATGTAAGAGTGCGCCAGACGCTATAGAAAGTGTACGGGACTCATGTAAGAGTGCGCCGGACGCCATAGAAAGTGTACGGGACCCATGTAAGCGTGCGCCGTACGCCATAGAAAGTGTACGGGACTCATGTAAGAGTGCGCCGGACGCAATAGAAAGTGTACGGGACCCATGTAAGAGTGCGCCGGACGCCATAGAAAGTGTACGGGACCAATGTAAGAGTGCGCCGGACGCCATAGAAAGTGTACGGGACCCATGTAAGAGTGCGCCGGACGCAATAGAAAGTGTACGGGACTCATGTAAGAGTGCGCCGGACGCCATAGAAAGTGTACGGGACCCATGTAAGAGTGCCCCGGACGCCATAGAAAGTGTACGGGCCCCATGTAAGAGTGCGCCGGACGCCATAGAAAGTGTCCGGGACCAATGTAAGAGTGCGCCGGACGCCATAGAAAGTGTACGGGACCCATGTAAGAGTGCGCCGGACGCCATAGAAAGTGTACGGGACCCATGTAAGCGTGCGCCGTACGCCATAGAAAGTGTACGGGACTCATGTAAGAGTGCGCCGGACGCCATAGAAAGTGTACGGGACTCATGTAAGAGTGCGTCGGACGCCATAGAAAGTGTACGGGACCCATGTAAGAGTGCGCCGGACGCCATAGAAAGTGTACGGGACCCATGTAAGCGTGCGCCGTACGCCATAGAAAGTGTACGGGACTCATGTAAGAGTGCGCCGGACGCCATAGAAAGTGTACGGGACCCATGTAAGCGTGCGCCGTACGCCATAGAAAGTGTACGGGACCCATGTAAGAGTACGCCGGACGCCACAGAAAGTGTACGGGACCCATGTAAGAGTGCGCCGGACGCTATAGAAAGTGTACGAGACCCATGTAAGCGTGCGCCGGACGCCATAGAAAGTGTACGGGGCCCATGTAAGAGTGCGCCAGACGCCATAGAAAGTGTACGGGACTCATGTAAGAGTGCGCCGGACGCAATAGAAAGTGTGCGGGACCCATGTAAGAGTGGGCCGGACGCCATAGAAAATGTACGGGACTCATGTAAGAGTGCGCCGGACGCCATAGAAAGTGTACGGGACCGATGTAAGAGTGCGCCAGACGCCATAGGAAGTGTACGGGATCCATGTAAGAGTGCGCCGGACGCCATAGAAAGTGTACGGGACCCATGTAAGAGTGCGCCAGACGCTATAGAAAGTGTACGGGACCCATGTAAGAGTGCGCCGGACGCCATAGAAAGTGTACGGGACTCATGTAAGAGTGCGCCGGACGCCATAGAAAGTGTACGGGACTCATGTAAGAGTGCGTCGGACGCCATAGAAAGTGTACGGGACCCATGTAAGAGTGCGCCGGACGCCATAGAAAGTGTACGCGACCCATGTAAGAGAGCGCCGTACGCCATAGGAAGTGTACGGCACCGACGTAAGCCTGCGCCGGACGCCATAGGAAGTGTACGGGACCCATGTAAGAGTGCGCCGGACGCCATAGAAAGTGTACGGGACCCATGTAAGCGTGCGCCGGACGCAATAGAAAGTGTACGGGATCAATGTAAGAGTGCGCCAGACGCCATAGAAAGTGTACGGGACTCATGTAAGAGTGCGCCGGACGCCATAGAAAGTGTACGGGACTCATGTAAGAGTGCGCCGGACGCCATAGAAAGTGTACGGGACCCATGTAAGCGTGCGCCGTACGCCATAGAAAGTGTACGGGACTCATGTAAGAGTGCGCCGGACGCCATAGAAAGTGTACGGGACTCATGTAAGAGTGCGCCGGACGCTATAGAAAGTGTACGGGACCAATGTAAGAGTGCGCCGGACACCATAGAAAGTGTACGGGACCCATGTAAGCGTGCGCCGTACGCCATAGAAAGTGTACGGGACTCATGTAAGAGTGCGCCGGACGCCATAGAAAGTGTACGGGACCCATGTAAGAGTGCGCCGGACGCCATAGAAAGTGTACGGGACCCATGTAAGCGTGCGCCGTACGCCATAGAAAGTGTACGGGAGTCATGTAAGAGTGCGCCGGACGCCATAGAAAGTGTACGGGACTCATGTAAGAGTGCGCCGGACGCCATAGAAAGTGTACGGGACCCATGTAAGAGTGCGCCGGACGCCATAGAAAGTGTACGGGACCCATGTAAGAGTGCGCCGGACGCCATAGAAAGTGTACGGGACCCATGTAAGCGTGCGCCGTACGCCATAGAAAGTGTACGGGACCGATGTAAGCGTGCGCCGTACGCCATAGAAAGTGTACGGGACTCATGTAAGAGTGCGCCGGACGCCATAGAAAGTGTACGGGACCCATGTAAGCGTGCGCCGGACGCTATAGAAAGTGTACGGGACCAATGTAAGAGTGCGCCAGACGCCATAGAAAGTGTACGGGACTCATGTAAGAGTGCGCCGGACGCCATAGAAAGTGTACGGGACCAATGTAAGAGTGCGCCAGACGCCATAGGAAGTGTACGGGACCCATGTAAGAGTGCGCCGGACGCCATAGAAAGTGTACGGGACCCATGTAAGCGTGCGCCGTACGCCATAGAAAGTGTACGGGACTCATGTAAGAGTGCGCCGGACGCTATAGAAAGTGTACGGGACCGATGTAAGCGTGCGCCGTACGCCATAGAAAGTGTACGGGACTCATTTAAGAGTGCGCCGGACGCAATAGAAAGTGTACGGGACTCATGTAAGAGTGCGTCGGACGCCATAGAAAGTGTACGGGACCCATGTAAGAGTGCGCCGGACGCCATAGAAAGTGTACGGGACCCATGTAAGCGTGCGCCATACGCCATAGAAAGTGTACGGGACCGATGTAAGAGTGCGCCAGACGCCATAGAAAGTGTACGGGACTCATGTAAGAGTGCGCCGGACGCAATAGAAAGTGTACGGGACTCATGTAAGAGTGCGCCGGACGCCATAGAAAGTGTACGGGACCCATGTAAGAGTGCGCCGGACGCCATAGAAAGTGTACGGGACGCATGTAAGCGTGCGCGGTACGCAACAGAAAGTGTACGGGACCCATGTAAGAGTGCGCCGGACGCCATAGAAAGTGTACGGGACCCATGTAAGCGTGCGCCGTACGCAATAGAAAGTGTACGGGACTCATGTAAGAGTGCGCCGGACGCTATAGAAAGTGTACGGGACCCATGTAAGCGTGCGCCGGACGCCATAGAAAGTATTCGGTACCAATGTAAGAGTGCGCCAGACGCCATGGAAAGTGAACGGGACTCATGTAAGAGTGCGACGGACGCCATAGAATGTGTACGGGACCCATGTAAGAATGCGCCGGGCGCCATAGAAAGTGTACGGGACCCATGTAAGCGTGCGCCGGACGCCATAGAAAGTGTACGGGACCCATGTAAGAGTGCGCCGGACGCCATAGAAAGTGTACGGGACCCATGTAAGAGTGCGCAGGACGCAATAGAAAGTGTACGGGACCCATGTAAGCGTGCATCGTACGCGATAGAAAGTGTACGGGACCCATGTAAGAGTGCGCCGGACGCCATAGAAAGTGTACGGGATTGATGTAAGTGTGCGCCGGACGCCATAGAAAGTGTACGGGACCCACGTAAGAGTGCGCCGGACGCCAGAGAAAGTGTACGGGACCCATGTAAGCGTGCGCCGGACGCCATAGAAAGTGTACGGGACCCATGTAAGAGTGCGCCAGACGCCATAGAAAGTGTACGGGACCCATGTAAGAGTGCGTGGGACGCGATAGAAAGTGTGCGGGACCCATGTAAGAGTGCGTCGGACGCCATAGAAAGTGTACGGGACCCATGTAAGAGTGCGCCGGACGCCATATAAAGTGTACGGGACCCATGTAAGAGTGCGCCGGACGCCATAGAAAGTGTACGGGACCCATGTAAGAGTGCGCCGGACGCAATAGAAAGTGTACGGGATCAATGTAAGAGTGCGCCGGACGCAATAGAAAGTGTACGGGATCAATGTAAGAGTGCGCCAGATGCCATAGAAAATGTACGGGATCAATGTAAGAGTGCGCCGGACGCCATAGAAAGTGTACGGGACTCATGTAAGAGTGCGTCGGACGCCATAGAAAGTGTACGGGACCCATGTAAGAGTGCGCCGGACGCCATAGAAAGTGTACGGGACCCATGTAAGAGTGCGCCAGACGCCATAGAAAGTGTACGGGACTCATGTAAGAGTGCGCCGGACGCCATAGAAAGTGTACGGGACCGATGGAAGAGGGCGCCGGACGCCATAGAAAGTGGACGGGACTCATGTAAGAGTGCGTCGGAGGCCATAGAAATAGTACGGGCCCCATGTAAGACTGCGCCGTACGCCATAGAAAGTGTACGGGATTCATGTAAGAGTGCGCCGGACGCAATAGAAAGTGTACGGGACCAATGTAAGAGTGCGCCAGACGCCATAGGAAGTGTACGGGACCCATTTAAGAGTGCGCCGGACGCAATAGAAAGTGTACGGGACCCATGTAAGAGTGCGCCGGACGCCATAGAAAGTGTACGGGACCCATGTAAGAGTGCGCCGGACGCCATATAAAGTGTACGGGACCCATGTAAGAGTGCGCCGGACTCCATAGAAAGTGTACGGGACCCATGTAAGAGTGCGCCGGACGCCATAGAAAGTGTACGGGACCCATGTAGGCGTGCGGGTACGCCATAGAAAATGTACGGGACCAATGTAAAAGTGCGCCGGACGCCGGGTAATGTGTACGGGATCCATGTAAGAGTGCGCCGGACGCCATAGAAAGGGTACGGGACCCATGTAAGCGTGCGCCGTACGCCATAGAAAGTGTACGGGACCCATGTAAGAGTGCGCCGGACGCCATAGAAAGTGTACGGGACCCATGTAAGAGTGCGCCGGACGCCATAGAAAGTGTACGGGACCCATGTAAGAGTGCGCCGGACGCCATAGAAAGTGTACGGGACCCATGTAAGCGTGCGCCGGACGCCATAGAAAGTGTACGGGACCCATGTAAAAGTGCGCCGCACGCGTGTACGGGACCCATGTAAGCGTGCGCCAGACGCCAGAGAAAGGGTACGGGACCCATTTAAGAGTGCGACGGACGCCTGATAGAGTGTACAGGACCCATGTAAGAGTGCGCAGGACGCCATAGAAAGTGTACGGGACCAATGTAAGAGTGCGCCGGACGCCATAGAATGTGTACGGGACCCATGTAAGAATGCGCCGGGCGCCATAGAAAGTGTACGGGACCCATGTAAGCGTGCGCCGGACGCCATAGAAAGTGTACGGGACCCATGTAAGAGTGCGCCGGATGCCATAAAAAGTGTACGGGACCCATGTAAGAGTGCGCCGGATGCCATAAAAAGTGTACGGGACGCATGTAAGAGGGCGGCGGACGCCATAGAAAGTGTACGGGACCCATGTAAGAGTGCGCCGGACGCCATATAAAGTGTACGGGACCCATGTAAGAGTGCGCCGGACGCCATAGAAAGTGTACGGGACCCATGTAAGCGTGCGCCATACGCCATAGAAAGTGTACGGGGCCGATGGAAGCGTGCGGCGGACGCCATAGAAAGTGTACGGGACTCATGTAAGAGTGCGCCGGACGCCATAGAAAGTGTACGGGACCAATGTAAGAGTGCGCCGGACGCCATAGGAAGTGTACGAGACCCATGTAAGAGTGCGCCAGACGCCATAGAAAGTGTACGGGACTCATGTAAGAGTGCGTCGGACGCCATAGAAAGTGTACGGGACCAATGTAAGAGTGCGCCGGACGCCATAGAAAGTGTACGGGACCAATGTAAGAGTGCGCCAGACGCCATAGAAAGTGTACGGGACTCATGTAAGAGTGCGTCGGACGCCATAGAAAGTGTACGGGACCAATGTAAGAGTGCGCCAGACGCCATAGAAAGTGTACGGGACTCATGTAAGAGTGCGTCGGACGCCATAGAAAGTGTACGGGACCAATGTAAGAGTGCGCCGGACGCCATAGAAAGTGTACGGGACCCATGTAAGAGTGCGCCGGACGCCATATAAAGTGTACGGGACCCATGTAAGAGTGCGCCGGACGCCATAGAAAGTGTACGGGACCCATGTAAGCGTGCACCGTACGCCATAGAAAGTGTACGGGACCGATGTAAGAGTGCGCCAGATGCCATAGAAAATGTACGGGATCAATGTAAGAGTGCGCCGGACGCCATAGAAAGTGTACGGGACTCATTTAAGAGTGCGCCGGACGCAATAGAAAGTGTACGGGACTCATGTAAGAGTGCGTCGGACGCCATAGAAAGTGTACGGGATCAATGTAAGAGTGCGCCGGACGCCATAGAAAGTGTACGGGACCCATGTAAGAATGCGCCGGACGCCATAGAAAGTGTACGGGACCCATGTAAGCGTGCGCCGGACGCCATAGAAAGTGTACGGGACTCATGTAAGAGTGCGCCGGACGCCATAGAAAGTGTACGGGACCAATGTAAGAGTGCGCCGGACGCCATAGAAAGTGTACGGGACCCATGTAAGAGTGCGCCGAACGCCTTAAAAAGGGTGCGGGACCCATATAAGAGTGCGCTGAACGCCTTTAAAAGTGTGTGGGACCCATGTAGGAGTGCGCCGGACGCCGCAGAACGTTTACGGGACCTATCGAAGAGTGCGCCGGACGCCGTAGATAGTTTACGGGACCCATGTAAGAGTGCGCCAAACGCCATAGAAAGTGTGCAGGACCCATCTAAGGGTGCGCCGGACGCCATAGAAAGTGTACGGGACCCATGTAAGAGTGCGCCGGACGCCATAGAAAGTGTACGGGCCCCATGTAAGAGTGGCCCGGACACCAAAGAAAGTGTACGGGACTCATGTAAGAGTGCGCCGGACGCCATAGAAAGTGTACGGGACCCATTTAAGAGTGCGCCAGACGCAATAGAAAGTGTACGGGACTCATGTAAGAGTGCGCCGGACGCTATAGAAAGTGTACGCGACCAATGTAAGAGTGCGCCAGACGCCATAGGAAGTGTACGGGACCCATGTAAGAGTGCGCCGGACGCCATAGAAAGTGTACGGGACCCATGTAAGCGTGCGCCGTACGCAATAGAAAGTGTACGGGACTCATGTAAGAGTGCGCCGGACGCTATAGAAAGTGTACGGGACCAATGTAAGAGTGCGCCAGACGCCATAGGAAGTGTACGGGACCCATGTAAGAGTGCGCCAGACGCCATAGGAAGTGTACGGGACCCATGTAAGAGTGCGCCGGACGCAATAGAAAGTGTACGGGACTCATGTAAGAGTGCGTCGGACGCCATAGAAAGTGTACGGGACCCATGTAAGAGTGCGCCGGACGCCATAGAAAGTGTACGGGACCCATGTAAGAGTGCGCCGTACGCCATAGAAAGTGTACGGGACCGATGTAAGCGTGCGCCGTACGCCATAGAAAGTGTACGGGACTCATGTAAGAGTGCGCCGGACGCCATAGAAAGTGTGCGGGACCCATGTAAGAGTGCGTCGGACGCCATAGAAAGTGTACGGGCCCCATGTAAGAGTGCGCCGGACGCCATAGAAAGTGTACGGGACCCATGTAAGAGTGCGCCGTACGCCATAGAAAGTGTACGGGACCGATGTAAGCGTGCGCCGGACGCCATTGAAAGTGTACGGGACCCATGTAAGAGTGCGCCGGACGCCATAGAAAGTGTACGGGATCAATGTAAGAGTGCGCCAGACGCAATAGAAAGTATACGGGACTCATGTAAGAGTGCGCTGGACGCCATAGAAAGTGTTCGGTACCAATGTAAGAGTGCGCCAGACGCCATGGAAAGTGAACGGGACTCATGTAAGAGTGCGCCAGACGCAATAGAAAGTGTACGGGACTCATGTAAGAGTGCGCCGGACGCCATAGAAAGTGTATGGGACCCATGTAAGAGTGCGCCGGACACAATAGAAAGTGTACGGGATCAATGTAAGAGTGCGCCAGACGCAATAGAAAGTGTACGGGATCAATGTAAGAGTGCGCCAGACGCAATAGAAAGTGTAAGGGACTCATGTAAGAGTGCGCCGGACGCCATAGAAAGTGTATGGGACCCATGTAAGAGTGCGCCGGACGCAATAGAAAGTGAACGGGACCCATGTAAGAGTGCGCCGGACGCAATAGAAAGTGTACGGGATCAATGTAAGAGTGCGCCAGACGCAATAGAATGTGTACGGGACTCATGTAAGAGTGCGCCGGACGCCATAGAAAGTGTATGGGACCCATGTAAGCGTGCGCCGTTTTCCATAGAAAGTGTACGGGACCCATATAAGAGTGCGCCGTACGCCATAGATAGTGTACGGGTCCCATGTAAGCGTGCGCCGGACGCCATAGAAAGTGTACGGGACCCATGTAAGAGTGCGCCGGACGCCATAGAAAGTGTACGGGACCCATGTAAGGGTGCGGCGCACGCCATAGAAAGTGTACGGGCCCCATGTAAGAGTGCGCCGGACGCTATAGAAAGTGTACGGGACCCATGTAAGAGTGCGCCGTACGCCATAGAAAGTGTACGGGACCCATGTAAGCGTGCGCCGTACGCAATAGAAAGTGTACGGGACTCATGTAAGAGTGCGCCGGACGCTATAGGAAGTGTACGGGATCCATGTAAGAGTGCGCCGGACGCCATAGAAAGTGTATGGGACCCATGTAAGCGTGCGCCGTACGCCATAGAAAGTGTACGGGACCCATGTAAGAGTGCGCCGGACGCCATAGAAAGTGTACGGGACCCATGTAAGAGTGCGCCGGACGCCATAGAAAGTGTACGGGACCCATGTAAGAGTGCGCCGGACGCCATAGAAAGTGTACGGGACCCATGTAAGAGTGCGCCGGACGCCATAGAAAGTGTACGGGACCCATGTAAGAGTGCGCCGGACGCCATAGAAAGTGTACGGGACCCATGTAAGAGTGCGCCGGACGCCATAGAAAGTGTACGGGACCCATGTAAGAGTGCGCCGGACGCCATAGAAAGTGTACGGGACCCATGTAAGAGTGCGCCGGACGCCATAGAAAGTGTACGGGACCCATGTAAGAGTGCGCCGGACGCCATAGAAAGTGTACGGGACCCATGTAAGAGTGCGCCGGACGCCATAGAAAGTGTACGGGACCAATGTAAGAGTGCGCCAGACGCCATAGAAAGTGTACGGGACCCATGTAAGAGTGCGCCGGACGCCATAGAAAGTGTACGGGACCAATGTAAGCGTGCGCCGTACGCAATAGAAAGTGTACGGGACTCATGTAAGAGTGCGTCGGACGCCATAGAAAGTGTACGGGACCCATGTAAGAGTGCGCCGGACGCCATAGAAAGTGTACGGGACCCATGTAAGAGTGCGCCGTACGCCATAGAAAGTGTACGGGACTCATGTAAGAGTGCGCCGTACGCCATAGAAAGTGTGCGGGACTCATGTAAGAGTGCGCCGGACGCCATAGAAAGTGTACGGGACCCATGTAAGAGTGCGCCGGACGCCATAGAAAGTGTACGGGACCCATGTAAGAGTGCGCCGGACGCCATAGAAAGTGTACGGGACCCATGTAAGCGTGCACCGGACGCCATAGAAAGTGTACGGGACTCATGTAAGAGTGCGCCGGACGCAATAGAAAGTGTACGGGATCAATGTAAGAGTGCGCCAGACGCCATAGAAAGTGTACGGGACTCATGTAAGAGTGCGCCGGACGCCATAGAAAGTGTACGGGACCCATGTAAGAGTGCGCCGGACGCCATAGAAAGTGTACGGGACCCATGTAAGAGTGCGCCGGACGCCATAGAAAGTGTACGGGACCCATGTAAGCGTGCGCCGTACGCCATAGAAAGTGTACGGGACCGATGTAAGCGTGCGCCGTACGCCATAGAAAGTGTACGGGACCGATGTAAGCGTGCGCCGTACGCCATAGAAAGTGTACGGGACTCATGTAAGAGTGCGCCGGACGCCATAGAAAATGTACGGGACTCATGTAAGAGTGCGCCGGACGCCATAGAAAGTGTACGGGACCCATGTAAGCGTGCGCCGTACGCCATAGAAAGTGTACGGGACCCATGTAAGAGTACGCCGGACGCCACAGAAAGTGTACGGGACCCATGTAAGAGTGCGCCGGACGCTATAGAAAGTGTACGGGACCCATGTAAGAGTGCGCCGGACGCAATAGAAAGTGTACGGGATCAATGTAAGAGTGCGCCGGACGCCATAGAAAATGTACGGGACTCATGTAAGAGTGCGCCGGACGCCACAGAAAGTGTACGGGACCCATGTAAGAGTGCGCCGGACGCAATAGAAAGTGTACGGGACTCATGTAAGAGTGCGCCGGACGCAATAGAAAGTGTACGGGATCAATGTAAGAGTGCGCCGGACGCCATAGAAAGTGTGCGGGACCCATGTAAGAGTGCGCCGTATGCCATAGAAAGTGTACGGAAGCCATTCAGGAGCGCGCCGAACGCCATAGAAACTGTACGGGACCCATGTAAGAGTGCGCCGTATGCCATAGAAAGTGTGCGGGATCCATGTTAGAGTGCTCCGGACGCCTTAGAAAGTATGCGGGACCCATGTAAGAGTGCGCCAGACGCCATAGAAAGTGTACGGGACCCATGTAAGAGTGCGCCGGACGCCATAGAAAGTGTACGGGACCCATGTAAGAGTGCTCCGGACGCCTTAGAAAGTATACGGGACCCATGTAAGAGTGCGCCGGACGCCATAGAAAGTGTACGGGACCCATGTAAGAGTGCGCCGGACGCCATAGAAAGTGTACGGGACCCATGTAAGAGTGCGCCGTACGCCATAGAAAATGTGCGGGACCCATGTAAGAGTGCGCCGGACGCCATAGAAAGTGTACGGGACCCATGTAAGAGTGCGCCGGACGCCATAGAAAGTGTACGGGACCCATGTAAGAGTGCGCCGGACGCCATAGAAAGTGTACGGGACCCATGTAAGAGTGCGCCGGACGCCATAGAAAGTGTACGGGACCCATGTAAGAGTGCGCCGGACGCCATAGAAAGTGTACGGGACCCATGTAAGAGTGCGCCGGACGCCATAGAAAGTGTACGGGACCCATGTAAGAGTGCGCCGGACGCCATAGAAAGTGTACGGGACCCATGTAAGAGTGCGCCGGACGCCATAGAAAGTGTACGGGACTCATGTAAGAGTGCGCCGGACGCCATAGAAAGTGTACGGGACCCATGTAAGAGTGCGCCGGACGCCATAGAAAGTGTACGGGACCCATGTAAGAGTGCGCCGGACGCCATAGAAAGTGTACGGGACCCATGTAAGAGTGCGCCGGACGCCATAGAAAGTGTACGGGACCCATGTAAGAGTGCGCCGGACGCCATAGAAAGTGTACGGGACCCATGTAAGAGTGCGCCGGACGCCATAGAAAGTGTACGGGACCCATGTAAGAGTGCGCCGGACGCCATAGAAAGTGTACGGGACCCATGTAAGAGTGCGCCGGACGCCATAGAAAGTGTACGGGACCCATGTAAGAGTGCGCCGGACGCCATAGAAAGTGTACGGGACCCATGTAAGAGTGCGCCAGACGCCATAGAAAGTGTACGGGACCCATGTAAGAGTGCGCCGGACGCCATAGAAAGTGTACGGGACCCATGTAAGCGTGCGCCGTGCGCAATAGAAAGTGTACGGGACTCATGTAAGAGTGCGCCGGACGCTATAGAAAGTGTACGGGACCCATGTAAGAGTGCGCCGGACGCCATAGAAAGTGTACGGGACCCATGTAAGAGTGCGCCGGACGCCATAGAAAGTGTACGGGACCCATGTAAGAGTGCGCCGGACACCATAGAAAGTGTACGGGACCCATGTAAGAGTGCGCCAGACGCCATGGAAAGTGTACGGGACCAATGTAAGAGTGCGCTAGACGCCATGGAAAGTGTACGGTACCAATGTAAGAGTGCGCCAGACGCCATAGAAAGTGTACGGGACTCATGTAAGAGTGCGCCGGACGCTATAGAAAGTGTACGGGACCAATGTAAGAGTGCGCCAGACGCCATAGGAAGTGTACGGGACCCATGTAAGAGTGCGCCAGACGCCATAGAAAGTGTACGGGACTCATGTAAGAGTGCGTCGGACGCCATAGAAAGTGTACGGGACCCATGTAAGAGTGCGCCGGACGCCATAGAAAGTGTACGGGACCCATGTAAGAGTGCGCCGTACGCCATAGAAAGTGTGCGGGACTCATGTAAGAGTGCGCCGGACGCCATATAAAGTGTACGGGACCCATGTAAGAGTGCGCCGGACGCCATAGAAAGTGTACGGGACCCATGTAAGAGTGCGCCGGACGCAATAGAAAGTGTACGGGACTCATGTAAGAGTGCGTCGGACGCCATAGAAAGTGTACGGGACCCATGTAAGAGTGCGCCGGACGCCATAGAAAGTGTACGGGACCCAGGTAAGAGTGCGCCGGACGCGATAGAAAGTGTACGGGACCATTGTAAGAGTGCGCCGGACCGCATAGAGAGTGTAGGGGACTCATGTAAGAGTGCGTCGGACCCCATCGAAAGTGTACGGGACCCATGTAAGAGTGCGCCGGACGCCATAGAAAGTGTACGGGACCGATGTAAGAGTGCGCCAGATGCCATAGAAAATGTACGGGACCCATGTAAGAGTGCGCCGGACGCCATAGAAAGTGTACGGGACTCATGTAAGAGTGCGCCGGACGCAGTAGAAAGTGTACGGGATCAATGTAAGAGTGCGCCAGACGCCATAGAAAGTGTACGGGACTCATGTAAGAGTGCGTCGGACGCCATAGAAAGTGTACGGGACCAATGTAAGAGTGCGCCAGACGCCATAGAAAGTGTACGGGACTCATGTAAGAGTGCGTCGGACGCCATAGAAAGTGTACGGGATCAATGTAAGAGTGCGCCAGACGCCATAGAAAATGTACGGGACTCATGTAAGAGTGCGCCGGACGCCATAGAAAGTGTACGGGACCCATGTAAGCGTGCGCCGGACGCTATAGAAAGTGTACGGGACCAATGTAAGAGTGCGCCAGACGCCATAGAAAGTGTACGGGACCCATGTAAGAGTGCGCCGGACGCGATAGAAAGTGTACGGGACCCATGTAAGAGTGCGCCGGACGCCATAGAAAGTGTACGGGACCAATGCAAGAGTGCGCCAGACGCCATAGAATGTGTACGGGACCCATGTAAGAGTGCGCCAGACGCCAGAAAGTGTAGGGGACCCATGTAAGAGTGCCCCGCCCGCCATAGAAAGTGTACGGGACCCATGTAAGAGTGCGCCGGACGCCATAGAAAGTGTACGGGACCCATGTAAGCGTGCGCCGGACGCCATAGAAAGTGTACGGGACCCATTTAAGAGTGCGCCGGACGCCATAGAAAGTGTACGGGACCCATGTAAGAGTGCGCCGGACGCCATAGAAAGTGTACGGGACCCATGTAAAAGTGCGCCAGACGCCATAGAAAGTGTACGGAACCCATGTAAGAGTGCGCCGGACGCAATAGAAAGTGTACGGGACCAATGTAAGAGTGCGCCAGACGCCATGGAAAGTGTACGGGACCCATGTAAGAGTGCGTCGGACGCAATAGAAAGTGTACGGGACCAATGTAAGAGTGCGCCAGACGCCATGGAAAGTGTACGGGACCCATGTAAGAGTGCGCCGGACGCAATAGAAAGTGTACGGGACCCATGTAAGAGTGCGCCGGACGCCATAGAAAGTGTACGGGACCCATGTAAGAGTGCGCCGGACGCCATAGAAAGTGTACGGGACCCATGTAAGAGTGCGCCGGACGCCATAGAAAGTGTACGGGACCCATGTAAGAGTGCGCCGGACGCCATAGAAAGTGTACGGGACCCATGTAAGAGTGCGCCGGACGCCATCGAAAGTGTACGGGACCCATGTAAGAGTGAGCCGGACGCCACATAAAGTGTACGGGACCCATGTAAGCGGGCGCCGGACGCCATAGAGAGTGTACGGGACTCATGTAAGAGTGCGCCGGACGGCATCGAAAGCGTACGGGACCATTGTAAGAGTGCGCCGGACGCCATAGAATGTGTACGGGACCCATGTAAGAGTGCGCCGGACTCCATAGAATGTGTACGGGACCAATGTAAGAGTGCGCCGGACGCCATAGAAAGTGTACGGGACCCATGCAAGAGTGCGCCGGACGGCATAGAAAGTGTACGGGACCAATGTAAGAGTGCGCCGGACGCCATAGAAAGTGTACGGGACCCATGTAAGCGTGCGCCGTACGCCATAGAAAGTGTACGGGACTCATGTAAGAGTGCGCCGGACGCCATAGAAAGTGTACGGGTCCCATGTAAGCGTGCGCCGGACTCCATAGAAAGTGTACGGGACTCATGTAAGAGTGCGCCGGACGCCATAGAAAGTGTACGGGACTCATGTAAGAGTGCGCCGGACGCTATAGAAAGTGTACGGGACCAATGTAAGAGTGCGCCGGACGCCATAGAAAGTGTACGGGACCCATGTAAGCGTGGGCCGGACGCCATAGAAAGTGTACGGGACTCATGTAAGGATGCGCCGGACGCTATAGAAAGTGTACGGAACCAATGTAACAGTGCGCCAGACGCCATAGAAAGTGTACGGGACCCATGTAAGAGTGCGCCGGACGCCATAGAAAGTGTACGGGACCCATTTAAGCGTGCGCCGTACGCCACAGAAAGTGTACGGGACACATGTAAGAGTGCGCTGGACGCCACAGAAAGTGTACGGGACCCATGTAAGAGTGTGCCGGACGCCACAGAAAGTGTACGGGACCCATGTAAGCTTGCGCCGGACGCCATGGAAAGTGAACGGGACTCATGTAAGAGTGCGCCGGACGCAATAGAAAGTGTACGGGATCAATGTAAGAGTGCACCGGACGCCATAGAAAGTGTACGGGACCCATGTAAGAGTGCGCCGGACGCCATAGAAAGTGTACGGGACCCATGTAAGAGTGCGCCGGACGCCATAGAAAGTGTACGGGACCCATGTAAGAGTGCGCCGGACGCCATAGAAAGTGTACGGGACCCATGTAAGAGTGCGCCGGACGCCATAGAAAGTGTACGGGACCCATGTAAGAGTGCGCCGTACGCCATAGAAAGTGTACGGGACCCATGTAAGAGTGCGGCGGACGCCATAGAAAGTGTACGGGACCCATGTGAGAGTGCGGCAGACGCCATAAAAAGTGTACGGGACCCATGTAAGAGTGCGCCGGACGCCATAGAAAGTGTACGGGACCCATGTAAGAGTGCGCCGGACGCCATAGAAAGTGTACGGGACCCATGTAAGAGTGCGCCGGACGCCATAGAAAGTGTACGGGACCCATGTAAGAGTGCGCCGGACGCCATAGAAAGTGTACGGGACCCATGTAAGAGTGCGCCGGACGCCATAGAAAGTGTACGGGACCCATGTAAGAGTGCGCCGGACGCCATAGAAAGTGTACGGGACCCATGTAAGAGTGCGCCGGACGCCATAGAAAGTGTACGGGACCCATGTAAGAGTGCGCCGGACGCCATAGAAAGTGTACGGGACCCATGTAAGAGTGCGCCGGACGCCATAGAAAGTGTACGGGACCCATGTAAGAGTGCGCCGGACGCCATAGAAAGTGTACGGGACCCATGTAAGAGTGCGCCGGACGCCATAGAAAGTGTACGGGACCCATGTAAGAGTGCGCCGGACGCCATAGAAAGTGTACGGGACCCATGTAAGAGTGCGCCGGACGCCATAGAAAGTGTACGGGACCCATGTAAGAGTGCGCCGGACGCCATAGAAAGTGTACGGGACCCATGTAAGAGTGCGCCGGACGCCATAGAAAGTGTACGGGACCCATGTAAGAGTGCGCCGGACGCAATAGAAACTATACGGGATCAATGTGAGAGTGCGCCGGACGCCATAGAAAGTGTACGGGACTCATGTAAGAGTGCGCCAGACGCCATATAAAGTGAACGGGACCCATGTAAGAGTGCGCCGGACGCCATAGAAAGTGTACGGGACCCATGTAAGCGTGCGCCGTACGCCATAGAAAGTGTACGGGACTCATGTAAGAGTGCGCCGGACGCCATAGAAAGTGTACGGGACTCATGTAAGAGTGCGCCGGACGCTATAGAAAGTGTACGGGACCAATGTAAGAGTGCGCCGGACGCAATAGAAAGTGTACGGGATCAATGTAAGAGTGCGCCAGACGCCATAGAAAATGTACGGGACTCATGTAAGAGTGCGCCGGACGCCATAGAAAGTGTACGGGACCCATGTAAGCGTGCGCCGTACGCCATAGAAAGTGTACGGGACTCATGTAAGAGTGCGCCGGACGCTATAGAAAGTGTACGGGACCAATGTAAGAGTGCGCCAGACGCCATAGGAAGTGTATGGGACCCATGTAAGAGTGCGCCGGACGAAATAGAAAGTGTACGGGACTCATGTAAGAGTGCGCCGGACGCCATAGAAAATGTACGGGACTCATGTAAGCGTGCGCCGTACGCCATAGAAAGTGTACGGGACTCATGTAAGAGTGCGCCGGACGCCATAGAAAGTGTACGGGACTCATGTAAGAGTGCGCCGGACGCCATAGAAAGTGTACGGGACCCATGTAAGAGTGCGCCGGACGCCATAGAAAGTGTACGGGACCCATGTAAGAGTGCGCCGGACGCCATAGAAAGTGTACGGGACCCATGTAAGAGTGCGCCGGACGCCATAGAAAGTGTACGGGACCCATGTAAGAGTGCGCCGGACGCCATAGAAAGTGTACGGGACCCATGTAAGAGTGCGCCGGACGCCATAGAAAGTGTACGGGACCCATGTAAGAGTGCGCCGGACGCCATAGAAAGTGTACGGGACCCATGTAAGAGTGCGCCGGACGCCATAGAAAGTGTACGGGACCCATGTAAGAGTGCGCCGTACGCCATAGAGAGTGTACGGGACTCATGTAAGAGTGCGCCAGACGCAATAGAAAGTGTACGGGACTCATGTAAGAGTGCGCCGGACGCCATAGAAAGTGTACGGGACTCATGTAAGAGTGCGCCGGACGCTATAGAAAGTGTACGGGACCAATGTAAGAGTGCGCCAGACGCCATAGGAAGTGTACGGGACCCATGTAAGAGTGCGCCGGACGCAATAGAAAGTGTACGGGACTCATGTAAGAGTGCGCCGGACGCCATAGAAAGTGTACGGGACTCATGTAAGAGTGCGCTGGACGCCATAGAAAGTGTACGGGACTCATGTAAGAGTGCGCCGGACGCAGTAGAAAGTGTACGGGACTCATGTAAGAGTGCGCCGGACGCCATAGAAAGTGTACGGGATCAATGTAAGAGTGCGCCAGACGCCATAGAAAGTGTACGGGACTCATGCAAGAGTGCGCCGGACGCCATAGAAAGTGTACGGGACCCATGTAAGCGTGCGCCGTACGCAATAGAAAGTGTACGGGACTCATGTAAGAGTGCGCCGGACGCAGTAGAAAGTGTACGGGACTCATGTAAGCGTGCGCCGGACGCCATAGAAAGTGTACGGGACCCATGTAAGAGTGCGCCGGACGCCATAGAAAGTGTACGGGACCCATGTAAGAGTGCGCCGGACGCCATAGAAAGTGTACGGGACCCATGTAAGAGTGCGCCGGACGCCATAGAAAGTGTACGGGACCCATGTAAGAGTGCGCCGGACGCCATAGAAAGTGTACGGGACCCATGTAAGAGTGCGCCGGACGCCATAGAAAGTGTAAGGGACACATGTAAGAGTGCGCCAGACGCCATAGAAAATGTGCGGGACTCATGTAAGAGTGCGCCGGACGCCATAGAAAGTGTACGGGACCCATGTAAGAGTGCGCCGGACGCCATAGAAAGTGTACGGGACCCATGTAAGAGTGCGCCGGACGCCATAGAAAGTGTACGGGACCCATGTAAGAGTGCGCCGGACGCCATAGAAAGTGTACGGGACCCATGTAAGAGTGCGCCAGACGCCATAGAAAGTGTACGGGACCCATGTAAAAGTGCGCCAGACGCCATAGAAAGTGTACGGGACCCATGTAAGAGTGCGCCGCACGCCATAGAAAGTGAACGGGAACCATGTAAGAGGGGGCCGGACCCCAGAGAAAGTGTACGGGACCCATGTAAGAGTGCGCCGTACGCCATAGAAAGTGTAAGGGACTCATGTAAGAGTGCGCCGGACGCCATAGAAAGTGTATGGGACCCATGTAAGAGTGCGCCGGACGCAATAGAAAGTGAACGGGACCCATGTAAGAGTGCGCCGGACGCAATAGAAAGTGTACGGGATCCATGTGAAAGTGCGCCGTACGCCATAGAAAGTGTGCGGGACCCATGTAAGAATGAGCCGGACGCCATAGAAATGGTACGGGACCCATGTAGGAATGCGCCGGATGCCATAAAAAGTGTACGGGACCCATGTAAGAGTGCGCCGGACGCCATAGAAAGTGTACGGGACCAATGTAAGAGTGCGCCAGACGCCATAGAATGTGTACGGGACCCATGTAAGAATGCGCCGGGCGCCATAGAAAGTGTACGGTACCCATGTAAGCGTGCGCCGTACGCCATAGAAAGTGTACGGGACCCATGTAAGCGTGCGCCGGACGCCATAGAAAGTGTACGGGACCCATTTAAGAGTGCGCCGGACGCCATAGAAAGTGTACGGGACCCATGTAAGAGTGCGCCGGACGCCATAGAAAGTGTACGGGACCCATGTAAAAGTGCGCCAGACGCCATAGAAAGTGTACGGAACCCATGTAAGAGCGCCAGACGCCATAGAAAAGGGACGGGAGCCATGTAAAAGTGCGCCGGACGCCGGATAATGTGTTCGGGATCCATGTAAGAGTGCGCCGGATGCCATAGAATGTGTACGGGACCCATGTAAGAATGCGCCGGGCGCCATAGAAAGTGTACGGTACCCATGTAAGCGTGCGCCGTACGCCATAGAAAGTGTACGGGACCCATGTAAGAGTGCGCCGCACGCCATAGAAAGTGTACGGGACCCATGTAAGAGTGCGCCGGACGCCATAGAAAGTGTAGGGGCCCCATGTAAGAGTGCGCCGGACGCCATAGAAAGTGTACGGGACCCATGTAAGAGTGCGCCGGACGCCATAGAAAGTGTACGGGACCCATGTAAGCGTGCGCCGGATGCCATAGAAAGTGTCCGCGACCAATGTAAGAGTGCGCCAGACGCCGGATAGAGTGTACGGGACCCATGTAAGAGTGCGCCGGACGCCATAGAAAGTGTACGGGACCCATGTAAAAGTGCGGCCGACGCCATAGAAAGTGTACGGGACTCATGTAAGAGTGGGCCGGACGCCATAGAAAGTGTCCGGGCCCCATGTAAGAGTGCGCCGAACGCCATAGAAAGTGTACGGGTCCCACGCCATAGGAAGTGTACGGCACCCATGTAAGAGAGCGCCGGACGCCATAGAAAGTGTACGGGACCCATGTAAGCGTGCGCCGAACGCCATAGGAAGTGTACGGGACCCATGCAAGAGAGCGCCGGACGCCATAGAAAGTGTGCGGGACCCACGTAATAGTGCGCCGGACGCCATAGAAAGTGTACGGGACCCATGTAAGAGTGCGCCGGACGCCATAGAAAGTGTACGGGACCCATGTAAGAGTGCGCCGGACGCCATAGAAAGTGTACGGGACCCATGTAAGAGTGCGCCGGACGCCATAGAAAGTGTACGGGACCCATGTAAGAGTGCCTCGGACGCCATAGAAAGTGTACGGGGCCCATGTAAGAGTGCGCCGGACGCCATAGAAAGTGTACGGGACCCATGTAAGAGTGCGCCGGACGCCATAGAAAGTGTACGGGACCCATGTAAGAGTGCCTCGCACGCCATAGAAAGTGTACGGGGCCCATGTAAGAGTGCGCCGGACGCCATAGAAAGTGTACGGGACCCATGTAAGCGTGCGCCGTACGCCATAGAAAGTGTACGGGACCCATGTAAGAGTGCGCCGGACGCCATAGAAAGTGTACGGGACTCATGTAAGAGTGCGCCGGACGCCATAGAAAGTGTACGGGACCCATGTAAGAGTGCGCCGGACGCCATAGAAAGTGTACGGGACCCATGTAAGAGTGCGCCGGACGCCATAGAAAGTGTACGGGACCCATGTAAGAGTGCGCCGTACGCCATAGAAAGTGTACGGGACCCATTTCAGAGGGCGACGGACGCCGTAGAAAGTGTACGGGACCCATGTAAGAGTGCGCCGGACGCCATAGAAAGTGTACGGGACCCATGTAAGAGTGCGCCGGACGCCATAGAAAGTGTACGGGACTCATTTAAAAATGCGCCGGACGCCATAGAAAGTGTACGGGACCCATGTAAGAGTGCGCCGGACGCCATAGAAAGTGTACGGGACCCATGTGAGAGTGCGCCGGACGCCATAGAAAGTGTACGGGACCCATGGAAGAGTGCGCCGGACGCCATAGATAGTGTACGGGACCCATGTAAGAGTGCGCCGGACGCCATAGAAAGTGTACGGCACCCATGTAAGCGTGCGCCGGACGCCATAGAAAGTGTACGGGACCAATTTATGAGTGCGCCGGACGCCATAGAAAGTGTACGGGTCCCTTGTAAGAGAGAGCCGGACGCCATAGAAAGTGTAGGGGACCCAAGTAAAAGTGCGCCGGACGCCATAGAAAGTGTACGGGACCCATGTAAGCGTCCGCTGTCCGCCACAGAAAGCGTACGGGACCCATGTAAGAGTGCGCCGGACGCCATAGAAAGTGTACGGGACCAATGTAAGAGTGCGCCGGACGCCATAGAATGTGTACGGGACCCATGTAATAATGCGCCGGGCGCCATAGAAAGTGTACGGGACCCATGTAAGCGTGCGCCGTACGCCATAGAAAGCGTACGGGACCCATGTAAGAGTGCGCCGGACGCCGGATAGAGTGTACGGGACCCATGTAAGAGTGCGCAGGACGCAATAGAAAGTGTACGGGACCAATGTAAGAGTGCGCCAGACGCCATAAAAAGTGTACGGGACCCATGTAAGCGTGCGTCGTACGCGATAGAAAGTGTACGGGACCCATGTAAGAGTGCGCCGGACGCCATAGAATGTGTACGGGACCCATGTAAGCGTGCGTCGTACGCGATAGAAAGTGTACGGGACCCATGTAAGAGTGCGCCGGACGCCATAGAAAGTGTACGGGACCAATGTAAGAGTGCGCCGGACGCCATAGAATGTGTACGGGATCCATGTAAGAGTGCGCCGGATGCCATAAAAAGTGTACGGGACCTATGTAAGAGTGCGCCGGACGCCATAGAAAGTGTACGGGACCCATGTAAGAGTGCGCCGGACGCCATAGAAAGTGTACGGGACCCATGTAAGAGTGCGCCGGACGCCATAGAAAGTGTACGGGACCCATGTAAGAGTGCGCCGGACGCCATAGAAAGTGTACGGGACCAATGTAAGAGTGCGCCGGACGCCATAGAAAGTGTACGGGACCCATGTAAGCGTGCGGCGTACGCCATAGAAAATGTACGGGACCCATGTAAGAGTGCGCCGGACGCCATAGAAAGTGTACGGGACCCATGTAAGAGTGCGCCGGACGCCATAGAAAGTGTACGGGACCCATGTAAGAGTGCGCCGGACGCCATAGAAAGTGTACGGGACCCATGTAAGAGTGCGCCGGACGCCATAGAAAGTGTACGGGACCCATGTAAGAGTGCGCCGGACGCCATAGAAAGTGTACGGGACCCATGTAAGAGTGCGCCGGACGCCATAGAAAGTGTACGGGACCCATGTAAGAGTGCGCCGGACGCCATAGAAAGTGTACGGGACCCATGTAAGAGTGCGCCGGACGCCATAGAAAGTGTACGGGACCCATGTAAGAGTGCGCCGGACGCCATAGAAAGTGTACGGGACCCATGTAAGAGTGCGCCGGACGCCATAGAAAGTGTACGGGACCCATGTAAGAGTGCGCCGGACGCAATAGAAAGTGTAGGGGATCAATGTAAGAGTGCGCCAGACGCCACAGAAAGTGTACGGGACCCATGTAAGAGTGCGCCGGACGCCACAGAAAGTGTACGGGACCCATGTAAGAGTCCGCCGGACGCCACAGAAAGTGTACGGGACCCATGTAAGAGTGCGCCGTACGCCATAGAAAGTGTTCGGTACCCATGTAAGAGTGCGCCAGACGCCATGGAAAGTGAACGGGACCCATGTAAGAGTGCGACGGACGCAATAGAAAGTGTACGGGACTCATGTAAGAGTGCGCCGGACGCAATAGAAAGTGTACGGGACTCATGTAAGAGTGCGCCGGACGCCATAGAAAGTGTAGGGGACCCATTTAAGCGTGCGACGTACGCCATAGAAAGTGTACGGGACCCATGTAAGAGTGCGACGGACGCAATAGAAAGTGTACGGGACTCATGTAAGCTTGCGCCGGACGCCACAGAAAGTGCATGGGACCCATGTAAGAGTGCGCCGGACGCCATAGAAAGTGTACGGGACCCATGTAAGAGTGGGACGGACGCAATAGAAAGTGTACGGGACTCGTGTAAGAGTGCGCCGGACGCAATAGAAAGTGTACGGGATCAATGTAAGAGTGCACCGGACGCCATAGAAAGTGTTCGGTACCAATGTAAGAGTGCGCCAGACGCCATAGAAAGTGTACGGGACTCATGTAAGAGTGCGCTGGACGCCATAGAAAGTGTACGGGACCCATGTAAGAGTGCGCCGGACGCCATAGAAAGTGTACGGGACCCATGTAAGAGTGCGCCGGACGCCATAGAAAGTGTACGGGACCCATGTAAGAGTGCGCCGGACGCCATAGAAAGTGTACGGGACCCATGTAAGAGTGCGCCGGACGCCATAGAAAGTGTACGGGACCCATGTAAGAGTGCGCCGGACGCCATAGAAAGTGTACGGGACCCATGTAAGAGTGCGCCGGACGCCATAGAAAGTGTACGGGACCCATGTAAGAGTGCGCCGGACGCCATAGAAAGTGTACGGGACCCATGTAAGAGTGCGCCGGACGCCATAGAAAGTGTACGGGACCCATGTAAGAGTGCGCCGGACGCCATAGAAAGTGTACGGGACCCATGTAAGAGTGCGCCGGACGCCATAGAAAGTGTACGGGACCCATGTAAGAGTGCGCCGGACGCCATAGAAAGTGTACGGGACCCATGTAAGAGTGCGCCGGACGCCATAGAAAGTGTACGGGACCCATGTAAGAGTGCGCCGGACGCCATAGAAAGTGTACGGGACCCATGTAAGAGTGCGCCGGACGCCATAGAAAGTGTACGGGACCCATGTAAGAGTGCGCCGGACGCCATAGAAAGTGTACGGGACCCATGTAAGAGTGCGCCGGACGCCATAGAAAATGTGCGGGACTCATGTAAGAGTGCGCCGGACGCCATAGAAAGTGTACGGGACCCATGTAAGCGTGCGCCGTACGCCATAGAAAGTGTACGGGACTCATGTAAAAGTGCGCCGGACGCCATAGAAAGTGTACGGGACTCATGTAAGAGTGCGCCGGACGCTATAGAAAGTGTACGGGACCAATGTAAGAGTGCGCCGGACACCATAGAAAGTGTACGGGACCCATGTAAGCGTGCGCCGTACGCCATAGAAAGTGTACGGGACTCATGTAAGAGTGCGCCGGACGCCATATAAAGTGAACGGGACCCATGTAAGAGTGCGCTGGACGCCATAGAAAGTGTACGGGACCCATGTAAGCGTGCGCCGTACGCCATAGAAAGTGTACGGGACTCATGTAAGAGTGCGCCGGACGCCGGATAGTGTACGGGGCCCATGTAGGAGTGCGCCGGACGCCATAGAAAGTGCACGGGACCCATGTAAGAGTGCGCCGGACGCCAGAGAAAGTGTACGGGACCTATGTAAGAGTGCGCCGGACGCCATAAAAAGTATACGGACCCATGTTAGCGTGCACCGGACGCCATAAAAAGTGTCCGGGACCAGTGTAAGAATGCGCCGGGCGCCATAAAAAGTGTACGGGACCCATGTAAGCGTGCGCCGGGCGCCATAGAAAGTGTACGGTACCCATGTTAGCGTGCGCCGTACGCCATAGAAAGTGTACCGGACCCATGTAAGCGTGCGCCGGACGCCATAGAAAGTGTACAGGACCCATTTAAGAGTGCGCCGGACGCCATAGAAAATGTACGGGACCCATGTAAGCGTGCGCCGGACGCCATAGAAAGTGTACGGGACCCATGTAAAAGTGCGCCGGATGCCATAAAAAGTGTACGGGACCCATGTAAGCGTGCGTCGTACGCGATAGAAAGTGTACGGGACCCATGTAAGAGTGCGCCGGACGCAATAGAAAGTGTACGGGACCAATGTAAGAGTGCGCCGGACGCCATAGAATGTGTACGGGACCCATGTAAGAATGCGCCGGGCGCCATAGAAAGTGTACGGGACCCATGTAAGCGTGCGCCGTACGCCATAGAAAGCGTACGGGACCCATGTAAGAGTGCGCCGGACGCCATAGAAAGTGTACGGGACCCATGTAAGAGTGCGCCGGACGCCGGATAGAGTGTACGGGACCCATGTAAGAGTGCGCAGGACGCCATAGAAAGTGTACGGGACCCATGTAAGAGTGCGCCGGACGCCATAGAAAGTGTACGGGACCCATGTAAGCGTGCGCCGTACGCCATAGAAAGTGTACGGGACCCATGTAAGCGTGCGCCGGACGCCATAGAAAGTGTAAGGGACCCATGTAAGAGTGCGTCGGACGCCATAGAAAGTGTACGGGACCCATGTAAGAGTGCGCCGGACGCTACAGAAAGTGTACGGAACCAATGTAACAGTGCGCCAGACGCCATAGAAAGTGTACGGGACCCATGTAAGAGTGCGCCGGACGCCATAGAAAGTGTACGGGACCCATGTAAGCGTGCGCCGTACGCCATAGAAAGTGTACGGGACCGATGTAAGAGTGCGCCGGACGCCATAGAAAGTGTACGGGACCCATGTAAGCGTGCGCCGTACGCCATAGAAAGTGTACGGGACTCATGTAAGAGTGCGCCGGACGCCATAGAAAGTGTACGGGACCCATGTAAGCGTGCGCCGTACTCCATAGAAAGTGTACGGGGCCGATGTAAGCGTGTGCCGTACGCCATAGAAAGTGTACGGGGCCGATGTAGCGTGCGCCGTACGCCATAGAAAGTGTACGGGACTCATGTAAGAGTGCGCCGGACGCCATAGAAAGTGTACGGGACTCATGTAAGAGTGCGCCGGACGCTATAGAAAGTGTACGGGACCAATGTAAGAGTGCGCCGGACGCCATAGAAAGTGTACGGGACCCATGTAAGAGTGCGTCGGACGCCATAGAAAGTGTACGGGACCCATGTAAGAGTGCGCCGGACGCCATATAAAGTGTACGGGACCCATGTAAGAGTGCGCCGGACGCCATAGAAAGTGTACGGGACCCATGTAAGCGTGCACCGTACGCCATAGAAAGTGTACGGGACCGATGTAAGAGTGCGCCGGACGCCATAGAAAGTGTACGGGACCCATGTAAGCGTGCACCGTACGCCATAGAAAGTGTACGGGACCGATGTAAGAGTGCGCCAGATGCCCTAGAAAATGTACGGGATCAATGTAAGAGTGCGCCGGACGCCATAGAAAGTGTACGGGACCGATGTAAGCGTGCGCCGTACGCCATAGAAAGTGTACGGGACTCATGTAAGAGTGCGCCGGACGCAATAGAAAGTGTACGGGACTCATGTAAGAGTGCGTCGGACGCCATAGAAAGTGTACGGGACCCATGTAAGAGTGCGCCGGACGCCATAGAAAGTGTACGGGACCCATGTAAGCGTGCGCCATACGCCATAGAAAGTGTACGGTACCCATGTAAGCGTGCGCCGTACGCCATAGAAAGTGTACGGGACTCATGTAAGAGTGCGCCAGACGCCACAGAAAGTGTACGGGACCCATGTAAGCGTGCGCCGGACGCCATAGAAAGTGTACGGAACCCATGTAAAAGTGCGCCGGACGCCATAGAATGTGTACGGGACCCATGTGAGAATGCGCCGGACGCCATAGAAAGTGTACGGGACCCATGGAAGCGTGCGCCGGACGCCATAGAAAGTGAACGGGACCCATGTAAACGTGCGCCGGGCGCCGGATAATGTGTACGGGACCCATGTAAGAGTGCGCCGGATGCCATAAAAAGTGTACGGGACCCATGTAAGCGTGCGTCGTACGCGATAGAAAGTGTACGGGACCCATGTAAGAGTGCGCCGGACGCCATAGAAAGTGTACGGGACCAATGTAAGAGTGCGCCGGACGCCATAGAATGTGTACGGGATCCATGTAAGAGTGCGCCGGATGCCATAAAAAGTGTACGGGACCCATGTAAGCGTGCGTCGTACGCGATAGAAAGTGTACGGGACCCATGTAAGAGTGCGCCAGACGCCATAGAAAGTGTACGGGACCCATGTAAAAGTGCGCCGGACGCCATAGAAAGTGTACGGGACCCATGTAAGCGTGCGCCGTACGCCATAGAAAGTGTACGGGACCCATGTAAGAGTGCGCCGGACGCCACAGAAAGTGTACGGGACCCATGTAAGCTTGCACCGGACGCCATAGAAAGTGTACGGGACCCATGTAAGAGTGCGCCGGACGCCATAGAAAGTGTACGGGACCCATGTAAGCGTGCGCCGTACGCCATAGAAAGTGTACGGGACCCATGTAAGCGTGCGCCGTACGCCATAGAAAGTGTACGGGACTCATGTAAGAGTGCGCCGGACGCCATAGAAAGTGTACGGGACTCATGTAAGAGTGCGCCGGACGCCATAGAAAGTGTACGGGACCCATGTAAGCGTGCGCCGGACGCCATAGAAAGTGTACGGGACCCATGTAAGAGTGCGCCGGACGCCATAGAAAGTGTACGGGACCCATGTAAGCGTGCGCCGGACGCCATAGAAAGTGTACGGGACCCATGTAAGAGCGCCAGACGCGATAGAAAGTGTACGGGACCCATGTAAGAGTGCGCCGGACGCCATAGAAAGTGTACGGGACCAATGTAAGAGTGCGCCGGACGCCATAGAATGTGTACGGGACCCATGTAAGCGTGCGTCGTACGCGATAGAAAGTGTACGGGACCCATGTAAGAGTGCGCCGGACGCCATAGAAAGTGTACGGGACCAATGTAAGAGTGCGCCGGACGCCATAGAATGTGTACGGGACCCATGTAAGAATGCGCCGGGCGCCATAGAAAGTGTACGGGACCCATGTAAGCGTGCGCCGTACGCCATAGAAAGCGTACGGGACCCATGTAAGAGTGCGCCGCACGCCATAGAAAGTGTACGGGACCCATGTAAGAGTGCGCCGGACGCCGGATAGAGTGTACGGGACCCATGTAAGAGTGCGCAGGACGCAATAGAAAGTGTACGGGACCAATGTAAGAGTGCGCCAGACGCCATGGAAAGTGTACGGGACCAATGTAAGAGTGCGCCGGACGCCATAGAAAGTGTACGGGACCCATGTAAGAGTGCGCCGGACGCCATAGAAAGTGTACGGGACCCATGTAAGAGTGCGCCGGACGCCACAGAAAGTGTACGGGACCCATGTAAGAGTGCGACGGACGCAATAGAAAGTGTACGGGACTCATGTAAGAGTGCGCCGGACGCAATAGAAAGTGTAGGGGACCCATTTAAGCGTGCGACGTACGCCATAGAAAGTGTACGGGACCCATGTAAGAGTGCGCCGGACGCCACAGAAAGTGTACGGGACCCATGTAAGAGTGCGACGGACGCAATAGAAAGTGTACGGGACTCATGTAAGAGTGCGCCGGACGCAATAGAAAGTGTACGGGACTCATTTAAGCGTGCGCCGGACGCCATAGAAAGTGCGGGACGGGACCCATGTAAGAGTGCGCCGGACGCCACAAGAAGTGTACGGGACCCATGTAAGAGTGCGCCGGACGCCATAGAAAGTGTACGGGACCCATGTAAGCGTTCGCCGTACGCCATAGAAAGTGTACGGGACCCATGTAAGAGTGCGCCGGACGCCACAGAAAGTGTACGGGACTCATGTAAGAGTGCGCCGGACGCCAAAGAAAGTGTACGGGACTCATTTAATAGCGCGCCGGACGCCATAGAAAGTGTACGGGACCCATGTAAGCGTGCGCCGTACGCCATAGAAAGTGTACGGGACCCATGTAAGCGTGCGCCGTACGCCATAGAAAGTGTACGGGACCCATGTAAGAGTGCGCCGGACGCCATAGAAAGTGTACGGGACCCAGGTAAGAGTGCGCCGGACGCTATAGAAAGGGTACGGGACCCATGTAAGAGTGCGCCGGACGCCATAGAAAGTGTACGGGACCAATGTAAGAGTGCGCCAGACGCCATGGAAAGTGTACGGGACCAATGTAAGAGTGCGCTAGAGGCCATAGAAAGTGTACGGGACCCATGTAAGAGTGCGCCAGACGCCACAGAAAGTGTACGGGACCCATGTAAGCGTGCGCCGGACGCCATAGAAAGTGTACGGAACCCACGTAAAAGTGCGCCGGACGCCATAGAAAGTGTACGGGACCCATGTAAAAGTGCGCCAGACGCCATAGAAAGTGTACGGGACCCATGTAAGAGTGCGCCGGATGCCATAAAAAGTGTACGGGACCCATGTAAGCGTGCGTCGTACGCCATAGAAAGTGTACGGGACCCATGTAAGCGTGCGCCGGACGCCATAGAAAGTGTACGGGACCCATTTAAGAGTGCGCCGGACGCCATAGAAAGTGTACGGGACCCATGTAAGAGTGCGCCGGACGCCATAGAAAGTGTACGGGACCCATGTAAGAGTGCGCCAGACGTCATTGAAAGTGTAAGGGACCCATGTAAGAGGGCGCCGGACGTCATGGAAAGTGTACGGGGCCCATGTGAGAGTGCGCCGGACGCCATAGAAAGTGTACGGGACCCATGTAAGAGTGCGCCGGACGCCATAGAAAGTGTACGGGACCCATGTAAGAGTGCGCCAGACGCCATTGAATGTGTATGGGACCCATGCAAGAGCGCGCCAGACGCCAGAGAAAGGGTACGGGACCCATGTAAGCGTGCGCCGTACGCCATAGAAAGTGTACGGGACTCATGTAAGAGTGCGCCGGACGCCATAGAAAGTGTACGGGACCCATGTAAGCGTGCGGCGTACGCCATAGAAAATGTACGGGACCAGTGTAAGAGTGCGCCAGATGCCATAGAAAGTGTACGGGACCCATGTAAAAGTGCGCCGGACGCCGGGTAATGTGTACGGGATCCATGTAAGAGTGCGCCAGACGCCAGAGAAAGGTTACGGGACCCATGTAAGCGTGCGCTGTACGCCATAGAAAGTGTACGGGACCCATGTAAGAGTGCGCCGGACGCCATAGAAAGTGTACGGGACCCATGTAAGAGTGCGCCGGACGCCATAGAAAGTGTACGGGACCCATGTAAGCGTGCGCCGTACGCCATAGAAAGTGTACGGGACCCATGTAAGAGTGCGCCGGACGCAATAGAAAGTGTACGGGACCAATGTAAGAGTGCGCCAGACGCCATAGAAAGTGTACGGGACCCATGTAAGAGTGCGCCGGACGCCATAGAAAGTGTACGGGACCCATGTAAGCGTGCGCCGTACGCCATAGAAAGTGTACGGGACTCATGTAAGAGTGCGCCGGACGCAATAGAAAGTGTACGGGCCCCATGTAAGAGTGCGCCGGACGCCATAGAAAGTGTACGGGACCCATGTAAGAGTGCGACGGACGCAATAGAAAGTGTACGGGACTCATGTAAGCGTGCGCCGTACTCCATAGAAAGTGTACGGGGCCGATGTAGCGTGTGCCGTACGCCATAGACAGTGTACGGGACTCGTGTAAGAGTGCGCCGGACGCAATAGAAAGTGTACGGGACCCATGTAAGAGTGCGCCGGACGCCACAGAAAGTGTACGGGACCCATGTAAGAGTGCGCCGGACGCAATAGAAAGTGTACGGGACTCATGTAAGAGTGCGTCGGACGCCATAGAAAGTGTACGGGACTCATGTAAGAGTGCGCCGGACGCCATAGAAAGTGTACGGGACCCATGTAAGCGTGCGCCGTACGCCATAGAAAGTGTACGGGACCGATGTAAGCGTGCGCCGTACGCCATAGAAAGTGTACGGGACCCATGTAAGCGTGCGCCGTACGCAATAGAAAGTGTACGGGACTCATGTAAGAGTGCGCCGGACGCCATAGAAAGTGTACGGGACCCATGTAAGAGTGCGCCGTACGCCATAGAAAGTGTACGGGACCCATGTAAGCGTGCGCCGTACGCCATAGAAAGTGTACGGGACTCATGTAAGAGTGCGCCGGACGCTATAGAAAGTGTACGGGACCAATGTAAGAGTGCGCCAGACGCCATAGGAAGTGTACGGGACCCATGTAAGAGTGCGCCGGACGCCATAGAAAGTGTACGGGACCCATGTAAGCGTGCGCCGTACGCCATAGAAAGTGTACGGGACTCATGTAAGAGTGCGCCGGACGCCATATTAAGTGTACGGGACCCATGTAAGAGTGCGCCGGACGCCATAGAAAGTGTACGGGACCCATGTAAGCGTGCGCCGTACGCCATAGAAAGTGTACGGGACCCATGTAAGCGTGCGCCGTACGCCATAGAAAGTGTACGGGACCCATGTAAGCGTGCGCCGTACGCCATAGAAAGTGTACGGGACCCATGTAAGAGTGCGCCGGACGCCATAGAAAGTGTACGGGACCCATGTAAGCTTGCACCGGATGCCACAGAAAGTGTACGGGACCCATGTAAGAGTGCGTCGTACGCCACAGAAAGTGTACGGGACCCATGTAAGAGTGCGCCGGACGCCATAGAAAGTGTACGGGACCCATGTAAGAATGCGCCGGGCGCCATAGAAAGTGTACGGGACCCATGTAAGCGTGCGCCGTACGCCATAGAAAGTGTACGGCACCCATGTAAGAGTGCGCCGGACGCCGGATAGAGTGTACGGGACCCATGTAAGAGTGCGCCGGACGCCATAGAAAGTGTACGGGACCCATTTAAGAGTGCGCCGGACGCCATAGAAAGTGTACGGGACCCATGTAAGAGTGCGCCGGACGCCATAGAAAGTGTACGGGACCCATGTAAAAGTGCGCCAGACGCCATAGAAAGTGTACGGAACCCATGTAAGCGTGCGCCAGCCGCCAGAGAAAGGGTACGGGACTCATGTAAGAGTGCGCCGGACGCCTGATAGAGTGTACGGGACCCATGTAAGAGTGCGCAGGACGCAATAGAAAGTGTACGGGACACATGTAAGCGTGCGCCAGACGCCAGAGAAAGGGTACGGGACTCATGTAAGAGTGCGCCGGACGCCTGATAGAGTGTACGGGACCCATGTAAGAGTGCGCCGGACGCCATAGAAAGTGTACGGGACCCATGTAAGAGTGCGCCGGACGCCATAGAAAGTGTACGGGACCCATGTAAGCGTGCGCCGTACGCCATAGAAAGTGTACGGGACTCATGTAAGAGTGCGCCGGACGCAATAGAAAGTGTACGGGACTCATGTAAGAGTGCGCCGGACGCCATAGAAAGTGTACGGGACCCATGTAAGAGTGCGCCGGACGCCATAGAAAGTGTACGGGACCCATGTAAGCGTGCGCCGTACGCCATAGAAAGTGTACGGGACCGATGTAAGCGTGCGCCGTACGCCATAGAAAGTGTACGGGACCGATGTAAGCGTGCGCCGTACGCCATAGAAAGTGTACGGGACCAATGTAAGAGTGCGCCAGACGCCATAGAAAATGTACGGGACTCATGTAAGAGTGCGCCGGACGCCATAGAAAGTGTACGGGACTCATGTAAGAGTGCGCCGGACGCCATAGAAAGTGTACGGGACCCATGTAAGCGTGCGCCGTACGCCATAGAAAGTGTACGGGACTCATGTAAGAGTGCGCCGGACGCAATAGAAAGTGTACGGGACCAATGTAAGAGTGCGCCAGACGCCATAGAAAGTGTACGGGACCAATGTAAGAGTGCGCTAGACGCCATAGAAAGTGTACGGGACCCATGTAAGCGTGCGTCGTACGCGATAGAAAGTGTACGGGACCCATGTAAGAGTGCGCCGGACGCCATAGAAAGTGTACGGGACCAATGTAAGAGTGCGCCAGACGCCATAGAAAGTGTACGGGACCCATGTAAGAGTGCGCCGGACGCCATAGAAAGTGTACGGGACCAATGTAAGCGTGCGCCGTACGCCATAGAAAGTGTACGGGACCCATGTAAGAGTGCGCCGGACGCCATATAAAGTGTACGGGACCCATGTAAGCGTGCGCCGTACGCCATAGAAAGTGTACGGGACCCATGTAAGCGTGCGCCGGACGCCATAGAAAGTGTACGGGACCCATGTAAGAGTGCGCCGGACGCCACAGAAAGTGTACGGGACCCATGTAAGAGTGCGCCGGACGCCATAGAAAGTGTACGGGACCAATGTAAGAGTGCGCCGGACGCCATAGAATGTGTACGGGACCCATGTAAGCGTGCGTCGTACGCGATAGAAAGTGTACGGGACCCATGTAAGAGTGCGCCGGACGCCATAGAAAGTGTACGGGACCAATGTAAGAGTGCGCCGGACGCCATATAAAGTGTACGGGACCCATGTAAGAGTGCGCCGTACGCCATAGAAAGTGTACGGGACTCATGTAAGAGTGCGCCAGACGCCACAGAAAGTGTACGGGACCCATGTAAGCGTGCGCCGGACGCCATAGAAAGTGTACGGAACCCATGTAAGAGTGCGCCGGACGCCATAGAAAGTGTACGGGACCAATGTAAGAGTGCGCCGGACGCCATAGAATGTGTACGGGATCCATGTAAGAGTGCGCCGGATGCCATAAAAAGTGTACGGGACCTATGTAAGCGTGCGTCGTACGCGATAGAAAGTGTACGGGACCCATGTAAGAGTGCGCCGGACGCCATAGAAAGTGTACGGGACCAATGCAAGAGTGCGCCAGACGCCATAGAATGTGTACGGGACCCATGTGAGAATGCGCCGGGCGCCATAGAAAGTGTACGGGACCCATGTGAGAATGCGCCGGGCGCCATAGAAAGTGTACGGTACCCATGTAAGCGTGCGCCGTACGCCATAGAAAGTGTACTGGACCCATGTAAGCGTGCGCCGGACGCCATAGAAAGTGTACGGGACCCATTTAAGAGTGCGCCGGACGCCATAGAAAGTGTACGGGACCCATGTAAGCGTGCGCCGGACGCCATAGAAAGTGTACGGGACCCATGTAAAAGTGCGCCGGACGCCATAGAAAGTGTACGGGACCCATGTAAGAGTGCGCCGGACGCCATAGAAAGTGTACGGGACCCATGTAAGCGTGCGCCGGACGCCATAGAAAGTGTACGGGACCCATGGAAGGGTGCGCCGTACGCCATAGAAAGTGTACGGGACCCATGTAAGAGTGCGCCGGACGCCTGATAGAAAGTGTACAGGACCCATGTAAGAGTGCGCAGGACGCAATAGAAAGTGTACGGGACCAATGTAAGAGTGCGCCAGACGCCATGGAAAGTGTACGGGACCAATGTAAGAGTGCGCTAGACGCCATAGAAAGTGTACGGGACCCATGTAAGCGTGCGTCGTACGCGATAGAAAGTGTACGGGACCCATGTAAGAGTGCGCCGGACGCCATAGAAAGTGTACGGGACCAATGTAAGAGTGCGCCGGACGCCATAGAATGTGTACGGGACCCATGTAAGAATGCGCCGGGCGCCATAGAAAGTGTACGGGACCCATGTAAGCGTGCGCCGGACGCCATAGAAAGTGTACGGGACCCATTTAAGAGTGCGCCGGACGCCATAGAAAGTGTACGGGACCCATGTAAGCGTGCGCCGGACGCCATAGAAAGTGTACGGGACCCATTTAAGAGTGCGCCGGACGCCATAGAAAGTGTACGGGACCCATGTAAGAGTGCGCCGGACGCCATAGAAAGTGTACGGGACCCATGTAAGAGTGCGCCAGACGCCATAGAAAATGTACGGGACCCATGTAAGAGTGCGCCGGACGCCATAGAAAGTGTACGGGACCCATGTAAGAGTGCGCCGGACGCCATATAAAGTGTACGGGACCCATGTAAGAGTGCGCCGGACGCCATAGAAAGTGTACGGGACCCATGTAAGCGTGCACCGTACGCCATAGAAAGTGTACGGGACCGATGTAAGAGTGCGCCAGATGCCATAGAAAATGTACGGGATCAATGTAAGAGTGCGCCGGACGCCATAGAAAGTGTACGGGACCCATGTAAGCGTGCGCCGGACGCCATAGAAAGTGTACGGGACCCATGTAAGCGTGCACCGTACGCCATAGAAAGTGTACGGGACCGATGTAAGCGTGCGCCGTACGCCATAGAAAGTGTACGGGACTCATTTAAGAGTGCGCCGGACGCAATAGAAAGTGTACGGGACCCATGTAAGAGTGCGCCAGACGCCATAGAAAGTGTACGGGACCCATGTAAGAGTGCGCCGGACGCCATAGAAAGTGTACGGGACCGATGTAAGCGTGCGCCGTACGCAATAGAAAGTGTACGGGACTCATGTAAGAGTGCGCCGGACGCTATAGAAAGTGTACGCGACCAATGTAAGAGTGCGCCAGACGCCATAGGAAGTGTACGGGACCCATGTAAGAGTGCGCCGGACGCCATAGAAAGTGTACGGGACCCATGTAAGCGTGCGCCGTACGCAATAGAAAGTGTACGGGACCAATGTAAGAGTGTGCCAGACGCCATGTTAAGTGTACGGGACCCATGTAAGAGTGCGACGGACGCCATAGAAAGTGTACGGGACCCATGTAAGCGTGCGCCGGACGCAATAGAAAGTGTACGGGACCCATGTAAGAGTGCGCCGTACGCCATAGAAAGTGAACGGGACCCATTTAAGAGTGCGCCGGACGCAATAGAAACTGTACGGGACTCATGTAAGAGTGCGCCGGACGCCATAGAAAATGTCCGGGACTCATGTAAGAGTGCGCCGGACGCCATAGAAAGTGTACGGGACCCATGTAAGAGTGCGCCGGACGCCATAGAAAGTGTACGGGGCCCATGTAAGCGTGCGCCGTACGCCATAGAAAGTGTACGGGACTCATGTAAGAGTGCGTCGGACGCCATAGAAAGTGTACGGGACCCATGTAAGAGTGCGCCGGACGCTATAGAAAGTGTACGGGACCAATGTAAGAGTGCGCCGGACACCATAGAAAGTGTACGGGACCCATGTAAGCGTGCGCCGTACGCCATAGAAAGTGTACGGGACTCATGTAAGAGTGCGCCGGACGCCATAGAAAGTGTACGGGACCCATGTAAGCGTGCGCCGTACTCCATAGAAAGTGGACGGGGCCGATGTAAGAGTGCGCGGGACGCCATAGAAAGTGTACGGGGCCGATGTAAGCGTGTGCCGTACGCCATAGAAAGTGTAAGGGACTCATGTAAGAGTGCGCCAGACGCCATATAAAGTGAACGGGACCCATGTAAGAGTGCGCCGGACGCCATAGAAAGTGTACGGGACCCATGTAAGCGTGCGCCGTACGCCATAGAAAGTGTACGGGACTCATGTAAGAGTGCGCCGGACGCCATAGAAAGTGTACGGGACTCATGTAAGAGTGCGCCGGACGCCATAGAAAGTGTACGGGACCCATGTAAGAGTGCGCCGGACGCCACAGAAAGTGTACGGGACCCATGTAAGCGTGCGCCGTACGCCATAGAAAGTGTACGGAACCGATGTAAGCGTGCGCCGTACGCCATAGAAAGTGTACGGGATCAATGTAAGAGTGCGCCAGACGCAATAGAAAGTGTACGGGACCCATGTAAGAGTGCGCCGGACGCCATAGAAAGTGTACGGGACCCATGTAAGAGTGCGCCGGACGCTATAGAAAGTGTACGGGACCAATGTAAGAGTGCGCCAGACGCCATAGGAAGTGTACGGGATCCATGTAAGAGTGCGCCGGACGCCATAGAAAGTGTACGGGACCCATGTAAGCGTGCGCCGTACGCCATAGAAAGTGTACGGGACCGATGTAAGCGTGCGCCGTACGCCATAGAAAGTGTACGGGACCCATGTAAGCGTGCGCCGTACGCCATAGAAAGTGTACGGGACCGATGTAAGAGTGCGCCAGATGCCATAGAAAATGTACGGGACCCATGTAAGAGTGCGCCGGACGCCATAGAAAGTGTACGGGACCCATGTAAGAGTGCGCCGGACGCCATATAAAGTGTACGGGACCCATGTAAGAGTGCGCCGGACGCCATAGAAAGTGTACGGGACCGATGTAAGAGTGCGCCAGACGCCATAGGAAGTGTACGGGATCCATGTAAGAGTGCGCCGGACGCCATAGAAAGTGTACGGGACCCATGTAAGCGTGCGCCGTACGCCATAGAAAGTGTACGGGACTCATGTAAGAGTGCGCCGGACGCCATAGAAAGTGTACGGGACCCATGTAAGCGTGCGCCGTACGCCATAGAAAGTGTACGGGACTCATGTAAGAGTGCGCCGGACGCAATAGAAAGTGTACGGGACCCATGTAAGCGTGCGCCGTACGCCATAGAAAGTGTACGGGACCGATGTAAGCGTGCGCCGTACGCCATAGAAAGTGTACGGGACCCATGTAAGCGTGCGCCGTACGCCATAGAAAGTGTACGGGACCGATGTAAGCGTGCGCCGTACGCCATAGAAAGTGTACGGGACCCATGTAAGCGTGCGCCGTACGCAATAGAAAGTGTACGGGACTCATGTAAGAGTGCGCCGGACGCTATAGAAAGTGTACGGGACCAATGTAAGAGTGCGCCAGACGCCATAGGAAGTGTACGGGATCCATGTAAGAGTGCGCCGGACGCCATAGAAAGTGTACGGGACCCATGTAAGCGTGCGCCGTACGCCATAGAAAGTGTACGGGACCGATGTAAGCGTGCGCCGTACGCCATAGAAAGTGTACGGGACCGATGTAAGCGTGCGCCGTACGCCATAGAAAGTGTACGGGACTCATGTAAGAGTGCGCCGGACGCAATAGAAAGTGTACGGGACCCATGTAAGAGTGCGCCGGACGCCATAGAAAGTGTACGGGACCCATGTAAGCGTGCGCCGTACGCAATAGAAAGTGTACGGGACTCATGTAAGAGTGCGCCGGACGCTATAGAAAGTGTACGGGACCCATGTAAGCGTGCGCCGTACGCAATAGAAAGTGTACGGGACTCATGTAAGAGTGCGCCGGACGCTATAGAAAGTGTACGGGACCAATGTAAGAGTGCGCCAGACGCCATAGGAAGTGTACGGGACCCATGTAAGAGTGCGCCGGACGCCATAGAAAGTGTACGGGACCCATGTAAGCGTGCGCCGTACGCCATAGAAAGTGTACGGGACTCATGTAAGAGTGCGCCGGACGCTATAGAAAGTGTACGGGACCCATGTAAGAGTGCGCCGGACGCCATAGAAAGTGTACGGGACTCATGTAAGAGTGCGCCGGACGCCACAGAAAGTGTACGGGACCCATGTAAGAGTGCGCCGTACGCCATAGAAAGTGTACGGGACTCATGTAAGAGTGCGCCGGACGCAATAGAAAGTGTACGGGACTCGTGTAAGAGTGCGCCGGACGCCATAGAAAGTGTACGGGACCCATGTAAGAGTGCGCCGGACGCCATAGAAAGTGTACGGGACCCATGTAAGAGTGCGCCAGACGCCATAGAAAGTGTACGGGACCCATGTAAGAGTGCGCCGGACGCCATAGAAAGTGTACGGGACCCATGTAAGCGTGCGCCGTACGCCATAGAAAGTGTACGGGACCGATGTAAGCGTGCGCCGTACGCCATAGAAAGTGTACGGGACTCATGTAAGAGTGCGCCGGACGCTATAGAAAGTGTACGGGACCAATGTAAGAGTGCGCCAGACGCCATAGGAAGTGTACGGGACCCATGTAAGAGTGCGCCGGACGCCATAGAAAGTGTACGGGACCCATGTAAGCGTGCGCCGTACGCCATAGAAAGTGTACGGGACCCATGTAAGCGTGCGCCGTACGCCATAGAAAGTGTACGGGACCGATGTAAGCGTGCGCCGTACGCCATAGAAAGTGTACGGGACTCATGTAAGAGTGCGCCGGACGCAATAGAAAGTGTACGGGACCCATGTAAGAGTGCGCCGGACGCCATAGAAAGTGTACGGGAGGAATGTAAGAGTGCGCCAGACGCTATAGAAAGTGTACGGGACCAATGTAAGCGTGCGCCGTACGCCATAGAAAGTGTACGGGACCCATGTAAGAGTGCGCCGGACGCCATAGAAAGTGTACGGGACCCATGTAAGCGTGCGCCGTACGCCATAGAAAGTGTACGGGACTCATGTAAGAGTGCGCCGGACGCCATAGAAAGTGTACGGGACCCATGTAAGAGTGCGCCGGACGCCATAGAAAGTGTACGGGACCCATGTAAAAGTGCGCCTGACGCAATAGAAAGTGTACGGGACTCATGTAAGAGTGCGCCGTACGCCATAGAAAGTGTACGGGACTCATGTAAGAGTGCGCCGGACGCCATAGAAAGTGTACGGGACCCATGTAAGCGTGCGCCGTACGCCATAGAAAGTGTACGGGACTCATGTAAGAGTGCGCCGGACGCTATAGAAAGTGTACGGGACCAATGTAAGAGTGCGCCGGACGCAATAGAAAGTGTACGGGATCAATGTGAGAGTGCGCCAGACGCCATATAAAGTGAACGGGACCCATGTAAGAGTGCGCCGGACGCCATAGAAAGTGTACGGGACTCATGTAAGAGTGCGTCGGACGCCATAGAAAGTGTACGGGACCCATGTAAGAGTGCGCCGGACGCCATAGAAAGTGTACGGGACCCATGTAAGAGTGCGCCGTACGCCATAGAAAGTGTACGGGACTCATGTAAGAGTGCGCCGGACGCCATAGAAAGTGTACGGGACCCATGTAAGCGTGCGCCGTACGCCATAGAAAGTGTACGGGACTCATGTAAGAGTGCGCCGGACGCCATAGAAAGTGTACGGGACTCATGTAAGAGTGCGCCGGACGCCATAGAAAGTGTACGGGACCCATGTAAGCGTGCGCCGTACGCCATAGAAAGTGTACGGGACTCATGTAAGAGTGCGCCGGACGCCATAGAAAGTGTACGGGACCCATGTAAGCGTGCGCCGTACTCCATAGAAAGTGTACGGGGCCGATGTAAGCGTGTGCCGTACGCCATAGAAAGTGTAAGGGACTCATGTAAGAGTGCGCCGGACGCAATAGAAAGTGTACGGGATCAATGTGAGAGTGCGCCAGACGCCATATAAAGTGAACGGGACCCATGTAAGAGTGCGCCGGACGCCATAGAAAGTGTACGGGACTCATGTAAGAGTGCGCCGGACGCCATAGAAAGTCGAGGAGCGGGATTGGAAAACTCTGTATCTCTGGTGGCCATCCCGCCCAATAATTTAAAACGGCAATTAGTGCGGAATCGTCAGTATGATCGCGCATGCGTCACGCCACAGTGCGTCATTTGCCCATCCGGGCAGAGATGAGTGACTGTATTGCTTCTGGGGTTATTTATCTGATCACATGTCAGAGCTGTGGCCAGGAATATATCGGCGAAACAGCCCGCCCGCACTGCATGTGAGGATCAAAAAGCACTTGGATGGGGAAGGAAAGTGGTCGCGCTAGGGTGAAGTGCGCTATGGGCTGCCACAGGGTTACCCAGCATGGCGAGGGACGATTTTGAGGTGCGAGTGGAAGACACTAGCGCGGGAGGCCAAAGCTGCAAGTGCGCAGAAGAAAGCGCTCGAGGCATTCTGGATCAACGCGAGAGACCCCAAGGTCGAACCGGAAGGATAGAGGGTATAAATATCACGCGGGAACTGCAGCCCCTACATCAGACTAGCCTTCTGATATGGGTGCTGCTTTCTGACATCTCGGTACCCCGTCGTGCTCTACTGATGGCCTGATGCTCTACAGACTTTGAGAAGGTATGCCACTCACAAGGGAACCACAATAAGTCATAGTGACCATTCCAAATGAAATGTACTTTTCTAGAACCATTTTTGGACGAAAAGTCCGAATATGCCTCTAGCAGCTGCCTAGACCCACTCTGAAAAAAGTTATGAGCATTTTTTAAAGCCTCGCTTGGCAAGGTAAGGGTACCCCCATGGAATTTTAGGGTGTTTTTAAATTCTTTCTCCGGATTTTGCTGAAAACATGTACGCAGGGGGTAGTCTGAGGGTGCTGAACTACATGAAGATCTGAGGTTCTAACTTCTGAAAATTTTGAGGTTTACTGGTAGGTTACGGTAGGTAACACATGCCATTTAGAGGGCAAAACCTACCTCAACATTCCGATAATCGAGAAATGGACATCGAATTCGTATTCAGCACCCCCAAATAACCCCCCACATAGAAACTTTTGAGACAAATCTGAGACTTCCTGACCAAACTACCGTATACCAAACCGTAATCTACCGTAATGGCTGATAAAAATCGATAAACTGACATCAGATTCCTGTTCAGAACTCCAGATAACCCCCACAGGATCTATTTGAGCTGCATCTGTGGTCACATTCCGAAATCGTCAAAAGTGTTGATCTTGCCATGTCAATTTTCTCTGCCAGTGGGGGCTTTGAACAAATATAGTCGAAAACTTCGGAAAAACGACAAATGAACCTCAGATTCGTGATCAGCACCCAACAAACTCCCCAGGAGGAATTTTTTAGTCGAATCTGGAATATTTTTTCTAAAACGCTTGGAGAGCCCTCTAATTGGTAAAATAAACGCCCAACCAAAGAAAATCCGTACAAGTCCAAAACGCTGTTAGTCTGCGCAAAGTTTGGAAAATGTTCCTTCACCCAAACTTCGGCAATTAGGTGGGGTAGCGTTTTGGGCGCTGAACACGATTATCAGGTCCGTTTCCGGAATTGCTTAAAAATAATGCGCTTTTTGGGAGGGTACAGTAGGGACCGAAAATGCACAGAAAAAACCGCTCATAATTTTTTTCAGAGTGGGTCTAGGCAGCTGCGATGGGCATTTTCGGACTTTTCGTCCAAAAATGATTCTAGGAAAGTACATTTCATTTGGAATCGTCACTATGACTTATTGTGGTTTCCTTGTCAGTCTCATCTGTCTCGGTTATTTGTTTGGAAATTTTGTCTTGAATTTTAGTAGGGTAAACCACGTTTGACCGAGTATTTTTACACGTAGATTCGACCTTTTTCAGACTCCGAAGAGGGCGAGACCGCCGAGAACGTTAGTCTGCTAATAATAAACATCATACTACCTCGTGCCGGCTAAAATCAAAGTGTACCAGCTATGTTATTCTGATGCCGAGGTTCATCGAGAGTCAAACGTGGAGATTATTGAGCAATGTACCAGCGAAATTCCAACGACTCGTACAAGAAACTTTTGTCTATCTCGGACAAAAGATCGTCATGGCGAGGCAATCTGTCCACTTCCTCACGCCGATGTCTGACCAACAACTTCATCCCGAACTTCATCTCGAAAGAAGAATCTACGTGACGTTTGCGGAAGACCGAAAAGCGACCCTAAAGTACGCAAGATCGAGCTGCAGCTTCTTCGGCATCGCACTCCGTGATAAACAGGATCATTTGTTTGCTATGTGTTGAATAGATGTAGTTCGAAAGAACAAAATTGTATAAAATTTTTGGAGGGCGTCTTTGGAGGAGGAGATAGTGGAGGGTCAAAGTCTGTTTTGTGATCGTATCTCGGTCTAAGGTCAGGGCATATCTACAAAAGAAATTCAACGACATTTTGTGTACAGCCAATGGCCGAGAAAAATGGGGTTCGTAGTGTTGTATCGGATCAAAGTTCGGTTCATCAAGGTGTCAGGTAGCGTACCGTCGTCAGAAAAACCAAGGGTTACCGTGCTGGGAAATACCCCTGTTTCTGAAAACGCACTCGCAGTTTTACAGCTTGGTCCAAGTTTTTCACCGTCTCAGAGCATTTCTACTCATGTCATGCGCAAGGTCATCTGCGGCCTCCACGAACTTCAGGATCGGCTTCGTTATAGGGCTAGAATAGACCGTGGGTCAGCTAGCGCTGACAGATTCGCACATTTCCCCACCATCCCGTTTCCCCCAACGTATTTCAAGCAACCGGAACCAAATGCACGCGCCGACATAGAATTTCCGCCTCTTTGCTAGAGGCAAGTGTTCAGGGTTCTAAGCGATTCCAGGCAGGAAAAATCCCTAAAAACCTAAATCACTCTAAATTTCGGGTCTAAAAGAAGGCAAATTGGGAACTTGTGACTTGCAATCGCATACGGCTGTCCGTAAGTGACAAAGGAGGGAGAGTTTGTGGTGATTCCCCACGACTTGGATGTGGCGATAACCGAGATCCACCTCTCTCGGACACGATAGTCTACCGGATATCTTCCGGAAAAGAGTTCAAGTCGCAACACCGCAAGCTTAACAGGTCTTGGATTGTGGAAGCAAAATCGGCTGGGCTAGCTCAGACGATAATCACGCGCCTGAAAATTGAGGCTCCAACTTGTCCCCGTATTGTACCTGCTTATCAAAACCCATAAATTCGGGACAACGGAGGACCTCCACACAAATTGATCCGACCGCAGTTAAGGCCAAGGCCCATAATTAGCTGCGTGGGTGGTCCCACGGACCGAATCGCTTGGTTTTGTCAGCGCAGTGCTCGCCCAACTTTCTTCCATTTTATACCGGCGCATTTACGCAACACGCAAGCCTTTTAGACCATTTCCGGCGTGCGCAAATCACCAGCAACTGTGTAATGGAATCTGCCCCGGTGTTTCTGCGCTGTACACCAACGTAAGCAACGACGCAGCAATGGAAGCAGTCTTAGAGCTTCTAAATGAACATCAAAGCAGTATAAACATGCATGGTTTCTCAGTAAGCAGCCTAATGGTTCTTTCTTAAGGGAATGCCTCTGTTGCAATGTTTTCAAATGGGCAGAGTAAATACTTTGCTCAGTTGCGGGGACTGGCGATGAGCGGACATGGCTGGCACCAACGCTTGCCATCGCCTTTCATGTCCAAAATCGAAGCACCTGTGCTCAGATCTTTTCCCCCTTGTTTTATAGGCGATACATTGATGACTGTCTCATAATTTGCTCCAACGCAGAAGAGAGATGGACACGTGTTTCTGGCTCCTAATGAACAGCCAGTCTCCACACATCGCTGACTCCGGGAAAAACCGTCGGGAAGCTGGTTGCCTTTCTTGAATATTGAGATTCAACTGGCAAATGGCAGAAAAGTCACAAAGTGGTACCGCAAACCTTCGAACAAAAAATATTCTGGTCCACTGGCGGTCCGCGCATCCCACTCAGACAAAGCTGGCGGTTGTCAGAAACATGTTTCGCACCGCTATAAATGTGTGTTCTGGAGAGGAAGAGGGCGCGAGGCGTCAAAAAGCCTAGCTTGTCAAATAAGCCTACTATCAATGGCTATGGATCACCAGCGCGCAGGTCGCGGAAGCCAGAACCCAAAGAAGGTCAGCGAAGTCCTAATTTGCCACCAAGCGACAAGAGTTCCGCGTAATGCCATATTCACCAACCGATGAGAGTGAGCCGCGCTGTCGAAAAATGCCTTCGAGGAGCGGGATTGGAAAACTCTGTATCTTCTGGTGGCCATCCCGCCCAATAATTTAAAAAACGGCAATTAGTGCGGAATCGTCAGTATGATCGCGCATGCGTCACTCCACAGTACGCAATCTGCCCATCGGGCAGAGATGGTGACTGCATTGCTTCTAAGGTTATTTATTTCATCACGTGTCAGAGCTGCTGCCAGGAATATATCGGTGAAACAGCCCGCAAACGGCATGTGCGGATCAAAGAGCACTTGGATGGGGGAAGGAAAGGTCGCGAAAGGTGCTTTAGCACAGCGCTGGGCTGCCACAGGGTTAATTGCCATGGCGGGGACGATTTTGAGGTGCGAGTGGAGACACTCACGCGGGAGGCCAAAAACAAGTGCGCGAAAAGCGCTCGAGGCATTCTGGATCAACGCGAGAGACCACAAAGGTCAACCGGAAGGATGAGGGTATAAATATCACGCGAACTGCAGCCCTACATCAGACTAGGCAGCTGATATGGGTGCTGCTTTCTGACATCTCGGTACCCCGTCGTGCTCTACTGATGGCCTGATGCTCTACAGACTTTGAGAAGGTATACCACTCAGTCTCATCTGTCTCAGTTAATTGTTTGGAAATTTTTGTCTTGAATTTTAGTGATAGGGTAAACCACGTTTTGACCGAGTATTTTACAACGTAGATTCGACCTTTTCTAGAGACTCCGAAGAGGGCGAGACCGCCGAAACGTTAGTCTGCTAATAGTAAGCGGATCATACTTTGTCAGTATCTTTTTTGGCATTCATAGTAAAAATGCGCAAAATCTCTTCCCGAACTGCTGCTTCCAGAAATAAGCAATTTTGGACCTTGATGGTAGGGTAACGGTAGCCATCAGGCAATGGCTGAGGTGTTTGGAAAAAAGTTACGGATTAGGCTGAAAACTTGTCCGTAGCGGTTATTTACTCAGGCAGTAACGCCGGCTGAGGGGGCAGGTAATACCGGCTGACTAAACATTGTACCCGGGCGAGCCCCAGTATTCACTACCGCCTCAGCCGGCAAATGGTGGAGCGCTCAGCCGGCAAGTGGTGGCCCCCTCACACCGCGTTCACTGCCCCCTCAGCCGGTAAATGGCTGCCCCTCAGCCCGTAATCACTGCCCCCTCAGCCGGTAAATGGAGGTTCGCTCCGCCGGTATTAGTTGCTTACCACGTGAATGATATCGATCTGCAAGAAAAGATAAAGCCCCTAGTAGGCTCTCCCTATTCCCCAGCAAGTTCGAGGCTTGCGTTTCATTTCTGAAGCGGCAAGCCTTACCTTGCTTTAAAAATTATGAACTGACCCGCTGTCAC